>JARHVA010002172.1:1472500-1702500 GCA_037957365.1 Torreya grandis
AAGACAATGAATAGTGGGTTGGGATGTATTAGTAGGCGATTAGGCTAAGCTATAAAGTGTATAAGTCTTAAGCTTAGGAATAGTTATAGGTTAAAGGGGCTAAGGTTATTATAAATCAAAAAGAGCCTAGGAGTAGTCAAATAGGATTGGTGGTGTAGGCAAGTGATGAACGTAGGTGAGTGCCTAGGTATAGTGATTAGGGTAGTATAGGTAAAATGTGTGTTGGGTTTTTGAAAGTGTAGGTTAAAATAATTTATTTATTAACCTTATAGGTGAGGGCCTTGTTGATGATGTGGGATCATGTGCCACTACTTCTCAAGGAACTACACAGAGATATGACCGGGACCGAGTGGGCCCATATGACGGTGATAGGTTTGGGTGGCATGTGTCATTATCGATGCATGCTCCAAGACATGACTATATTGGTAGCCCTCATCAAGAGATAAGACCTAAATACCAACACATTCATGTTACCAATAAGATAACTTACCATTATTTTGGAGGATGTTCACAAGATTTTGAGGCTACCCATATAGGGTTGAGCGGTGAATCTGATTCACAGTGAGGAAAGAGATGCATAGATAGATCTATTTTATAGAAAACATGCAATAGAGGCCCAATGATATGGTGGGGGATTATACTTCAAGGATATTTATCATATGGATATTGAGGGGAAAAGACTGATGACTATACTGATGATAGTACTCACTTATTATGCATTACTTGATTCTAGTGGTAGGAGGTATCCCTAGCCTCTGACAGGCATTTTAGTGGATATGATTAAGGATCAAATAATATTTGAATGGGCACCAAAATTGTTGGTTTAGGTTTATCAGGAACTATGAGGTTACTGAGTACATAGATGATATAAGATGAACATATGCTTCTTACTCCACTATTGGGCATATGAGCATATTAGTATCTTATGACCAGTTGGATTACCATGGATGATATGGTACTAGGTCCAATTCAGAGTTGGGTTTATGATGTGGAGATTAGATATGGAACTACCATGGGTATGTGGGGAGGTTCAAGATTTGGCATGGTTTAGGCAACAATTGGATGCATTGGTTAATGGGGAGGTTATTTGGAGATCGTACATAGGTTTCCCATCATGAAGGGGGTTGAATGCACATATCTAATCTATATAGAGTATTATATGGCTATATAGGAGGAGGGAACATGAGATAGATTTGATCACATGAGGTGATAGTATGGCTTGGTGTAGGGTGTGCTAGGAGTCTTCTTGATATATAGACATGAAGATGCAGAGTCACCCTTGCCTTTACCACATCCAACAAAGGAGGAGCCACTATATAAGGAGATACTGACTCCTTCAATAGTTAATGATAATGGGGTGACTCTTGGTTATATTATTTGGTGGTAGGGAAAGTACCTTATAGTGGTTAGGGGAGATAGAGGACATGGTTCAGATGCCAAAGGGGATGATGGATAACAATAGGCTGAGGATATAGAGATGGAGGAGTAGGTGGTATCGATAGAGGAGGATGTACCTAATGTATAGATAGTTATCATAGAGAGGGATACTACAAGATTAACATTAGCTATTGCACATGCATCTCTAACTTCCATGATGTAGGAGAGAGACATGACATAGGGATAGCTAGCGGTGAGGACCCAAGAGAGATAAAGTCTTTAGGCACAATAGCCACTATTAACCAAGAGAGAGACTCTATATGGGTATAAATAGCTACTATTATTTAGGAAAGGGATGGAATATAGGCCTATTTGACCTTGGTATCAGTTGAGCAGGATGCTTTGAGATAGGTAGGAGGATGATCATAGAGTGGAGTAGTGATAGGACCACCTCAGACTATCCCAATGACAAGATATGCTACAACTATAGAGGAACTAAGATATTATGAGATACATGTTATTACTAGGCTTCTAGATGTACCATGGTATACAAAGTACCTTGAAAAATGAGTTATATCTAGTGGTGGCATAAAATCTAGAGGGGTACAAATAGGGTAGAGAGATGGACAGGATCCAGAGGACAACAGTGCCCCTGCACCATATATTATTATCTTTTGTACTATTATGATTTTTATTTTGACCTATGAGCTGATGCAACAAGATATATATACCATTTGAGAGTGATATGGACATTATTATCTATATATATATATATTTAAAATTTAATTCAAGTTATGATGTTATTGATGATGATTTATGATGTTATGGCTGATTTATGATTCATTTTATGCTTTATCTGATGATGCATGGTTATGATATTTATGAAGTTTATGACATGTTGATGGATTATGGTTTATCATTTTTCTTGTTAGTCCATGTATACATGTTTTAACCTTTACATATGTGGATTTTGAGTTAATAAACCCATATGACCCCATACTTAAATGCATATGAGATTTGGATAATGTAATGGGTGTATTCATTTATCTATCTTAGAAAAATAATTAAATGTTGCATATATTATAAAAATTTGTTTATTATTTTGATGTGATGAATTTTATCTAGTCGGGATGATAAGAAAGATTGATTATGTGCTTATTTAGACATGATGTTAGAGACTAATATGAGATGTTGATTTGATAATGTATGATGACGATTATGTTAAATAGAATGTTTTTATGATAATAAAAACCCCTAAATAAATGATGTGGATGGTAATAAAATAGAATATGATAATAATATAATAAACATAATGTTATTAAGTGTATTTAATGTGATTATGCCACTTATTTAATTAAAAATGAGAGACAATTTAAATTTTTTAAAAACACCTTAATCATATAGATTAATTTGGGTTAAAAAAATTGTGTAAGAAGAGAAAATAAATGAGAGAATGATGTTAAACAATCAAAAGACAAACATCTTAACAAATGTATCAACAAGTAGGTATCAGGAAGAAAAAGGAGACATGGTGCTCTTTCATTGAGAAGGACAAAAAAAGTAAGATGAATCAACTTATGAACATAAGCCCCTTGTATGCTTCGCATTAGCATTCGTTGGTTTGTTAAGAAGTGTCTTGATCATGTAATATCAAGTAAGCTTAAAATACCTTGATTTTTGGATGGTAAAAAGGGAGGTGGATGATACTGTAACCTTATTATGGGGATAGCTTGCCCCTTCTATAGGTGACCTAAGATCCATTATAAACAAGTCTATGTCTTATTTGGTGTAGACTAATCGATGTGGAAAGTCTACTATTGGCTTTTGTGAATGCTGATTACAACTTTCATATATATATATATATATATTTTGAATTTTATCTATGGGTCCTTTTGATGTTTTTTTTGAGAGGTTGGGTAAGCTGATCAATGTGGAAAGCTTTCATACAATTGCTTTATTTGACAAATGTTTGACTTAGCCATCTTTCAAGGGAGTGGTCTAAGATCTTGATTTGTTTGATTTGGATGGTTTGGATGGTTTTCCTTCAAGGGAGCAGTCTACAATGCTAGATATGACCCATAAGATATTTTATTTTTTATTTTTTTTGTTTTTGTGGACATAGACTTGTTTATATAGGCCTAAGGTTTACCTTTATGAAGGAAAAAATATAATATAATAAGGTTGAATGGTGGGAGATAGGATGCTTTAAGAGACAATGACAATGGGAATCCATCGTATAAGGGATGAAAAGTATCCATGAGAATAATGCCACGGGTAGAGTAATGGTACCCATGTTTAGGATTGAGGCTAAAATTGTGATGGATAATCACACAGTTTTGTGCTTTAATCAGTTATCTTTAAAGTAAGGGGATGAAGGTGATAATTTTAAAACAAGGGACGAGCTTAAGTTAGACATAGAGTGATGTAGAACTTATTTTAACAAAAGAATGGATGTAGATGTGAAGCATTAAGGGGATCAGGTTCTAGTTTTCCTTCAAGAGATGATAATCGATAAGCTTCTGAACCATACTTATGAATTATGATAAATGGTCCAAGCCAATTGAAATCAAACTTGCCTAGCTTACTTCTTTCCATGTTAGTTAGATGTTGATTTTCATTTAAGACAAGATCTTCGATATTGAATTCTTAATCTCTTAGGTGCTTGTTATAAGTGCACTTGATTCGTTCTTGATAGACATGAAGATGGTTAAACATGGATAAATTATGCTTATCAAGTATCTCAAATTGGGCTAAATGTTCTTAACGATAATCACTTCCTGAGATGATATCCTTTAGGGATATACGAAGGGAGGGAATTTGGACTTCGAGAGGCAAGACAACCTCTACTCCAAAGACAGGTGAGAAAGGGGTAGCACCCATAGGGGTTTGAATGTTGGTTTGATATGCCCATAGGGTGAAGGGAATGTGTAAGTGTCAATCCCTACTAAATTCATTGACCATTTTGGTTAGAATTTTATTAAGTGTTTTATTAGAGGCTTCAACTTGTCCATTAGATTGTGGATGATATGGAGATGATAAACTTATCTTAATGCCAAATGTGTCTCAAAGATTGTGTACTTTCATATTTTTAAATGATTTATCATTATTGGTGATAATTTTGTGTGGAAAATCAAAGTGGCAAATGATATGATGGTTAATGAAGTTGATAATTTTATCAACTTTGGTTGAGATGAGGGGAATAGCCTCTACTAATTTGGTGAAATATTCTATCACTGTGATGATAGAATGATGTTGTTTCAAAGAATGAGGTTGATTTCACCAATGAGATCTAATCCCTATTGAGAGAAGGGCCAAAAATCCTTAGAGACTTGAAGGACATGACTAGGAACCTGATACAAGTTAGCATGTTATTGACACTTGACACACTTATTGACATAATCACAATAGTCTTGGTTAAGGGTAGGCCAATAGTAGCCAAGGTGAAGGATGTGTTTAGTAATATATAAAGCACTAAAGTGTCCTCCACAAATCCCATCATGCATTTCTTTGATTACGTGAGGGATTTCATGACTAAGTAGGCATATAAAAAGAAGACCATCAAAACCTCACTTGTAAAAAATTCCCACTAGTATGGTGTAATGAGAAGTACTATGTATAAAATCTCATCTACCATTTCTAGAGAGATTGGAAGGGGTGATGGCTAAGGTAAGGTAGGTGAAGATTTTCTTATACCAAATATCACTTTGGGTTTCCTCCACATTGCATATGGAATGGAGGTTTGATTTGGTGTAAGAGGGTTGCTTAAGGTTATGGATAGTGACAAAGATTTTTGAATTAGAAGGTAAAAACAAGATTTGGGAAGAAAGAGAAGCCATTGTATCGGTGAACTTGTTTATCAAACGTAGAGTGGATTAAATAAGGTAATGGTCAAATGATGTCAATAGTACATGTACCAGTTAGTTGTATTTTTTTAAAACGTCATTTTTATAGTGGTATGAACCATTTATTTGGTTGACCACAAGCTAGGAGTCATCAAAAATGCTGATCGATTTAACTTCTAAGGACAAAGCTGTTTGGAGATCTATAACTAGGGCTTCATATTCAACCATTTTATTGGTGCAATCAAAGTCAATTTTGAAGGATAAGGGAAAATGCTCACATTAAAGGGGGATAAGGATGATTCCATCACCCCTACCATGTTGACACTTTGATCCATCAAAGAACATGGTCATTTGATAATCAATGTCTTCTTGAGAGAGAGAGTTATGATGGACTCATCAGGAAACTCAAAGTTATAAGGTTGGTTGTCAGCTAAAGGGGCCTTAGCCAATTGATCAACAATGATTTACCCTTTAACTAACTTTTATTAAAAGGAATCAAGATCAAACTTAACTAAAAGCATGAGCCATCTAGACATATGCTTATTTTGATATGGCTTAGAATGTATGTAATTGAGTGGGTTGGTATTGGCAATAACAAAGGTTTTGTGGTTAAGGAGGCAATGGCAAATTTTGGAAGTCACAAAGATCTAGGTGAGGCATAAATTCTTAGTATAGGTATAGTGAGTTTCATACTATATAAGTGTTTGACTTATATAGTATATTGCTTGCTCTTTATGCTGATCATCACGATGTGCAAGCATGGCACCTAAGGAATGGTCAATGTCAGAAATGTAGAGGTAGAAGGGTTGGTCCTCTTTTGGAGGAACAATAATAGGTGGATAAAGAAGGTATTCTTTGAGTGACTCAAAGGCCTATTGATAATCTTTCTTCCACTTAAAGGAGATATCTTTCTTGAGAAGGTGATGGAAGGGCTGACATTTATCATATAATTGAGAGATGAAGTGATGAATGGATTGAAGCTTCCCATACAAACTACAGAGTTGCTTGAGGTTTTTTAAAGGAGGAATATCAAGGATTGCCTTGAATTTAGTAGGATCAACTTCTATTCTATGGAAATAAATAATAAAACTAAGAAGATTACCTGACAAGACCCCAAAGATGCACTTCTTTGGGTTGAGGCAAACATGGAAGTGGATAAGGTGCTCAAAAAATAACCTTAAGGATTGATAAATGGTCCTTATGACATTTAGACTTTCCAAGGAGGTCATCTACATAGTCCTCCATAGTTTTATAAATGAGGTCATGAAAGATGTAGGTCATGGCACATTGATAAGTTACACCAACATTCTTTAGATGAAAAGACATGAACTTATAGCAAAACATTTCTCATGGGGTGATAAAGGTAGTTTTATGTTTATCTTCTGGGGCAATCAAGATTTTATTATAGCCCAAGAATCCATCCATAAGAGAGAGCATCTCATGGACAACATTTAGATCAAAAAGTTGGTCAATGCTTGGCAAAGGAAACTCATCTTTTGGAAAAGCAAGGTTAAGATCATGAAAGTTCATGTAAATACAAAGTCTCCTTGTTGCTTTGGTGACATGGATGACATTTAAGTCCCATTAAGGATAATCAATAGGTTGGATTAAGTTGAAAGATAAGAGATAATGAAGCTCCTCTTTAAAAAAAAAGGCATTGCGAGGGATATCTCAGGAGGAAGGGATTTGTGAAAGGAAGAATCTTCTAAACTAAGATAGGTGAGAAGTTAATTATCACCCTGACATTGTATAGTATTAATGGTAGGAGAATAATTTTATACCATATTAGGGTGAGTCATAGGAATTTTTCTAGTGTCCCTATTCATTTGATAGATAAGGGGTCCAAAACTAATCATATTGATAAAAAAAAAGTTAGGAGGGAGATAAATGCAATAATTAAATTTTGAGGAAGGAGTTGGTGCGGATGGGATTTCTTCCTTAATGATTTCAATGGAAGGTGGGTTGGTTGGTTCTTCTAGTGGGATGAATCCAAGACCATGTCATTCACAAGGCTTATAAATTTTACATGGGATAAACTCATGTGGTCAATGTCATAATGACCTAAATTGAATCCTTTCCAAGCACACTAATGAAGGTATATTTGGGAAAACTCCAATTTATCTAAGAAAGATAAATTAGAAGTGAATGGTTTAATAGAAGAGGATGCATTGGAATCAAAAAGTTATTGATCAAGTCCCCAATAGATAAAATTGGTTTGGAAGCTGATAGGACCAAAAGGAATGATGGTTTTAATGTTGGAATCATATCTAGGATTCTGGTTAAGATTTTTGTACTCTTGGGAGTAAGAATGGCATATAGAGTCAATATACAATACTCCCTAAGTGAGATACATTGGAATGTGGATTCCAAGGGGTCTTTCATAGGGATTTGGGAGGAAGGTATGGATGAGCTTGTATTAGCTTGGTTGATGGAGGATGAAGTGGATTTATCCTTTAATGGGATGAGAACATCATTTAGGTGGTAAGTCATATTGCATGACTTGAAAGGACTAGGGTCAGCTGGAATGACATGGACTTGACCCTCATGTTAAAACTTGAAGAATCTATGTAAAGTTGATGGCACATGACCCATGGTACATATCTAAGGGAATCCATGCAATATGTTATATTGAAACTCTCCTTCTACAATGCATAATAGCTCAAAAAGAGAGCGAGGGACAAACATATATGAATGACAACCATCCCCAAAGTAGTTATCATTATATCATTAAAAGATCAGAGCATGATAGTGGTTTTAGATATGATGTTCTCTAGGAGCTTAAGTTAATCATAAACATATGAGGAAATGATATTGATGTTAGCTCCCCCATCAATCATAACCCTCTTGATCTGGGTTTGGTTGATGTGGTTGGTAATAAAGAGGGGATGATCTAGATCATATGTATGAATAGGGTGTATCTCCAAATATTGGAAGGTGACAAGGGTGAAAATCTAAAGGGCTCCTACTAAGGCTGCTAGTGGTTGAGGATCTTCAGGTTGAACCTTGATTGATTGCAAGAATTCCATCATAGCTTGATGGTGTTGGGGTGAGGTTTGGATCAAATCATATAAATTCATCTTCATCAAGGTTTGGTGAATCTATTTAAGAACTAACCTATGTATTAGTTCAGATGGGTTGGATTGGGGTGTACCCAAGATAGAAATCTTGGGCTTTAATGAAGGTGATTAGTGTACTTCTATGGAAGAAGGGTATATCTATGGGATGGATACCTTGAATTTCCATTTATCTTTTTGGGTTTGTGATCAAGTGACCACATGAATAACATCAATTTGGAAAGTACGTGGGATAGTAGGTTGCTTTGGTTCCTCTATACTCTTAGATGAGAGTTTGGAGACTAGTTTATATGGGGTGGTAGTTTTGGGGTTTTATCTTGGAGGTGGGCTAATGGGAATTTCTTCTGTTAATAGATCATCCACATCACATAGTTTTTGTATTATGTTTTGGAGAGATTTACAATTCTCCATGTCATGTCCAAGTGTCTTATGGTATGCACAAATTAAATTATCATTAAAACAAGATGGTTTTGGACTCAGAGGATCAAATGGCATGATGGGAGTAAGATTATGTAGGAAGTTTGTAACAACCTTTGCAAGATGGTAAAATAGGATTATAGTAATGGTGGTAAGGAGGTGAAAGTTTTGGTTTTGATATTTGGAGTGGATACCTTTTTAGGGGTAGGCTTAGTGAATGAAGATTTGGTTGGAGCAATGCTTTTGGTTGATGGTTTTGAGGTAGATGGTTTGGTAAGAATAGGTGGAGGTGTGGCTAGAAGTGGAGGTTGGACTTGTGGTCTATTTGTTGGAGGGCTTGGTATTTTTAACAAGGTGGAAGGGTGAGGTCCTAAAATGGATGAGGGATGTGGCCCTAGAAAGGAGGGTAAAGTTAAATGAGAGGTAAAATAATTTTGGGTTTTTGAATCCTAGATGGCTTAATCTTCCTTGTTGGTTTGGTTTGTGGAGTTTTAGGTGGGATTGGTGGTGTTAATTCTAATTTCAATGGATGGTGGGTGATATTTTTAGTGGGAAGGACACCTAGGTTTTTGATAGGCTTTAATGGGGTAGTGGGTTTTACTTTGGTTGTCTTTGAAGGATTGGGTTGGTTGGTTTGTCTAAAGTTTGGGATGAACTTTTTGTTGGTTTGGTTAAGGTAGTCGTGGTCTCTTTTGTGGAGGCTGAAGGTAGGGTGGGTAATGGTGTGGTTGGTGACTCTTTATCAGTTGGGTATGGAAGTCTTAGGTGATGATAAAACATGGCTCGATCAAGGTTTGGTTGAGATATAAATTCTAGCTTTTGGATGAACCTTGAAAATGGTTTATAGATAGGCGTAGCTTCTTCAGTGGTGGTTTTTAAGGATGAACCAAGTGGCTATGGAAGTAGGATGGTCATGTTTTCATTTTCCTTTATCTATGGTTCTAAGGACTTGGTGGGTGATTCTACCATGGAAGGAGTAGGTGAGACAATCTATTCCTTAGTTATGATTTTTGAAGGAAGGGTAGATAGTTCTAATATGGAAGAAAGTAGCATGGGAGTGATGGTTTCTTCTTTTGTTATGATTTCCAAAAGAGAGGTAGGTGATCCCACTATGGAAATAAGTGGAAAAGGGATGGTGGTTTCTTCCTTTGTTATGCTTTCCAAAGGAGAGATGGGTATTTCCACTATGGAAGTGAGTGCAAAAGCAATGGTGGTTCTTCCTTTGTTATGCTTTCCAAAGGAAGGGTAGGTAACTCCACTAAAAAAGTTAGTGGAGAAGAAGCGATGGTTTGGGCTATAGGTTCATCAACTATAAGTTTGTTAAGAACAACATTAACCATATTAAACTCATGTTTGTGGGATGTTTCTACATTCATATGCTTATTATTTGTGGGAGGTAGGTGGTTTGGCAATGGTTGTCAAAATATGTCAAGATCTTAATTGGGGGTGAATTTGGGTTATCCATTACGAGCTCACTCTTGTCAATCAAGTCTTGGACTTTGTTTTTAAATGTTTTGCATCTATCAACATTATACCGAATGACATGGTGGAAGTTACATATCTCATTATCCTTATACCAACTTGGTATAGGATAGGAGGAATCAAATTGCTGAGGTGGTTTGATTGGAGGTAGTTGGATTATGGATTCCTTTAACAATGTCTCCAAAATTGAAGCATATGACTCTATTAGTGGAGTATATTACTTTTACATAAAATTGTTTTGGGATTTAGAATTTTGGTTCAAAGAGGTGGATGGGTTGGATTGGTTGACTACTAGAGGAGGAATCATTTTAAGTACAATGGCATTGGTTGTTCCTTTGGCTTTGGTGTGGTTTGAGGGTTAAGAACAGGCTTCAATAGATTTGAAACTAGCATTATTATCCCTCAACTTAAGTTTACCCTCATCAATTGATCAAATTTCCAACTTTTTAGCCATGGTAAATGCCTCATCAAAGGTTTGAACCTGTAGGGTGGATGAGATGTGTTTAACACATGCCCGATAGAAAATTTAAATTAACTTAGGTTGGGATAAGGAGAAGGAGAGTTGGTTGATAAAACCTCTCCAATGGGCATTGAAATCAACAATAGATTTATCCTCAAATTGCTGAATGAAATATAAGTCAATTATATATATTTTCTTGGAAATATTGATAGAAAAGTGGTCTAAGAAGGTTTGAGATAGTCGAGCAAAATAAAAGAGGGAGTGCCAAGTGATGGCACTATACCAGTCTAACACGGGTCCCACTAAGGACATAGGGAAGGTTCAGAGTAGAAGAACATCATCATAGGCATTTACATAACATGCATTTCTAAATGCTCTTAGGTGGTGTTGGGGATCTTCTTTGCTTTGGAATTTGGAAAATTTGGGAAGTTTCCATTGTACAGGGTAAGGACAAATTGGTACAAAAGGGTGGATGGGCTCATTACAAATCTGAACATAAGACAAAAGATTATGGGCTCCAAAAATGGATGTCTCTAGAGCGGTCATCTTGTCCATCAAAAATTTAATGAGGTGAGTTTACTATGAACCCCCATAATTATAAGGTATGTGTTGTTGGGGTTTTGAGGGTGCAATATATTGGTAATTAGTAGAAGGTTGGGTAGAGGCTACGTATTGATAATTAGCCATGGAGGGTTGGGAAGATGGTGGAGGCATATATTCTTGTGGGTTTGGGATATAGCTTGAGTTATGTGCAATAGGCATTTTTTAGGTCATGGGTATGGTTGGGTTGGTTGGTTAAAGATGTGTAGTTACCTTGGTACTTATGGGTGGGAGAGTAGATAGTATGGAAACCACTAAGTTTTGGAAAGGGCTAGAGGATGTTGGGTTTTGAGTGGCAAGAGGTAAGGAAGCAATACTTGTGGAAGGCATCCCTACAATAAGTGGTGCTTGGGTTTCCATGGGATGAGTTGTCCCTACATTTGATGGGTTAGTAATGAGGTTAGTGGAAGTAGAGGGTGATTGGGCATTGGTTGGTGGAAGGGAAGCTCGGTTTTGGGTAATGGTGGTTGAAGGGTTGTTTGTGGAAGAGGAAGCTTAGGTCACCATGGATTGGGTGGTAGAGATAGTGACAACCAAAGTCTCACCCATAAGGTAAGTAGGCATGTCATAAGGTGGTTCAATGGAAGGAACTAAAGCAGGGGCACAATTAGCAATTATGTCAATATAGTGTTGGAGGAACACATGGTTATTATCAAAGAGGTTGGTAAAGTCCATATCTCCTTAGGCAACAGATCGATACATATCAGGATTCTTGAACTAGTTGGGATAACTTAATGCATCTGGAGTGTGATTCATGGATGAGGAAGAGGAAGATGGTTGGTAGGGAGGTTGTTTTTGGTTTGCTTGGTCTCTAGCTTGTTGCCTTGTCAAGACCATGCAATTAATGGTGGAATATTTTGGAAGTTTGGTGGAAATGAACTCACACACTCAAATAGAGAGTAAATAATAAAAGATTCAAGGAAATCACACACACGCTAAGAGTACGTTAGATCCTATAATTCTTTTTATCTCACTTTTAGGCTTATACCTTAATTTATAAGTTTATGAGACTCAACTTGGTTTGTAAAATGGGTACTAGAATAAGATGTCTATGGATGGTTTTGGGTTTCTTTAAGGCTCTCAAGGTCTCTGTACTAGAATTGGTACGTGGCTTGATATTGGGGCCAACCCCTTCACTTCACATACTGCAATGATAAGGGTGTCAGGTGCTTAGCCAAGATATATCAAATTACCAAGGTTTATATTCAACAAGTGTATTGAGTTTTGGTTTCTCCCCTTGATAATGAAGTCCAAGTGGGATAGCCAAGGGTGAAGGTTTACCTCTAGGTGATGAAAACCTAGTCGGGCCTTATGTCAATGTTTGATGAATTAATTGTACGAGTGGTTTGGTATGTGTGTGAGACAAAAGTCATTGCTACAATTGATTCCTTTAAACTATGTGATTTAACCAAGCAAGCAATAAATGAATGAAGGTTGATTTTAAACCCAAAAGGAAAATTTTGATTTGTTTGAATGAGTACAAAAATAACTAGAATGCACCTAAATGTAGAATGAGGATGCAAGTCCTATCCTAGGATGAATGCCTTTTTATTTTTAGAAATAAAGGAAAATGAATGATTTGCCTTTTCTAAGAAAGTAAAGAAAACAAGTACTTGATTTTTGTAAAAGAAGAAATTTGAAGTTATGATTTTCAATTTAGAAATGAAGAAAAAAATGTTTTAGTTTCAGAAACAAAGAAGTGCAATGAATGAGTCTTTCACTAATGCAATTAGAATGTCTTACAACATTTATGAACCCAAGAAAACTCTAGGGTCCCACTGGGCATGCTAGAATGTTTCAGTATGTTTTTGTTTTATTTTATTTTGATTTTTAGAAAACAAGTAAATATTTAAAGAAAGGGAAAGGTGTATATGAACCTAGATTTAGTTGTGCACTCCACAATCTAGACGATGTGAAGAACTCCTCTTTGGTTTGGGAGGAATGACCTGCAATAAGAATAAACCTAGAAATGGATTGATTAGTAATATAGGAGGGTGGATTCCTTAGTAAGTGCTAGATCCAAGAAGTACAAGACTTCACTAGAAGGATGTCAATCCACTTTTTTAATAAGTTAAGTTCTGAAAAAATGATAAGAGATTCTTGCATAAAGTAATGGAAAGTACTCAATCACAATGAAATAAATGATTTTCAAGATAAAATGAGTGATTTTGAAAAAATGACATTAAATTGTTCAAAACTAATGCTAAAATGCTAAAACTTGATTCAAAAAATTATTTATAACTCTGTGTTGTGACAGAAGTAAAAAAACCAAATTTTGGGTAAGGACTGATGGGTGATTTTAGTTTACTATTTTTGGGAAAAAGAATTACATAGATATTGATGTCGATCACTATGCAACCAATACCAGTTAAGGGTAACTGATGCCAGTCAAGGGATGAATGCTGGTTAAGGGATGAATGCTACTCAAGGGATGATCAATGTTGATCATTATAGGTTTGTCACAGTTTTGGTTTTGGGAAAAATGAGCTTTGGACTAGTTACAGAAGGGTTTTATGTGTTGTTTGGGGATTGGTTAATGGTTGTGTAAATAGTGGGGTCTCATAGATATCAAACATAGAGATTTGACACTCAAATGACTAGGAATGGTTAGTGGGGATTTTGTGGGCAAGGGGGTGTTTGGAGTTATAGAAATTCAACACAGAAGAGAATATGGGAGAGATTAGAAGTGGGTGCAATCACTACACTACTGAAACTACATAACTAAACTTAAAACAAGTGAAAGATACTTAGTTATTTGTAGAGTTGTTGGCCTAAAAATGCCCTAAAGTTGAGTGTGAGCCACTAGGGAGCCTAAAACAAAATAGATAGAGTAATGGTGCTTGAGTCCTCCGTGTTGAGGCGTTGAAGTACTTTCTAATCTATGGGCTGGTTCTCTAGTTCACTAGGAAGCTTGAATTCACATGAGAGTTTTAGTTCTCACTCAAATGTTTTAACCTCTTGAGCAAGGGTCTTGGGGTTACCTTAAGTAACTAATGTCGATATTGGTCAATTGACATTGGTTGAGGAGTGACTGACATCAGTCAAGGTGGATATAGTCAAAGTTACCCAAAATAGAAATTTACACATAAGTTCAGTCATTAAGACCATTAGTAGTGGTGTAAGATAATTTAAGGTAGTATGGGCATGTAGGAAGAAGTGGTCTAGGAGGTTAGGTCTTTAAGTGCCAAGGTAGGAAATACTCTTAAGGCTAGGTGTTGCTAAGTTAGCCATGGGTTTAGTTAGGTGAGGTGTAAATAGGATTAATTAGCTTTATTAATTTAATTAATTTAGCTAAATGTGTGTAAAGGGATAAATGGATATCTTAAAGGGGTTCAGAAATATTCTAACCGAAGGGGCCAAGGGGACCAAGGGGGTTGAAAGAAGTATTTTATAATAACTAGAACCATTAGTGTGGTTTTTTATTATCTACAACATACTCCCAGTTCCTTTAGACTCCTCCCATTATATGTTCTTGGAGGTATAAATCTAGTAAAACTTGATCTACAGTGGTATAATTGTAGTAAATTCATTTGGTTCAATGACCGACGCATTGATTTCATTTTAGACTTGGAGGCTCCCTTTTTTTCCTTAACTTTCCCTCTCTTTTGTTTTTATTTAATGGAATTTAAATACCCTTTCCCATTGTGTTTAGAAAGAATAATCCTAAATTTCAAATTTTCATAAGAATATTTGACATGTGTATAAGACATTAGATTGAACTTTCAATGGTTATATACATCTCTTGAAGACTATTCATACATAATTTGTTTGTAAAGTCCAATACCCATAGCCAAACCATGGACTGATCCTAGACCAATCCTAAAATGGAGGATGAAATTTCATACTTTTCCCCACCTTCCCTTTTTAAAGGAATTCTCAATCTCATGGGTGTCTCATGAGAAGGTGCAAATTAGAGTGAACAAACATGGTCATCACAGACATAAGATATTCCATGGGAATAGTGGTGTTTGTCATAAGTGTTATAATTGGTTTTAACCCACCACTTTTTTTGAATCTAGGTATATAAGTACCATCATCCTCATGTATAAAAAGTGTAAGTTCATGATCACTTAATTTTGGGTAATTCGGTAGTGGTATGAGATCTTTGAACTTTGGTACTTTTGGTATAACAATTTGAGCTTGAACAATCTTTGGTAAAGGTCCCTTTTTTGGTATAGAATTTGTTTGTAATCAAGGTATGAGGTAACCATCACCTTTGTTAAAGGGGATATTATTTAGGAATGTAGGAATTAAGGGGGTGTGAATTAATTTGCTTGAAGGTATGCCCTCCTTATAAGTTATGTATAAATCATTCATAATTTATTTATGTATTTGTCTGAATTTTTGATGATCAATTGAAGGAGCATCTTGGTCATATGTACCCACTTATGTGGTAAAATGTGCATGAAGGGCATGCTTAGATGAAATTATTTATTGGTGCCTCATGGAATTTTATGAAAATTCAAATCCTTTCTAAGATATATAATTTTTAGAAATAATAGGCTAAGTTATACCTTGTTTGTGTTTTCCCAATCCTTGGCCTTTGTATCCATATTTTTGAAAATATCAAAGATGAAAATCGTATGATGGTGGTTTATGAAGTATGGATAAAGGATATTTATATTCCTTGATATGGATCAACTCATTTATTGAAATGGTGGGAGCATGGACCTTATCAAATGGATAACGGCTACCACCATTCAAGGCTTTGAAATTAGATGTATTAGTAGTTATAAGGATACAAGAGTAATCAATTTTCACCCCTTATTTGATATAAAGTTGGAGAGTTTCATAATCATAGTCATCAAATCAATTAATATCATCCATGATAAGAGATATGAAGTACATAAATATTAAGATAAAGCAAGTAGTAAGCATCCTATAGGGTATGCCTAGGTAGAAATGATGTTCAAAGATCAGGTTCACTAAATGTTTAACCTTAAAAATATAGTTAAAGAATCTAGGATTAAAGGGAATAGAGATAATCTAGGGTGCAAGGGTGATAAATTATCTCTATAGCAGGTCAATTGGGTGCTAAACTCATAAATAAACATACACTGAATTTCTTAATTGAGAAAGGCTAAAAATAGTAAGTACAACTTTTCTAAGTATGGAAATGACAAAGAAGGAATGTACTTAGTTGGTTTTGATGAAAATGTAGTTTTAGATCTAGAACATGTAAAAATTAGATTAGAATATGATTATGGAACAATCACCATATTTTTGATTGGATGCTTCTAGATCTGTGAACACTAATGTCAACCTGAGATGGTTGCATCAATGCTAAAGTTTGACCTTGACATAAGTGCCATGTACAAAATAGCTATTATAAAATGATATGACCACTTGATTACTTTTGGGTTTGTCTTCACCGTCACTTTGGTGCATTTATATTTGGGATATGGACTATTTTTCCTCACGAATTTACAAAACCCTAGTTTTTCATTTTCATAGTGACCTTGGGGAAAAATGGGTTAGTGGGAACACAATTTTGAGCTAACCCCAAAGACCCATGTATCATTGAGGATTTCTTACATATCCAATACTATGAAGAGGGCCTCAGAGTGATGTAGTTTTCCCCTACATGTTGGCTTATATGTGAATCATGTAATATGTGATAATCAAATATAATAATGACATAGCTTGTACCTTATAAAATATAGCTCTTAGGATAATCTTTCAGTAATTCATACCTATAGATGTGTTGTTCTTATGACTTATATGGAAATAGGTAAGCTTTATTCAATTAAATTTTTGGTAGAGTGCTTTTATAAGTTTCCTTGGTCTCTCTTAGTATTTTCTAGGTGTTTCCAAAGTAAAGAATGAATGAGGGTTGATATTGTATTTTTATCAATCCCTTTGGAGAAGTAACATTAAAAAACTTAGGTGACCATTATGATATGCTTCATTTTCAAAATACAATACTTTAGGGCACTGAACAACTTGCATCAAGTTAGGACACTTGCATTAATGCTAGTGTCTATCCTAAACATTACTGTTCAAGGAGCAAAAAAGTAGGTACATGCTCAAGAAATCTAAAGGTGTAAGTTAAATACAATTTAAGAATTATGGGAAAGATAGAAGGTTTGGGTCATCAACATAAGATTAGTTGGTCTAAGAGATATGCAAAGGGGTGTAAAATAGATTAGATGCAAGACTTGCATAAGTATAAAAGGTCTAGAACTAAGAGGAACATTCAAGGTCTGAGTTTACTGAGTATACAAGATTAAGGTGCTATATAATCCATAAATATCATCTAAAATATGCATGGAAAGTATTCATGTGTAAAAAATAAGAACTAAAGTAAGCCATGAAAGTGTAAAAAAAGATGGTTTATAAGAAACCCTAGGTTGAGTGTTCAAAAAAAAAGGAGTTACCATTTATGTTTACCCTAGTTATAGTTTTTATGTAAATTAGGAATAAATAAATTATACTTAAGTAGATATAAACATACACATTAAATATAAATTAATACCTAATTAAGGTGGAAAAATATAGAAATAAGTCCATGTGTCACAATCATAAGCTAAATAAATGTAATGAAATGACGAAGAGGTTGAGAAACATATGCACCTTGACTATTCTATAAGGTTGATATTGTATTCTAAAAATGTTGGCCATTTTTTACCTACCCTTAAATTTATAACCTATATTATGCTCTAAGACACACCTGTAGCTATATGGTCATGTTATGTACACATATAACTACAACAAGCATATCACACTAATCATGTATGTGTGCCATGAGGCATATATATGGAATGCTTCACAGTCTTTGTAGAAAGGATTACATAACAAGTTAGTCAAGTATTAGTCCATAAATAATGAAACATACTTAAGGAACTAACTAACTAAGACTATCTATTCCTATGGGAATTACAAAGGATAAAAAGAAATAAATTAAAGAAAACAACACCATATTACCTTCCCAAATGGATTCACCATACCCATGTGGCTCAAAAACATGATCTCCCTTAATCAAGCATCCTTGTCTTTATCAAAAATGGTGGTAAGCTCCTCCAATGCCTCAAGAACACTCCATAAAACCTAGGCTCTTGATTGTAAATCACTAAACTAGCCTATCAATGAAGCTTTGTGGAAATAATTTAGCATTATAACTTTCTAATATTCAAGCTTTGAAGATATTTGAGCATAATAACCTTGCACCAAAATAGCTTAGAAATGATGTTCATAGCCTCTCTATTTATAGATTTTGAGATTGGTCAGGATCAACCTGAACCATCCATCTTGAGATGAATATGTGTGGTTGATGATAGTCCTAATATTTAAAATTAAATCCATAATTATCTTCATCATGACCTTGGAAGAAGGGGCATTGAAGAGACATGGAGGCATTAACTAGGCATGGGTGACCCATAATCCCAATATTTTATGCACTTATAGATTGATGGATGCCACCCCATAGATGATGTCACTTGATGATTTAGATAATAAGAATCAATTTTTAAAAAGAAATATTCAACAACTCTCATGGAAAATCCACTTAAACTCTCGATTTGGATTAATTAGCCTTAAACAAGGTTAATCAACATTTTTGCAATTATTTGAAAATTGGCCCTCGATTAATCAAAATGGTTATAAAGTCATATTACTGGGTTGTAATTTGACTAGAGAGGAATTGGAAGGTGATGTTTGATGCGTTGGATCTGTATTCTCATTTAGGATGTTGTCAACACCAAATAACAAAGGTACGTGATGTGTACCAATGAATTAGAAGAAAAGAGTGATCCATAACACTAAATGGCAAAATTATCATTTTGACTCGAAATGATCTGATCAAAGTTAGTTGACCCATAAAATGCATTACCCTATTTAGGGATACTTTGACCTAAACTGGCAATTATAAGTGACAAGTTTAAACTATTTAGGATGTTTTATAGATTTTGACCTAAAATGCGCATTTGAGTGCAATTCGAGTAAGATTGATAATTTAAACATAAATGGTGTTAGGAATTAGATGTCTAAATTTTGCTCCTATTTGAGAAGGCATAGTGAGACATTCAAGTGAAGCAAAAAGAAAAGAGTTGTCAAGAAGAAATTGGAACATACCCATAATGCCCCCTCAAGAGGACATACTAGGATGAAAGAGAAGGATAGACTCTTGAAAAGAGAGAGAAAGTGAGAGATTAACCCATGGAATAGATCACATCTAGATGAGCTAATGCTTGCACACATGATTACCACCAATGATCAAAATATAATGAGAGGTATAATAATCCCCAAAGATGGGGGGGATGGGAAATATATAATCCATAAATGTAAGGGACACACTATAAATATACCCAATTTGAGAGTACAAGCTACACACTTACAACATTGATCAATCTTGGGACAAGTTACACACTAAAATATTGCCATCATGGGATTTAATGTGGAGATCTTGGAATTAGAGGAAAAGGGAGAACGTTATACTTCAAGAAGGGAAGCACCACTAGAATGGGGTCTCCAAATGGAAGATAATAAGTACTCTAGTACAGTAGATTTGATCGTGATAAAATAGTTTTGCCCCAGTAGGGCAAATCTTGATCATTGATAAAGAATAAATAATGATTTTTCCCCTGTAGATCTGATTTTATTTGGTCATGGTTTTGATGTTGGGCCCCATATGGGCAATTGGCAAGCAAAATAGCTCAAAGATATAACCCAAAAGATAGGTTAAAGTGAACGAGTGCAAACGTACATGCAATGGTGTAATGGCTTAGAAAGCCATATAAAACCAAGCATATGAGAATGCAAAAAGTGATGAGAGAGATGAAAATAAGAATGGAGATAGCTGAATTCACCTTAATAAAAATTGAGTGATGTCTACATAGTTCCATGGATTCATGTTCCAACATGAACTTCAGGCCAATGTAGTTCACACAAGTTTGGGAGATAATGGAATGAGAATGATGAAAAATGATCGAGAATTGATTATACTCACAATGTGTGTGAAGAGATGCACATCTAAGCAAAGATAAAGAAGCCTAAAATGCATGATACCTAGAATCCTAATTCCATATCATGAGCTAAGGTTTTATGGAGTGTTCTTCAGAATCGTTCATCAGAGCTGATGTCGACGTTAAGACCTTGAGACCTGAGCACAAATTGCTTGCTATAGAAAAAGAAATTAGGCATCATAAGTATGAATAACTTAGAATGACATAAGATTCTAATTGCATTGAACTAGTTTAAATGTGAATATCTATAACTAAGGATAATGGTAAAACAATGACCAAAACTAGAGTTACAGTGATTTACATTTAAACAAAAAAGCAAAAATAAAGAAAAAGGCAAACATAAATGAACCTAACTTGAAATCAAGATATGATCTATCAAGACTTAAGTAGGAACAAAAATGTAAAAAAATAAAAGGGAAGAACTTCTTATTGACATGAGACCAAGATATGAATAATCAAGATTCATGTCGACCATCAAGGCATTCTTAAACACAAAAAAACAAAATCAAATAGAAAAAAAAGACACTGACAACAATAAAATAAACAAAATGGTCCAAGAACAATGTAATAACATAGGATCAAGATATAAACAATCAAGATCCATGTGAATCATTAAGATGTTCTAAAACACAAAAAAGACAAAAAACAAACAAGGAGAAACAAGACCAAGAAGTAAAAAAGAGAAAAGGAGAAGAAATAAAAGGAGAGGTGCAAAAGCACAATAAACACCAAAAAAACACAAAAAAAAACACACAAATAAAAACTCAAATAAACACATACAGATAAAAACCAAGTTAGTGTGATTTAAAGACAAATGTGCATGCATGTGTGATAAGGGCATTACTTTCCACCCCATCATAACAAAGAATAATGACATGAAAATTTTTGTCTAATTAAAGAAGAATAATTATATAAGAAGAGAAGGAAAGGAAGGGGTTGGCCGAGCTAACTCCAAATGTATAAAACAAGTGGACCCTGCCTACATAGTTCCATGGATACATGCTCCAACATGAACTTTTGGCCAAATGTAGTTCTCCCAAGAAATGGGATAGAAGAAAAATGACTATCAAACCAGCATGATCAATGTTATATAAGAAATGGAAGATACAACAAACAAGTGAGAATGGTTTGGTAAATAAGAAGTTGATGAGATGAGAAAGAATGATCTTGCAAAATAGCAAGTGCTTGGGATAAGATGAAATGAACTAGTGTTTATGTGCTTGAAAAATGGCAAGAGCATTCAAACTTAATAGTTGCTCATAAAATGATGAGAGCGTTCAAACTTAATATTTTCTTGCAAATCGATGAGAGTGAGGGATGGTGGAATGGGAATGTATAAATGTATAGAAGCATGAGATAATGTTTTTGTTCTTTTATGGATCATGTTTTAATGTTTTTAGTATTTTCAAAGTATTTCTAATGTTTTTGGTGTTTTTGGGATAAAATATGCACAAGGTGAGACCATCTAGTTTAGGATATGCACGCCCTGAGAGTAGAGGTTCCAATAAGATAGCTAAATCAGTTGCAATGACACATGCTCATAAATTGGTGAGATCAAGGTTCTTGATTGCTCATAAAATGGTGAGAGCATATGGAAAGGGGGACTGAGGTGACCTCAACATAAATTGAGAATGACCTAAATAGTCCCAAAATGACCTCAATTTATATTAATTCCATCCACACAAAAGGCATGGAAAAACTAACTAGGTCCCAATAGGTTCTCTAATCTAGCAAATAGCCAGTTAAATGAAAATAGTAATGGCAAAGTGATGAAACAATCATGATAAACAAGTGTTGCCCCTAGTTTTACCATAGGTAGTTATAACTAAGATACAATGGCATAAGTCAATAATACTAATTTTCCCATAGGCAGTTATAATTAGTAGCAAGACTGGTGAAATAATGATTTACCCATAGGCAGTTATAATTAGGCTCACATAAACAAGCTTGATACAGGATGGAAAATGATAGATATCTTGCCAAATCAACTATCACACTAATTTCATAGACTGTCATTATAAACATTAATTGGATTGGTTATTGAAACTTAATTGGAATCCCCCCACAAAAGGTGTAGGAAGAACCAAATGAACCAAGATCAAAACAATATTGGGTAGGATGATTAAAAATATGCTTTGGTCTAGATAGGAATGGAATAATAGGATGGTATGGTCTTGTTAAGGATAATGATGGTTTTTTTGATAGATTGGATAAAATGGTAAGAGGGTTACCCCCAAGCGATGGGGTGAATGGCTAGGTACCTTGACAATGGCAATGCCATGGTATATGTTTTTTTTGGTTTGGGTGTGGTTTTTGATTCTATTGTTCTTGCTGATGGGGAGATGCGTGTCCTAATCAAAAAATGATACAAACAAAATATTTGATCATGTTAATTTCTAGCCCACACCTCATTAGAAAAGCTCCTCTATCAAGAACTTAATGCAGATTTGGATGTCGAGAATAATTTTGTGATCTTCATTGGTCATTAATTCTGATTCCTTCAAACATCTAGACAAAGTATCTTTATAGCCTCTACAAAGGAAAGTATGGCCATGGATGGTAAACAAGGAAAAATAATGGATGGTAGGTTTGATTATGAAATGGAATGGTAGATGATAATGAAATGTGGAATGGTGGGGAAATAAATGGAGATTGAGACTTCAGTCACATGTAATGTTTTTGATGCCAAATTCAACATAATTTTGGTTGTGGTAGGGTTGAAGACCTTTGAAGATGCTCTTGATAGGATCATTATATTTTTATGTTGCTTGATTTTGAGAGTAGCTACCATCTGATTATGCTATAGATTAGAAGCTATTTTGATTTGATCTTTGATATTATCTTCAGTAAACAATAAATAGCGTTTGTGTTCAGCTATTGGTGCCTCAAATATTTTTTCACCAATGAAGTTGTCTTGATTTTCCTGTAGCACCTCCAAGAAGGTTTCACTAATGAACATTGCCTTTTGACTTTGATTTTCTTATAGCGCTTCTAAAAAAGTTTCACTAGAAGATGCTGAGTTCTGACTTTGATTGTTCCCTAGTGCCTCCAAAAAGGTTCCACTAGGAAAGTGTTATTCTGATAAATGAATGTGGTCTTGGCCTCTTTTATCTTCTTCAACTGCTATGTCGACATGGATGCAGTTCAATAAAGTGTGATTCTATCTTTCCTAGTCAATAATATGGCTATCTTGGTTGATGGTAATAATGGGATGGTGAAAAGCAGCATAATCCATGTAGAAGATACTGGGAGAACTTGTGTCATGTTGAAGTAATCATCCTCAGAAACTTTAGAAGGATCAAAAATATATTTAAAGTGATCTACAAGGCAATTGTAACCAATGTTGTAACAACCAATACTATAACTTTTTTTTGACTCTACTTTTGAAGCAAGGGACTTTGAATCCAATGTCACCACTGATGTTGATTCTTTTTTTGATGATAAACCCAATGTTAGTTCAAAAATAGAACCTGACTCTAATATTGATTCTTCATCTGATATGGTTGTTTTGATAATGTTCTGTTAAATGCTAAATTTTTGACAAGTAATGGGCTGTGATGTCATAATGGGCTCAATAAAAAATGATTCATCTTGGAAGAGTTCAACATAGATTGACTCATCTAAGTGAAGCCCCTTAAAAAGAGGGAACTGCTCAAGGGACATCTTGACAAAATCATGTCTATCAAAGTGAGACTCCTCAATGAGTGGGAAAAGATCAAGAGACAACTCTACTAAGACTAGCTTGTCAAGGAGATGAGGCTCTTTAAAAATATGTAACATATGAATAGGTAACTTATCAAAATTTATCTTGTCACAAATGGATGTTTCAACAATAACATGTTGGTTTTGGTTCACAATTGGTTGCAAAAGATCAACTTTGAACACATTTTGATCCTCTAAGGTGGATTTTGAAGAGGTAATGGTTATTTTTTAGGCTCAAATATCGGTATAGAATTTCTAAAGTGAGTAAATTTTGGTTTAGCAGGAACAATGGTTTGTGGTTCAATAATGGACTCTCCAAAGATTAGACTATTGAAGAAGGGATAAAAAATAATTGGTTCATCAAATAAGGGTTCTTTAATAATAGGTTCATCAAAAACTGGTGATGGGCCAATAATGGTAACACATAGAAGCTTCTTAGTTTGGTTGCTCGTGCAAATCAAAGGAGGAAGTCCTAGAATGGTAATGACTAGACGCTTCTTAGTTTGGTTGCTCGTGCAAACCAAAATAGGATGTCCTAAAATGGTGATCTTGGTATGCTATGGAATTTGATTACTTACACAAGCCAAAGCATCCAAGTCTTCTTGATAAACTCAATCATTTGAATCATGAGTTGGATCATAAGTTGGATCTTGACTATGTTCCCATGAATGATTTTTGTGAGGTGGATAGAAATTTATCTTACAAACCATATCATCACCATAGGGGTCTTGAAAAAAGTCATAAAAGTCATTTTGTGCAGCCATTATATCATAAGTTGGTTTATCCATGACTTTACCATCAGTGTAGATAGACATATATGCATTTAATGAAGAAAGCTCTAAAAACAAAAAGACTTAAAGTTTTGCAAACTCTAAAAAGTGATGTTTAAAAGATAAAAGGTTAAATCTTGGTTGAAAGAGTGAAGCTACATCTCAAAATTAGTTTGTGTCAAGATTTGGCACAAAACAACCTAACATCAAATATCTAACATCAAAGGTTTTTGAAGAAAGGTTGTGTTTTCCCAAACAAAGTCACAAAAATTGATGAGGATAAGCACTCAAACAAACAAACAAACAATCAATAGTGTTCAAAATTGGATAATCATTTAACTGAAGTTATGTAACCCAAAAGAAAAATATCTATGTACCAACCCCACAAATTGAGGCCTAAACAAAAATCAATCAATGTTTGGATCCAAACTTAATAAGGTTAATTGAAAATGCAATGTTGAAGACCAGGATTGGACCAAACAAGTTAGACAAGAGTAGACAACATAATGATGCATAAATAAGGTCCAAATGGTATATATGACATGGTTTGAAACAAATGGTTTTTGATACAATGGTAAACAAGTTCTTGAAACAAATTGAGTAGCCTAATGGCATAAACATGCTCGAATGATGTGGTCAATTGTTATGTTTCAAAGACTCAAAGGCAAAAAATATTTGACATGATTTGGGTAGCATAACGCTACCCTTATTAAATTAAATACATGATTTTGACATGGTGTATGAAAAAACAAACAAGTTTTAGCCTCAAAGCATACCAAGCAAATAATGACCAAAATAAACTAAGTATAATCATCCAAATCCTAGCAAGGGTATGGAAATATGGGGTTGACTAAACTAGCAAGGTTTCAATCATTCTAGGGGAATCAATTTTAGAATGACTTTCACGTAAAATGATGCAAAATAAAAGCACAAAAATTGGGTGACCACAACATTGGCTAGTTGTAAAAAGGTCTAGTATTTTTTACAACCACTACATCCTGCTGTTCGCTTAGTGTAATGCAATGTCTAAATGCAGATACGTCCCATGTGCAACTCCAAAGGAGTCAAATGAAGTCAATGCCAGGAGGTGAAACCCTGGGTCAAAACTTCCCTAAAGATCTCATGAGAGGTAATGACACCCCCTCACAAGCCAAGTTTGCATGAAAATAAAGAAAGCATAAGAGAGAAAGAATTTAGGGTCATTTTCAAGATCACCCAAACTTTGGCGAGTTTTTGGGGAGTGCTTTAGGTGATATTATTTCTAAGCTTTAAACTAGGCCATTTATAATAGGAATGGCACTTATTATTCTAATGGTTCCCTATAGGGGACAAATGGAAGAGAATACACACAACATTCATCTTTTTGCCAAAAAAAACCTAAGTAAACAACTATTGCAAGCAAGAATTGACAAGTGTGTTCATTTTAAAATCCAAATGAAATGTTTGGTGGTGTACATTTGACCCCTTGGTCTTGGTTACAAACTTTGAAAACATTTACCAAAACTTCTAAATTCTTTGTTAAACACCCAAAAGAAAGTTCCTAATTCATTTTTAAATATGCAAAGGTGATTTATACATGTTTTGAGCAAATTTTAAACTTGGTCCTATAGTAAAATTGTTAGCATGTCCTTTAGTTTTGAAGCTCTTTTTATCTTGAAAAAATAAACTTTGAAAAAGTAGGTCTTAGGTCTGTGTTTTTGAAAAAATCCCAATGTTGGTTATTACCACCGATGTCAGTTAAGTCTAGCCAAGATCTAGCTGATGTCAGTTCTGCTGACTGACGTCCATTACTGTGTAAAAACCGTGACAACCAAAAATGACAAAATAAATTTAGAAAATCAATTTACAAGAGTTTTAAGAACTCAAATAAATATTTTAAAGTTGCAAAAGGATATTCTTTATTTTTAGGATGCGTCTAGTCCTACTGGGTGTACCAAGATGTAAAGAGGATTACAAAGTAAGTTAGTCAAGCATTAGTCCATAAATAATGAAACATGCATAAAGAACTAACCAACCAAGCCTATATATTCCTATGGGAATTACAAAGGACAACAAAAAAAAAATGAAAGAAAGTAACACCATATTACCTTCCTAAATGGATTCACCATACCCATGTGGGTCAAAAACATGTTCTCCCTTGATCAAGCATCCTTGTCTTTGTCAACAATGGTGGTAAGCTCCTCCAATGCCTCAAGAACACTCCATAAAACCTAGGCTCTTGATTGTAAATCACTAAACTAGCCTATCAATGAAGCTTTGTGGAAACAATTTAGCATTATAACTTTACAATATTCAACCTTTGAAGATATTTGAGAATAATAACCTTGCACCAAAATAACTTAGAAATGATGTTCATAGCCTCTCTATTTATAAATTTTTGAGATTGGTCAGAGTCAACCTGAACCATCCATCTTGAGATGAAGATGTGTGGTTGAGGATAGTCCTAATATTTGGAATTAAATCCATAACTATCTTCATCATGACCTTGGAAGAAGGGGCATTGAAGAGGCATGGGAGGCATTAACTAGGCATGGGTGACCCATAATCCTGATATTTTATGCACTTATGGCTTGATGGATGCCACCCCTAGATGATGTCACATGATGATGTAGATAATAAGAATCAATTTAAAAAAATAAACATTCAATAAGTCTCATGAAAAATCCACTTAAGCTCTGGATTTGGATTAATTAGCCTTAAACAAGGTTAATCAACATTTATGCAATTATTTAAAAATTGGCCCTCAATTAGTCAAAATGGTCAAAAAGTCATATTACTAGGTCATAATTTAATTGGAGAAGAACTAGAAGGTGATGTTAGTTGCATTGGAGTTGTATTCCCATTTAGGATGTTGCCAACACCAAACAACAAAGGTACATGATGTGTACCAATAAATTAGAAGAAAAGAGTGATCTAGAGTACTAAATGACAAAATTGTCATTTTGACTCGAAATGATTTGATCAAAGTTAGATGGCCCATAAAATGCATTACCCTATTTAGGGATAATTTAACCTAAACTGACACTTGTAAGTGATAAGTTTGAACCATTTAAGACGTTTTATAGATTTTGACCTAAAATGTACATTTGAGTGCAATTCGAGTAAGATGGACAATTTCAACACAAATAGTGTTAGGAATTGGATGTCTACAATATTATCTTTCTAGCATTTGTGTCTTGTGGTTTCTTGATTTTGACTATACTTTCACTTCATATATATATATGGCAAAATATTTTGTATGACTAAATATTCACTTTGACCTAGTTTTCACATTCCAAAACAAAACAATAATAATTGATTTATGCAAACCTCCAAAGAATCATTGCAACTACAGATCTCATACACTCAAAATTATACCTCCATATAATTATATGTTGTTTGGATGGAATAGACCGAGTGATAATTTTCATCCTCCTCTTCCCTATAATTGATTAGTTTAATTACTTAATTTTGATTTCCCTCCTTTGACATAAGGGAATGTATGGAGAGACAAAGATGAATATGTTAAAAATGTGTAGTATTATAAAGTACAACTTGAATAGAGAAACTTGGCACTAGGATTAACCTTCGGTACACGACGTATGCTCTCTTATTTATTTATTATTATATTATATATGTTTATCCAATGGCTTGACTAGACCTTGTATTTTTAGGATGATCTGAGGATAATCTAAATGAATTAGCTGAATTTTGAAAATGTAAATGGGAAGGGTTAAGGCGTAAGCCTAGGGAACAATATGAAAAGGGACCCCAAAAAATAAAAGGGAGAAATACATAGGGGTAAGATCCTATAAAACTATGGGTTTATCTAGAAGATAAGTATGGCTTAGTTCTTGAGATAACAAGTGATAAGTAGTTCAAATACATTACCTTCTGGATAAGTATTGAGATGTTTTTTGGACTTATTGGACTAAATAGAGATTCATGTGGGGTTAGAACTATCTTAAAAATGGGTTAAAATGTATTAGTTTTCCAAATAAGTAAATTGGGAATAAAACACGGGAATAAGGTTTTTTTGGAAAATTTGGTTGTCTACAATAAAAAATAATAAAAACATAATACTGTATAAAAAAACTATATAACATCAATTAATTTACATATGTCATCTCAAAGTATTGCCAGAGATTATTTTTATTGATATATTGGATGTCCTCTTTAGTTGGGTTGTGTTAAAATATCCAATGTTGGAAAAATATTAAAAAAAAAAAAGTTATTCAATAATAAATATATAAAAAATTCAAATTAGATTATGAAAAATAAAGAGAAAGGATAAAAAGCTCACAAATTCAATTGACACTCTTTTCTATAGCCTTAAGATACCCACATTTTGTTTCTTTTTTACAACTCTTTTTTTTCTTATATTGTTTGACCATAATTTTTATACATGTCTCTAATGTAATGTGTGGTGCATAATTGTTTTGTATTGGGATTTGAGTTTAGTTTTAACTTTTATATAAGTTGTATCCTTTACCCTTTTCACTGCACTCTCCATGTAAATATGGGTCTTTCTCTTAATGAGATTCATCCCATATTTATTTGTCAAAAGATTAAATGTACATTTTTAAATATTATTGGATCCAATGTGGGTAAGGGCATTAGTATTGGAAAAGTATCTAATCTCATGCCAAATGTGCTCCATAAACATATCCCTATTTGCATCTAGCCTTTTTCCCATTTATCATTGAACCAAATGAGTCTTTTTGTTTTACCTTAAAAAAATATGATACTTAGGGTGCATACCAAATATGCTCCATAAACATATCCCTATTTGCATCTAGTCCTTTTTCCCATTTATCATTGAACCAAATGAGTGTTTTTGTTTTACCTTCAAAAAAATATGATACTTAGGGTGCATGCCAATAGGTCACGAACAAGGGGATCAAGGAACATAGTGGGTATGGGCAAGTAGGTCATAATCAATGTTTTTATCCTTAATATCTACCTCCCTCATGCTTTACAAATCACATGGTTTGAAAACCTTACCCACCCTTCCCATTTTTTTTCTTCAGTCTCTATATTAAAATAGTTGTTTGTAGATTAGATAAGGTACTAGGTTTTTTTTCTAAGTATTTAAGTAAAATAATATAAGAAAAATAAAATAAATAAAGAGCACTATAAAACACAATTTTTTTAATTAAATAGAATTTGTGTTTGAAATAATACGTTAATATTTTCCTCATGTTTTGAAGAAAACTTTGAACCAAAGGATATACCATATTTCTTAGACCACTCATGATTAGGGTGTTGATTTGAGAGATGAAATTTTTTTTCTTCCCTTTCCCCATATTTTGTTTTTATTCCCCCCCACTTTTTTTATCAATATATTTAAAAATAATCCTAGTTTTAACTATTTCTATACCAAAAATGCTTAGTCAAAATGCTCATCTCTCATCCATGGATAGAATAAAATAATAGACTCACTTTCCCCTTCTTGTTTTTAACTTTTGAGCTCATTTTTCAATGTTAATGTTAGCCTGATGCATCTCCTAATGAAATTATTTCAGTTTAAAATATGCACTATGCATCAAATCTTGTGTCAAGAGAAGGCTTATTTTATTTTTTCAATTTAATTTTTTTTTGATAGGGTAAATATCTTAGTTTTATAGGGATCCAGGGACCATGAAAGTATTATACAAAAAGAACAACGGGCCAAACCACGGTCGAACAATAAAAACAACAAAAACTAACTATACCATACTTAAAGTAGGAAAAAAAAACAACATAAAAATTCATGAGGGGGGCCCCTCTATTGATTCCTCCTCCTTCCCAAGTGTCTTCTCTAGGATAACCCACTTTAAATTTGAGATCTTTTCCCTTGTGTGATTACCAGGGCCTTCTATTGCATCACCTGGTAGAATCATGTGTGGCCTCTTTTGGCCTTGAACTTGTAGGGGTGTCTTCTTAATGGGGGCCAATTTGGGGGAACCAGGAGGGGGGGGGTTTATGTGATTTTTGGCAACTATTTGATAGGGGCTTGATTAATCTTAGAGGACTAGACAAAGGTCTACACAGTTGATTTAGCCTACCTATGTAGGGTGTTCCACTCTTGTATAAGGTTAACAATGGTCAGCCTAGCCTCTTGCACCTTGTTATTAAATTTCTCTAGTTTCACCTTGTTATTTTTTAGCTCTTCAAATAGAATAAATTTTCCCTTTTGGGTAGCCTCCTTAGAATTTCTCTTATCTAATAAGATTGGCTTGGGTTTGGGGATAAATATATTGAGAATAAGGTCTTCGACAATGGCTTTTGAAAGACTAGCCCATGGGGTGCTCATGGGTGGGTAGTAGGACCTTGAGGTATGGTCCTCCTTGATAGAGGAATGTCCCTATGGGACCTCCCTCCATTGAAGAGTTTGACCATGCTTGACAAGTAACAAAATAAGCCCCTGGTGCAGGATGGGGTTAGACTCATTGACTTGATGAGCCAAAGCAGTACACTCCAGTGACTTAAACAAGTAGAATAATAGGTTGATCTTATAGCCTAGAAAGTGATTCAATAACAAAAAATGATGAGAAAATATTAGGGTATATTTACCCTCTAAGGTCATGTATCTCATTACCTAAAGACATATTTCTAGCCAGTGTCTTAGAGGCTCTGCCTAGGGGAAACCATTCTTGTCAATCTTCACAAACTCATTCATTCAAAAAAATCATTGAAGGATCTCATGTTTATTAGTCTTGTCCTTGAAGACCTTTTTCCCCTCATAGGACATGCTAGTAGCTTCCCCAATAAATTCCTACATGACAGTGATCTTTATGCCCCAAATTACCATCATGCATTTGTTCCATGCAGTGATAAAATCCTAGGCCACATCTATGTCATGATCAGTAAGTATCACCATTAAATCTATGAGACCTCTGTGCTTAAGATTTTCCAAACTTTTTTCTACCCCCACACCTCTACACATGAGATAGGCTCAAGCCATTCTCTATCTCCTTCCATTGACACAATGATAATACAGCCAAGGCAAATAGACAAAAGGTTATGGAGAGAATGAGTTTGAACAATGTAAATAAGGCTTGAGGTGCTTACCATTTTTATCTTATAAAAATTACACCACCTCATATGTTCATAATGGCAGATCATCATATTTAAATTCCATCCCTTGATATAAATATTTCATGCATGTGATGATATAATATCCCATTCAACCTATAGTAATTTCATCAAGTATGGCCTTTAAGATGTTAAATTTTTAAATATGATAAATGTTAACAAATGTTAATGCATTCTTAAAATTTCCATAATTCTAGTTTTCAAGTTACTTTGAGAATAATTAACACCATAACATAAAATGTTCTATCTAATTAATATTTTGAAACATTAGTGTGTCTTTACATTCTTGTTGAAATTCAATGTAATATCATTAGTGGACCAAATTATGCCCCTTATTCATCCAATTACTTGAATCATTTAATTAGATATGAAATCAATGTTAATAAATCATAACTCATTCATACAATGAGGTGGGTTTGGGGAAAGTGCATATAATTGAGCACCATTTGTCATTATTTTTTATTTATAGGTTATTAGTGGACCTATTTCAACTTGAAAAATTACTAATTAAGTGTGAGTAAAGAAATAAAGGTGGATATATTAAAAATATCAATAAAAGGGGGTAGTTGGTTGTATTTAGTTCTCCTAATAAACCTACATTATTCACAACATGGGGATAAAATTGGCCCAATTTGAATCCTTGATTGATCCAATTGATTAAATGGTTCAACCAGTGACAAAATTGGGGTTGATTGAGCCCTAAATTGTATAGTTTAGTCACAACTATGTTTACGGTGATCAAATTGGCCCAATCTATCCTTACTTGATCCAATCAATTATTTGGTTTGATCAATAATGATTAATGGGGCATGTTGAGACCCAAGTCACAATTTTTGTAACTAATTAGGTTCACAGGGATAAAATAGGACCAAGTTTCATCCCTCGTTGATCTATTCAACTAATTGGTTCAATCATCAATGAAAATGGGGCCAATTGAGTCCCAAATATCATTATTTAGTCATAACTAAGTCTATGGGGCTCAAATTTACCCAAGTTATGTCTTTGATTGATTATATTTTGATCTAAAAATCAACCAATATTACATTGACATGGGGATAAAATTGGACTAAGTTTCATCTATGATTGATCTAACTGACTAATTGGTTCGATTAATGACAAATTTTGGACTAATTGAACCCAAATTGCATTGTTTAGTCATAACTATGTTCATAGGGATCAAAGTGGCCCAATATATGTCCTTGATTGATATAATTACCAATTGGTTTAATTAATAATGAAATTGGGGTAAATTGAGCCCCAAAAATCATTGTTTAGTCATAGCTAATTAAGTTCATGGGGCTAAAATTGGCCCCAATTGCATCCCTAATTGACTTAATCAACTAATTGGTTTAATCAATGATAAATCATGACCATTTGAGCCCAAAATATTAATTTCTTAGTCAACTATGCCCACAGGGCTCAAATTTGCCTAAGTTGTATCTTTGATTGATCCAATCAACTAATTGGTTTGATCACTGGTGAAATTAGGGTAAATTGAGCCATGACTTTTGTCATTTAGCTAAAGTACTTTCATGAGGCTAAAATTGACCTAATTTATGTCTTTTATTAATACTATAGACACCAAAAATCTATACACCTACATTTTGAAATGTTAAAAATCCCCCTAGACATACTTAAGACCCCCTTGAGACCAACCTACACCTATCTAGCCTCACCAAACCCATCTGCACCTAGTTTTACCAAGCTAAGTAAACTTGACCTTGAGGACCCTTTTCCTATGGACCTTGACCATCGATGGTCAAGGTGACCATTGATGGTTAGCCTTGGGAATCCCTGACCACTGATGATCAGAATTTACCTTTCAATAAACAAAATGTAAACCACTCGTGTTTTTTTATAAATATAACTTGTCTAATTCTGGTTGTGAGCCTTTGCATGGATGGATTATATTTAGATGACCCAATTACATCTTCACTTCCACCTCTTGTTTGTGCTTATAAGAGAGAGAGAGGCCTGGGAGGTCAAATGATTTGCAATAATTATTAGGAGCTCAAGCATTCATGAGTTTTATTTTATAGGTCAATCATCATCATCAATGTTATCAAGCATCAACCATCTTATTGGGAGCTGACTTGTCATAGCCTCTCCACCAAGCTCTTAGATACCATTACTCTGCCAAAATTAGGCTAGATTCCACCAACAAGCTAACTACATCAACCACCCACCCAACTGACTTCTGTTAAGGCAAGTACTTATTTATCAACATTCATGTGCTTTAATTCCATTTCATAATCAATCTAGCCCTTGCCCAGCTCTTAGAATCCATCTATCGGATCCCATCATTCATCTATTTTACAAACCCAAAATTCCATAGTTAATAACCAACGATCAGCCTGACCACTGATGGTCACCTTAATTGTCGATGGTCAGCCTAACCACTGATGGTCACCTTAACTACCGATGATCACCCTAGCCATCGATGGTCACCTATGGTAGTAAAAACTAATGGCTTGTTTTCACCCACCTAAACCCAATCAAATATAGTTTTCTATGTTTTTTACCACTCATAGACCCCTTTCAATTTTTTTGAAATATACCCTGACCCCTTAGTACTAGTATTAATTAGTTTACCACTAATTTTATCATTTATAGTCTATTTTCCTAATAAGCATTCTTCTATTCAATTTTAGTACCTTTTGATTATTGATGTAAGTACCTTATTTCTAGTTTTATTGAATCAACTATTTAAAACATTTGGATTAACAACCCCTAAGGAAGCTCTTGCTTCCAAGATCTAGATATCACTAGGCAATCCACCCAATTATCTGTCTAACAAACAAATTTGCTTTAGTGATTTATTATCTGTAGGTCTTCCTCCCAAGCCAAAGAGGAGCTCTTCAAAATCTTCTAATTCAATGTGTGCAATATGAAATAAGTTTTTCAACCACACCCATATTGATTTTATTTTCTCTCTTTCTTTAAAACTTAAAGTGAAAATTTACATGAAACATTTTGACATGCCCGATGGGACCTAAAGTCTTTACTTGCATTTTATTTGCATTTGTATGCTCTTCTCTCTATCTATGCACATAATTAAAACTAAAATTTATTTTGGGTTAAAAATCAACTGCATCCATTACTTGATTTTAAAATTAGTTCACTTTGAATTAAAACATAATAATCTTATCGTAGCATCACGTTTATTGCACACACTAGCCAAACCACTTTCATCAATTAAACATTAAAATTATTTGAGACAAGGCTTGACTGGGATTTCATCACCTAGAATTCACCTTACCCATTCCTACAAATCCTACTTGGAGGTCATTACCAAGGTGAAAACCAACTCAGCTCTCTAGTTGAGTATAAACTCTAGATATCAATATATATTAGCTAAACACCCGACACCCTTATCACTTTGGGGCTGTGAAATGAAGGGTAAGGCTCTAATACCAAGCCATGTATTGATTCCAATATAGATTATTTTGAGCATATAAACAACCTAAAACCAACCATAGATTGCTTCTATAGTACTTGATCCATAAACCAATTTCTATCACACATTCTCATAAACTAAGGCATAAGCCAAAAGTAAGATTAAAACCAACCTCTAGGCTTAACATACTTCATAGTGTGTGTCTTGATTGCCTTGATCATTTTCTTGTCTTATTCTTGTTTGAGTGGTGAGTTTTCTCTTATTTTCTCTCCCCTTTTTTCTTGTATGGTTCTCAATTACCAACGATGAAGAGACCTAGTAAAGCAGAACCTGTCACTTAAATCAACCTCTTCTACTTCCTCATCTATGGAGTACATCTTCAAGGTAAAAGATTCACCTCATCCATTGGGAATCCCTACTTTTCCTTGGGTATTTCTCTAAGGAGATATGGATTTTATGACTTTTTAAGATAATAATCTAGTTACCCTTCAGCACTATCTTAACACCTCCCCTCACCATATCCCAGTTTCAACTCCACCTCAAGATCCTCCTTATGGCATGCCATCCCACCTTATGAAGGGTATCCCTATTGCTGTGATCACCACCCAAATTTCAACCACCTAGGCATCTTCATCTATTAGCCCCTCTGATGCCACAACTAAAAACTAAGCTATCCAACCAGTCGCTACCCTTACACCTTCCACCCCTATTAATGACTCCTCTACCTTGGGGACAACCTAACCATTAACCCATCATGCTCCACTTGTTTTTAGAGCACCCACTACCGGCACTATCAACCTCCCCTCTATCAAACCTAGCCCATCGATTAATACCCCTTTACCAAGCTTAGGGGTATCTATCCCTTCTATTTCACCACCCATTAGCACAAAGGTCACTACCTCACCTCTTGTCACCACCCAACTACCACCCATGCCCAATCCATAGAAACTCTTCAGCAGTTACCCATTGCACCTAATCTAGGATACATCCCTAACACACAAGGGTATATACCCACTACCCAACCACCATCATCCACCTACCCTACCAAACCTCTAGCATCTATATTATAATATGTGGTAGCCTCTTAACCACCAAATAATTACCAATATGTTGCCCAACCTCAACCACAATATCAATCTTACAATCCTTTTGGTGCACCACCTCAAATTGACCTAATGAAAATGCTCATGGACAAGATGACCAACCTTGAGTCATTAATTTTAGGGGCTCATAACATCCTATCCTATGATTATATTTGTAATGAATATATTCATCCTTATGTCCCCATCAAACCTTACCCTCTTCAATGGGAGCTTCCAAAACTTACCAAATCTCAAAGCAAGGAGGACCCATAACAACACCTTAAGGATTTCAAGAATTCATGTTACATGATTTCTTATGATGATGCCCTTCTCCTTATAACCTTCCCCATGTCTTTATCTATCCCAACACTCAACTGGTATAGTGCCCTCACCAAACATTCCATATTTTATTTCACCCAACTAGCACAAGTCTTCTTAGATCACTTTTCCATTAACATTTCCTAGAAGGTCTCTATCATAAACCTATATTCTATCAGGAATTCGATGATGAGTCTATTTTTAATTTTATCATCCATTGGAGAAGCTTGATTAATCAAATTTTATTTTCCCTACCTCAACCTAAACTTATAAGTTTTTTTGCTCGAGCCTATGCCAAACATATATCTTCTACATTACATGTCCAAAGCTTCAGAACTTTTGATGAGGCTTTTACCATGGCATGTTTTGGTTCCTAGTTGTACACCTCTCTAATCTAGCCTTACACATTTGAAGCAAATGACAAACAAAAATGAAGAACCCGCTAAAATGTCATTATAGTTAGGGAAGGGTTCAACATTAAGAGTGGACCAGACTTGAGAAAATGACTGGGAGACACCTATAAAGGGTATGGTTATTTCCCTGCTACTTCTAGCTCTACTTGAACCAAGGTGAGAGGACCTATAGGGTAGCTTGATCATATGGAGATATTCTATAGTTTACCCTCCATGGGAATTATTAACACAAAGACACAAATTTGACCAGAACATAACCAAACCTGCTCAATCCACCCAGGAAGGGTTGTCATATGGAATGAGCAAATGTCCTGAACCAAAAACAAGCTACTAAAGACAAATAAATATGTGACTGCAGCTAGCACTTTGATAATAACTTTGGACATTAATGAATAAGTGCGAGATTACAACACTAAGGTTTAAAACACATAGAGCAAATGTATTTCAAATATGCAAAGCTCCATGCATCTGTAACACAAACAATACTTATGATATACAAATGATGTACTATCTATAGGGTAGAATATGGTAAAACCAAGTTAATTTGAGTTATAGATAAGGGTGTGGATGGCTTAGCAAATGAGTATGGAGATGTTCACATAATATCTATGTTACCTTCAATTAACAAATGCTTTTCAGTTCAAAATAGATAAGATGAAATCATGCACAAATGACCCTCAAAAGTTTACTTGCAACACTACAAATAATCATTCAATAATTCCTACCAGTTGAATTCATAAACCCAGGACTACCCTTAAGAAGGCTATCAATTCCCTGTTCTCACATATCAAAATAGAAAGGATTTTATACTCTAGATTCAAACCCTAAATGACTACCATAAAGAAGCACACATCAGATAACCAATACACTAAGCATGTAAAATATAGCATTATATTTCAACAATAGGAAGAAACAATGAATCATGAATAGATTTTATATATTAGCTAAATCAAAGCTGAATGCAATGTGTTTTGAAAATTACATGTCAGAATAACATGCAAAATATTTCTATAACAAGGGAGACATTTTGAATGCTCTCAAAGCTTTCCAATGATTTTATAAGGGGAATCAATTTGGCATCATAAAATTACATAGGTAGAACTCTCCTAAGCTATAACTTTGTACTAAAAAATTAACCAACCTCTATAAAGGGACAAACCCTCTTTACTTGTAGAATTTTAGTTAAACTCAGCACACTCTTGAAGATGCTCCAGTTGTAAATTTATTTCTTAGGCCTGGAGTCTATTGTAACAAACTTGATTCTTTGGACTTGTGCTCATGCTTCCATGATGATAACAAACATGATTTTCTATCATGGTAGAACATTTTTGTATAGACACATGGGGAATAACCTTGCAAAGGACAAAAAAACCTTTATCTCTTTGCACAACAAATAAAATATGTCCCTTTTTTATACACATGATTATTAAAACTAACTTTGAAAGGGACGTGCCACTAATAGGTGGAGTACAATAGTTTTTGTGTAGGAAACAAGAATAAAGAGTAAGAGAGAGAGAGAGAGAGAAGAAGAGAAAAGAATATTGTTAGCTATGAAGAAACCAAAATGATTGGTTATGTTCCAGAATCAATATTGATAATCGAATCCTTCACCAACTTGTTCTTGTAATTGGTATACCTATCAATCATGGAGGCAATATCCTTTTGATCTGAGCCAGCTTGGTATTTGAATTTGACATCAAATTCCTATAGCCAAGTGGGGATCTTTTGAATTGTGGCCTATTTTTACCTAATGATCACTTTGAGTAGGTCAAAATACTTCTGAAGTGATACTAATTATCTTATTTTGTGGGCATCAAAAGCTCCTTGAGGTGCATCAATGAGGATTTTTAGAGCATTGTGTATTGCTCCTTCTGTCAAATCACCTGTGCCATCAAGGTTCATCATTTTTCTAAGGGTGGCATCTATTTCTTTGGTAGAAGTTTTGAGAGAGTATTCTTCTCCTTTTAAATCAAAGATTCCCTCCTTGAGCACCATCAACTGATGCTTTATTGCCAATCGATATTCTCTGAGCTTCTTGTGATCATTTGAAGAGATAGTTTTCTCTATCGTTAAAACATCACTGCCCATATTGCACATTTCATCTACCTTACGCTGGATCTTTTGCCAAATTTTTATGTCTACATCATAAAGAGACATCAAGGTTTCATAATCTTTCACCTTATCTATTATGTCATCCAAGCATTCTAATGCTAAATGGATGATCTCTTTAGCCTGGGTGCTCAGATCTTCTTGCCATTATTTTGTAGCCCACCCTCTAGATTTTAGCTCATCACCTCAGCCAAAATATAGTAACCCCATGGAGAAAAAAGGAAGGTCTAGAGTCTTAATGGTAGTCAAAGTTATTGCCTTTGGATCACTCAATAACTTCTACAAGTATTGGATCATAGATTAATTTTCCACTTTCAAATCTTCCATGGTGGCTTTATCTTTATCCATCCTTTGTGCCACCATGCTAACAATAACTTGCGAGCTGTGCTTCAACTTATTTCATGATGGCTCCCTAAGATTATAAATATAAATGGAGTAACTCTCTAGGGGAGCATCTTTCTTTAATACATCAAGAGGGGGAACAACTACCTCAAAATTTCTTTCCCCCTTGTTTGTGTAAGTGGTTCTAGAGTGAGTTTTAGCCTTCTTAGGGGGCTTAGACTTATGCTTCAGAATGATCTCTCTTATATCAATGTCTCCTATTTTGCTCATGATATATTCCTTTATTTTCACTTGCTCCATGACCCAGACAAGGGTTTTAGTTTGGAAACCCACTAAGGTTACATACATTGTGGAAAGCCTTGACTCAATGTGGGTTGGTGCTAATGAAAAGGCAATTGTATGGAGTACCACAAGCTTGGGTGGTGGGTTCAACATGAATTTATCAATTTCATCATCCTTATCATGCTCTTTTTCATCCCCTTCTATTTCATGCTTTTCCTCCAGTACTAGCTCTACCTGCTCTAAAACTTCAAAATCTAACCCTGGCTAGTGGGACTCCATGATCAATTTCTTGATGCAGCTCCCTTATGCTATAGTATAGTTAAAAGGCTCAATAACCACCTTGCCTTCTTTATTTGTTTGAACCCTAGTTAAGAAAAGGCTATGATGACCTCCTTAATACATTTATGTAACTTTTCATTGATCATAGCCTTAGGGCCTTTATTATGGGCTAGATCATGGACTTTGATGAGAGGAAGGAGACCTCAGGGTACTTTAATGGAAGTAACACTTCCCAAGATATCCTCCTCAAAATTTTTGTTTATTGGATCCAACTCTTTATTTTCCTCTGAAAGGGTGGGGGTACCCTTTTTCAAGTTTTCTCCCCCATTTCCCTTTACTTCTACACTATCAATGGGGACCTGGTCACCATGTTCTGGACTTTTTCAACTCCCCCATTATGTCCTTGACTATCCTCACCTTCATGAACCCTATCCTAACTAGGTGACTAAGAGATGACATTTTCAAAAAATACCTCTATGTTCAAGGAGGCTACCTCTTTCTCAAGAGGGACTTGGGCCTAGGTGACTACCTCTGCTCCAACCTATACAACTTCATCAAATGACAAAGGGTCATCTAAGGTTAAGGTGCCCTTGTCATCACCTTTGATTTCTATTGCCAAGACCTCTTATTCTATGGATTGGTCCCATGTTGGGGCCTTTATTGGGGTTTGTGGCCTCTCCTTATGAGTCCTTTGCCCAATATTTACTTGGGGAGGGGTGAAGGCATGTTGTTTCTTCATTACTTTAGCTATTGGTCTGCCTTCATTTGAATCTTCCTCCTCACTCATATCTCTCACTCTTTGGGCATATGAGGCTTGGTCCTCTCTTCTTTTCATAGGGATTTATTTAGAGAGAGGGTCCTTGAATGCAAACTCCTTTTTATTTATAGGTAATTTACTTGGAGGTTGTATACCTTTCTTGACTCTTTTCATCCTGGGATACTCCTCCCAGTCATCCCCTCCTCTTTTTATTGCATATATCACTAGGGGAGGATGGACTGCTGCTTGTTGTACAAGTGGAGCATATGAGACTATGGGTGGGCTAATTACTATATTAGCCACTACAATGGTTGGAACTACTGAGGTTCCCATCCCTAAAATGGAAATGGGAGTGGAACTAGCTAGTGTGACCTACCCTTTAAGGATCTTATCCTCATTTTCTACCAAGATTTTTATTTTTTAAAAGGATAACCTAGCCTTGGATTGTGCCACTGTTACCTTCTCCACATCCACCAATTTGGTGAACATGATATCCCCAAGCTTGTGTTTTCCCTTATTAGTTGTAGATGAAGATGGAACCATAGAATCACCACTATATCCTGGGTTAAAGGCCTTTAATTCCTTGACCTTCCTTAATTATTGAAGAGTAGGAGTGTCATATGTGTTGAGGTTGACCCCATGCTCCTTAATCCATCTGAAGGTTCTCTTCATAATTCAAAATGACCTCCTAGGAATGGAATCATCCTCTTGAGTACTAAAATCTAACTGAGCAATGGGCTGGCCTTCAATATTATTGGTATTATATAGTGAAGACAATGTTAACTTATCATCTGCCATGTCTTTTGGGATGGGAGCAATGTTGTAGGCTATGACTCCCTGCATAGTCAGCCTCATAAATTATAATTTTTAGACATCTTCCTCTGTGGTGTAGTTCGACCAAATGTCCTCATAGTGAGACTTATGCAACATTACATTAGTGGCCATGTTTATCAATCACCTGATGTTGATATTAGGTTCAGGTGAAATTTTATAAAGTGCATATGAACCCATATCCTATTCCAACCCCTTTGCCTTAGCCACAAAAGGACAAGAATAAAAACCTATTAACACATGAAACTTAAAAGGATTGTTGATATTTTTTGTTGCAATCATTTCATGTGGTGACACCATTTATCAGCTTAGCTCCATCACTGCCAACTTATCATCCAGGTACTTGGGTAATTTGAGTGGGCATCCTAAATAGCCACTTGTGAATGTTCTAAACTATATATAAGTGGTGTCATATTTCTCAATCACCTACTTGGTTGTTGTGGACATTCTATTGAGGTTTCTTAATAGGAAGAAGACACTCATCATTATATTGAAAAAATAGTTATAAAATTTACAAAAATTATTTTTGAATCCTTCCAGGGTAACCTTTGGATATACCTCATATATTTTTATTCTTGAAAGATTCTTGGTGAGCCCTTGGAAAGTCCTATTATACACAAGGCTATACATTAAATAGGATGACATATAAAAGGTACCTACAAATGCTTCTTTAGAAAGAATTATAGCTTGTAGCTACATCATTTGTACATGCAAGTTGTAACTGAGTATGGAGGCCCAATCCATCTTTTTCTTTCCCTCCAACATGCAGATCATAATTAGGAACATCCATGGCTCAAATTTCTCTATGGTAGGCACCCCATAAATCTTAGCGGCTATGACAATAATACATTAGGGCAGTTCATTAAACTCTACTAATTTTAAGTTCTTAGACATTTTGGAGACCTTTTGTCTCCTTTTGGCCAACCAACAAGTATTGAAAATATCCTAGATATATTTGTCCTTCTTTTCTGTATACTTTTAGCATTCGTCCAAGGAGAGTGAAATGCCTTCTAGTTGGGGAAGAATTCCTAACATGGTGCTGAGGGACAAATGGGTGAAGGAGCATATAATATAATGACCACCATCAACAACAGTCCTTGTGTTTAGTTGGTATGCTCAAGCACATGCAATAATGAGTTTTAGGTATAGGGTAACCAAAGGGAATGCCGCTATAGGTGCGATGTAACTATTACCGACATAGGAAATTAATTAAGGGGGTTAGGTTGTTGTAGAACATTTAATAGGTCCCCAAAATCCAACCCCATAATATCAGTATCCTTAATTGAATCCACAATTGAAATAATGTTGACTTTTATTGTGGTAGAAGACATTACCATTTTTTTGATTCTTAAATGCAATGTTTCTATACCAGACAAAATATTCACTTGAATAACCCTTAGCTACCTCTTAACTCTCTCATAAACCTCTCTCTTGAGCATAAAGCATCCAATCCAAGTTTAGAGAAAAGGTTGGGCATACCTTTGTCTTCTGACCATGAATTCTCCCACCATGGGAATTTTAATCAATATTTCATGATTCCTTTAGATCTATTGAGAGTACCTTTCATCTTTAAAAAGTACCCCTTAAGAATTTGGCAAGGAGTGAGATAACACTTACCATTTATTGAAAGCAAATACATGTACATGACTAGTCATGAATATGTATTCTGATCTTTTGATGCACTGAGGCAAGCGATTAAAACATTAAAACTCATCCAGTTTGGACATGGGAATTTTACTGACAGGGGCCCAATTGATTTAGTGTAAAGTTGGGCACTAACATAGGCTCTTACTCGGGGATGAGTACCCCCAGTGGGTACACAGAGAACATCAGATAGGTCACCTATCTAGTGGGCCACGAATTCCAAGGATTTCAACATAGAGTTACAACAGGGCAACCCAAAATAATCAACAAAGAAAAAGGGAAGGCGAAAACTATACAAACATGGACAACAACTAGACCACAAAGATGAGAAAAGAAAACAAAGGCAATCATGGACTCAATCTAGGAAATGCTTGAGGTGTCTGCCATTAACTAGAAATTCTTAAATTTCTCCATCAATATCTCTAAGATAAAATGTATGGTTCCCTATTTGATAACCAATAATGTAAGGGCCCATCCATAGGGAATCAAACTTACCATGCTTTCCTTTGTCCTCATGCCTACTATACCATAATAGAACTAGATCACTGACCTAAAAGGTTCTTGGGGTGACTTTTCTCTCAAAGATCTTTTTGAGGCACTCCTTAAACTTTACATACCTTTCATGAGCTTGTCATCGAGACTCATCGAGCTCAATGATTTGATCAATTTTGTCTTCATAGTGGTTCATTTCCTCCTCATTCTCAGCTATTTGCTACATGAATTGGTAGGTGGGTAACTATAAATTTAGGGGTAAGACAACTTGAGTTCCATAAATAAGCTCAAAAGGGCTCTTCCTAGTAGATCTCCTTAGAGTTAGCCTATCTGCCCAAACAACAAACTTCAACTGCTCACTCCATTTTCTTTTGTTACCATCTAGGCCCCTTTTGATGATTTTTAATAGATTTTTATTATTGGACTCAGCCTACCCATTTCCTTGTGGATTATATTTGGAGGTGTATGCTAAATCAATCCCATAGTATTCATATAAAGCAGTTAATTATTTGGATCTAAATCAAATAGTATTGTCACATATGACTTTGATTGGCACCCTAAATTGACAAATTATGTTATTCAACAAGAAATCAATGACCACTTAGGGAGTCAATATTTTAGTGGGGATTGCTTCGACCCATTTTGTGAAGTAGTCAGTAGCCACTAAAATCCATTTATGACCAGAACTTGAGGCATCTGATATTTCACCTATGAAATCCATCCTCCACTACCTGAAAGGTCCCTAAATAGAGACAGACTATAGGGGAAGTGATCTGAATGCCTTAATTATTCCAAAAAATTGTTGACATTCCTCACATCTTCTTACCATGGCATTAACATCTCAGAATAAGGTGGGCCACCAATACCTGACCCTCAGAATCTTGTGTGCAGTGACTTTATGAGTAAAGTGACCACCACACACACCATTATGGAATTCTATAATCACTGAAGAAATCTTATTTTACACCAAACATCTCAAGAGGACACCATCTACGTTTCTCCATGCTAGATCATCTTACAAGAGAAGATATTTTTGAGATACTAACTTCAGTGTCCTTTGATTTTTATCTAAATGGGAGGGGAATTTCAGATTGTTTAGATAATAGACTATATCTTTGTACCTTAGAGATTGGTCGTATTTAGACTCAGGGTTTTCAACAACTCTTTCTACATTATTTACCTTCACAACCTATAAATTTTCTTTAGTCATCAGCTTAGCCAAGCCCATACCCCTAACTAACTTAGTAGTCTATATCTCCAGGTCATATTCTTAAAGCTTGTTGACCCATCAACATCTTTTGTTAGTAGCTTCATTTTGAGTCAATATGTCCTTCACCATAGTATGAGGAACATAGGCCACAATCTTTTAACTCAAAACGTAAGGTTTGAACTACTTGACAGCTTTTGAAAGGACAAAGGCTTGATTTTCCATTATGGTATATCTTAGCTCAAATCCTTGTAGTGCTTTGTTAAAAAAGGCAATTGGATACTCATGGCCTTCATCATTCTTTTTTAGTAGCACTACAACAAAAATATGCATGGAGGTGAATGAAAAGATTTGGAAATATTTCCTATAATTCAGAATAACAAGCACTAGGGTAGTTTTCAAGGCTGCCTTGATATCTTGAAAAGACTAGGTGGCCTTCTCCTTCCACTTTATAATTTGATCCCTTTTTAGCATAGAAGTGATATCTAGAGTAATCTCTACAAAGTTGGAAATAAATCTTCTAACAAAATTAATCTGGCCAAAGAAAGATTGAATACCTTTCTTGGTCTATGGGATGGGTACTTTGTCGATGGCCTCTACCCTCTTAGGATCTATCATAACACCTTGTTGGGACACAATATGTCCCAATAATTTTGCCTTTTGTACCCCAAAGTGGCATTTTCTGGGATTGAGGGAAATCCCAAACTCCTTGTACTTGACCAACATTTGTTCCAAATGCTCCAAGTGGTCACTTCTTCTTCTTGAGTACATTGTAACATCATCCTGGTTCATAACAATGAATTAGTTGATTAATTTGGTGAGGGATACATCCATAGCTCTTTGGAAAGTGGCACCTATATTCATTAAACCAAATGACATTTGAATATACACATAGGTGCCCCATGGGGTAGTGAAATTAGTCTTGAACCTTTCAGACTCCTTTACTACCACCTGGTTATAACTAGAAAAGCCACCATAGTAGACAACAACTCAGATTTGGTGACATCTTGGAGCATGTTATCCATGTTAGGCAATAGATAATTATCCTTTAGATAAACATTGTTTAAATTTTTGAAATCAACACAAAGCTAGATGTCTCCCTTTTTTTTTCTGATAGGGACCAAGTTTTCCACCCAAGATGAATATCTGATGGGTTAAATGATCCCACCTCTCTTAACTTCTTCGACTCCTCCTACATCTTAGTGACCAATATGGGGTTGATGGGCCATTGCTTCTGACAGAATGGTTTTGCATCAGGGTGAAGAGGAATAACATATTGGAACAAATCTTCTCGATAAGCTTTCAACTTAGAATATGACCATGCTAAGAAATCTTGGTACTTCTTTAATAACACAATAAATTGTCCCTTTTCTTTTTCATTTAAATGAGTGATTAGCCAAATCTTCCTTGGATTTTCTAGTTGTCCTAATGTTAATCTTAGTTACATCCTTAAATATGGAAATGATCTTGGATTTGAATTTGTTAGCTCTATCAAAGGTTGATTCTAGGCTAACCAATCCTCTTGGGATAGTATTAGTATTCAACTAGATTATTTCTTTTCCATACAAAGTTTCTTTTCGATCAAAGAATTGTACCATAGAGTCTCACTCTGTGATATTTCTTTCACATTCATTCATGCATCATAAAAACCTCTTTATTTATTTGTCATTATCAAAGACTTGCCAATGATCGATATTATCTAGGATAAAGGGCCTTACCAATATCTCAACCTCATATTCACAAGGGAGATCCTCATGTTTAGCTTTAAATTTTATAGCTCTCTTTGCCAGCATATCTTCCAAGTGATTAAGCTCTTGAGCATGGTACTAAATATTGAAAGCTATGAACCATTCTAAGCAATCCCATACATTATTATGATACTGCCTCAACCTCTTATGCTTTGTGGTGTAAACACTTCAAATTTGTTTCACCACTAGTTTCGAATCACCCTTGACCAACAACTTCTTGAATCCACATTCTTTAGTGATTTGAAGACCAACCAAGAGTGCTTCATATTTTGTAATATTGTTAGTGCACTTAAAAGCTAATTGAGAAGAGTACTTATAAACTTGACCATCAGGTGTATAAAAAACAACTTGACCCCATTTCTGACACTTGAACATGCTCCATCAAAATGCATGATCTAGATGGATTATTCATCAATGATACCAAAGTCGGGAGACATTTATATGTATTCAACATTACCTGTAAAACTACCAATGTCTGTATCCAGATATAAAAATTCATTCAATTAATACTTGGGATCCTCTAAAACATGGAGCATTTGTAGCTCATAATTCAAATGAATAGTTTTCCCATCTAGTGGGATAGTTTCATAGGATAAATCCATCTGAACACTACCTCTAATACTAGCTTCCCATTTTCTAGATAGCAACATAATCCATTTTGGTGGACAATCCACAATAACAATGTCCATGCTCAATTTTTTTTTGGGGTACTATGCGAGTTGTACCACCAATCCTTTAACTATGCCAATAATAGGTACTTCTCTAGAATCCATAGCAAGGCATCATCCATATGCTGTAGTTATCCTTATACAAAGCTCATTTACCACCGCCAATGATATGATGTTACAAGATGCACTGGAGTCAAACATGTAATTGTGGATAATTAGCCCATTAATTAGTAAGGTGGTGTAGAAAGGATCAAAATCCATTTGACTTGTTACTAATGTTGTTCCCAAGTATACCTCCAAATGGTGCTCAGGAGGCCTTGACGTGCTCTCTCCTCTTTCAAAGAGAGCAAAAGGAAGCTCAGCTTCAACAACTGTATTAGCAGTGATCTTCTTAGTGAATCCCAAATATTCAAAAGCTCTCTTCCTATGCTCAAGGATTCTAAGTAATTCCACAAATGGTATGGTGATGTTCAAATGACTCAATCCTTTAGCCATATCATAAATACTATACTTGGGCAATGGAGTATCAGTAGGTAATCTTGTAACTTTCTCATTCGAGATGTATCCTTCAAGAGTCACAGGAATAGAAGCAAGGGATTTAACACTCTTAACTTCATGTTTCAAGGGAGGATTCTTAAGATTCATTCTTCCTTGTGATACTAGATAATAAAGGAGTTTGGCTTTTGCCTGGGTATTTCTTGGTTTGGTACTATACGGTATAGAGCCAGGCCTAGTGGTCCCCTAGGTTTTTTTACTCCCCATGGTCCCCTTTTATTTAGTCTCTACTCTAGGGGGAGAAGAATCCTTTTATTTTGGAGGAGCACCTTGGTCCTTACTCCTCAAATTGTATTCCTTATATTCTTAGGTAATTTAAACATTGATAATCAATTGCTGATCCTTAATTGATGGAGGGGAGTCTCCATACTTTTATTTCATCATTGACCTTAGGAACTCAAAATCATGAGTTGGGAACTCATACTCATGCATCATATTTATTTTAAAAATAAAATATGGAAGAGGTATCATTACCTTTTCACATGTTGTCCAAAATGCATGAGCAGCGCTGGCACTCATTAGCTTAATTGATGGAGAAGTTACCACTATGGCTGATTCATCAAATTGGAATGTAAAATGTTCTTATCCTGGGATATTTTTAGAACTAGAGAAATTTGAGACATTCATGGTATCTTCCTCAAAAGTGTAGCTTTCCATATCCTAAAAATAGACCATGTAAATGTCATCTTCATCAGACGTAGCTTCAAAATCATTTGCATCTTGACCACCATCATCAATTGTGTGACAAGAGGGATGAGGAATGAAGCACTTGCCACACTAGCCGATGTCACAATCAACTTTGTTAATATTTGTAGCTAAAGGATCTAGTACTTCCCTTCCACCTCCCCTGTTATGATTTATTTCATGCCTATTATCCCTTGCAAGGCCTTTTCCCTATCATTATTTCTAGCTAGGAACTGTGGCCTACATTAACCCTGATCTTGGGGATGATTCCTTTCATCTCTCTTAATGTCCCTTTGGTCATCATGGTTACTAAGTCCTTGAGACAGTCCCTTTTCATCTCTCTTAATTTCTTTTACTGTTGTGGCCAGAGTCTTTACCATCTCCTCTCAGTCTGCACTCTTGTGAGATGACTGAGGCTTCTCAGGATTCACCAATTTGACATCAGCCCTTTTGTTCAAAGGCTTACCCATAGCTTTCATATTATATTATATCTGGATAGCCAGATTGAAAGGCATCCTTAAATTCATGAGAACCTTGTCTCAGAGATAATAGGCTGCCTTTTTGTCAAATTCATCATAATAATTAATCAAATAAGTAGCACCACTAGGCCTAATATCCTCTGGCAATCTCCTTAATACCTTACTGAATATGGAATTAAAGTCCTTCACACACTCATTTGGATTCTTCTTTAGGTTCTCAAACTCAACAAGTAGGAATCTATGATATACGATATCACCATATTGCATCTTAAAAGTGTCAATCATTGGTTGCCACATGCCTATGGATCTATCAAGGAGGGATTTGAACCATTCCCAAGCCTCATCTTCAAATGTATTCACGAAGAGTTTAATACATACATCTTCAATATCTATCTAATAATACTCAATGATATTTAAGAAGGATTTCAAATGTTATTCCCTAGATACTACATTGTTCCCTTGAAACTTAGGTAGTATATTTCTAACCTATATAGGGACTTCACTGGGGAAACTAGGCATACCATTAAAGTTAATAGGTCAAACCTTAGGATTAAAAAAGGTCTATGTCTATTAGCTAAACCTTGATCATCCTCTCCATCATTATTGTTGTCAGCATTGAACATTCTTTTCCTCAAGTCATGATCCCCCATTTCTAAATCTGAAGATGAACCAAGGGATAGTTGGGGATAAACACTATGTGAAGGACTTGAAGGATGGGAAATAAAGTGAACCTTTAATGGCCTTGCAGGAGGAGAAAACCTCCTTTATGAAGAAGGAGCTTGACTCATAGGGAATTCATATTTGTCAGAGGCTCTTTGGTATCCCTCCACCAAAGGGATATTAGAGAAAAGGGAGGAAATATAATGGGGAACAAACTAATCAAGTATTAATTGATTTCTTGGGAGTTGAACCATAATAGGCTTCCACACTTGTCTTCTTTTGGATGGGATTTTTTAATTTTGGGACAAGTTCTTTTGATGGATTCCTCTAAAAGGAAGATCTAGTACCCTCTAGATTTACAAATCTAAAGATAATTCTTCAAAGTAGAGAAGGGAACATACATTAGGCATTGATCTTCAAACCTTGATACAATGGAGTCGCCACTAGAAGTAAGACTTCTAGACTAGAAATAAATTTACACAACAATTTGATGAAATATCACATTCATATATTGAAAACAACATCAAGAATATAGAATATTTTAGTGAAATAGGGGTGAATATCTTCAACAAATTCATCCAGAAAAATGTAAGGATGTTAATGAACTTGACACAAATAGCCTATTGCAATGATAACACAAAGCACTTAGAGCTCTCTGCAAGAGTCCTTGAAAACATAGGTGAAAAGGATTGTCCCTGACAATGGCACCAAAAAAGTGTTGGTTCCCAGTTTTACACCTCTCTGATCTAGCCTTGTGCATTTGAAGCAAATGACAAATAAAAATTAAGAACTCACTAAAATATCATTACAGCTAGGGAAGGGTTCAACATCAAGACTAGACTAGACTTGAGAAAATGACTGGAAGGCACCTAAAAAGGGTATGGTTATTTCCCTACTAATTTTGGTTCTGCCTAACCTAAGGTGAGAAGACCAACGGGGTAGCTTGATCATATGGAAACATTCTACAATTTACCCTCCATGGGAATTATTGACATAAAGACACACAAATTTGATCAGAACATAACCAATTTTGCTCAATCCACCTGGGAAGGGTTGTCACACAGAATGAACAAATGTCTTGAACCAAAAATAAGCTACTAAAGATAAATAAATATGTGACTACAAACTTTAATTTGACAATAACTTCAGACATCAATGAATAAGTGGGAGATTACAACACTAAGGTTTAAATCACATAGAGCAAACACATTTCAAATATTCAAAGCTTCATGCATCTGCAAGGCAAATAGTACTTATGATATATAAAAGGTGTGTTATCTATAGGGTAGGACATGGTAAAACCAAGTCAATTTGAATTATGGATAAGGGTGTGGATGGATTAGAAAATGAGTACGGAGATGTTCACATAATAGATATGGTACCTTCATTTAACAAATGATTTTTAGTTCAGAATTGATAAGATAAAATCATGCACAAATGACCCTCAAAAGTTTACCTGCAACACTAAAAATAATTATTCAAGAATTCCTACCAGTTGAATTCATAAACCCATGACTACCCTTAATAAGGCTATCAATTCCCTGTTCTCACATATCAAAATGGAAAGGACTACCATAAAGAAGCACACATCAGATAACCAATCCACTAAGCATGTAAAATAGAGCATTGTATATCAACAATAGGAAGAAATAATGAATCATGAATAGATTCCATATATTAGCTAAATCAAAGTTGTGTTAGGTTGTGGAGCTAAAAGCTTCACTGATGCAGACATGGAGAAGGCCATTAGAGGAGTTGCTGGAGTGTCACAGACACCAGCGTTGGTCAGGCCAACCGACGTCGGCAGGAAGGAGACAGGAAGCAACCGACATCGGTCAGAGATCGGCCAACGTCGGCAGACCCCAGGCAGACAGGGACCGATGTCGGTCACCTGTGTGGTTCAGCTGTGAGTATATTATGGGTAGTTAGTTGACAAACCAAGTGTTTGCATGTTGAGAGCCAATTTTAGACTGAGAGCTATGGATCTAATTATTGTAATTAGGTGTCTAATTATTGTTTGGATGAGATCTATATATTAGAGTCATGGTTGTATTGTAAACTCGTAGCTAGAGAGTAAGAGAGAATTATTATAAGCTCCTTCTATGTGTGAGGTGAGCAATGGTGTGTTCCTCCTAGTGCCACAGTACCAAGGTGGGTGCTGGATTGGAGACTCAGCAGGGTTCTTCAGGAGTGTATGATCTTGGTCATCAGGTGAGCATGGCTTCTATAGGAGATCTACATGGTAAGTAAGATCATTGATATGAAGGTGTATGTGTGTGCAAGGTCAAGGTTCACAGGTGTGTAGAACCAGGTTGATTTGCAGGTGTGCAAAGTTAGAGAGGACAACAACACAACAGGGAGCAGTATCAGGAGAGATCTACTTGGAGTACAGGTGTGTACTCAGAGCAAAGAGGAAGGCAAGGAAGATCCTTCCATAAGTAAGGTCTATTGAGGTGCAGGTTGTTGCAGGTTCAGGGGAGATCTACTTGGAGTACGTTGAGTACTTGTGGAGTGTGTGGAGCACTTGTGGTGTGCGTGGAGCACAGGTATAAGGTGAACACCAACTCAGTGTTTGAGTTGGGTGTTGGGACCTAAGAGAGAGAGCTTTGAGGAGAGAATTAATTTTCACTTGAGGTGTGGGAAGCCTCTGAAGAGGTGGTGGAGAAGAAGTGGCATCTTCTTTATTGTATTCTTTTCTGCAAGAGTTTTAATACAAGTTGTGTATTGTCTCTCATATCTTGTGTTATTTCTGGATTCTAGTTACTTGTTGATTCTAGTTAATTCCACATATTAAGTTGCTTGTATTTGGTAATCAATTGTGTGCTTCTGGTTATTCATATCCCAACACGTGGTATTAGAGCTAAGGTTGCAGGAAGTAGTTTTGTGTTTGGTTACAGGTCACTCTCAGGGGTTTTTGATTGAGTGGGAGTAGAGCAATGGCAGATCAAAGTAAGCTAAGAATGGAGGAGTTGAAAAGCACAGATGGTCACTTACGGTCCTATGGAAAGAAAGAGCAGGTAAAAGAATATTGTTGGTTCGTAGCAGATCAGCATGAAGGAACTGAAGAAGCAGATGTTGCAGGGGATGTGGCACAAGATGCTCTGGGAGGTTTCTTGGATAAAGTTGAATCTTGGATAATAGATTCAGTTGCCTCTTTCCATGCATCCCCAGATAGAGGAGCTGGTGAGCCTTGCCAAAGAATTGGCAAAGGGGAAGTGAAGCTGAAATTGCAGGCAGTCAACACATTGGTGTTGAAGGAGGTCATGCAGGTCCCAGGTTTGGAGATATGGCTAATTTCTTCAGAAAGGTTGGGTGATGAGAGATGCATAAGAACTCTCACAGTGGATACACTTGAATTAGCTGGTGGTAAGAAAATAGGTACTCTTTATCTACTTGTTTATATTACTGATTCTTCTTTTGTTGCAGAGATGTGGCTTCGTAGGCTTGGTCACATGAGCAGGAAGGAGATGCATGTTCTTAAGCGGAAGACAGATATATTTGACAGGCTTAAGAACTGGAAAGCCTTGGTGTTCTTGGAGGAGATGGCAGACAGAGACCAGTGGATGGGCTGGATACTTATGAGCAGGGTAGTTTGGACATGGGGATTGATTTAAAGGAGCTCGCGGGTAAAAAGTCATCACTTACAGGAAAACACAGGTATCGGCGTCGGTAGGAAAACTGATGTCGATAGTAGGTAAGATCGATGTCGGTCACAAGGACCGATGTTGATAGAAGGAGACATCGACGTCGGCAAGTTGGTAGTCAGGGATAGGCGCATGGAACTGATGTCGGTTGGATGCAGACTGTGTAGTGACCGAGGTCAGTTACTGTAACAAATTTTGGGTGGACAACAAGCTGTCAAGGAGTCTCAAACACCCATATGGAGGACTGAAGACATAAGTAGGCCTCAAATTTATTGTTCCTCTTTTTTATACTAGTTGCTAATTGCAGAGCAGGAAGGATCCAGGAAACAGGTGGGAGCATGGCAGGGATATGATGAAAAACCAAGCAGAGATTTGGTAGGATTGCCAGCTAGATGTAAGCACAGAGACGAATGGATTCCTTAGTTGAAGAATAGAGAGAATGAACATGTGAGATGAAAGGCTAGGTCATATGGTCTTGAGGAGCTGCAGGACAGTGGTACAGGGTTTTGACAGGTGGAGGACGAAGCATGGTTTCAGTCAATGTCAGGTAACTACTGTGGTTTGTCTTACCAGGGGGATGATGAGTCATGACATCATTCTATTACTGTATGTGGATGGTATGTTTGCTAGCAAGTTTGTACATACAGGGTTTTTCTAAGCTAAGGGTAAGATTAGTTCAGTGGTTTGCTATGAAGAATTTGGAGCAGCAAAATTCTTTAGCATGGGAGACATGGGAGATCACAGGTTGATTTTGTCTCCAGTGGGAGCTGATGTGAATCAGGTGTTGGTGAGGTTCAGGATGCAGAATCGGAGCACACTAAGGGCTAGACAATTTAGTGTCTGAAATCACATGAGGTCTAGTATAGACCTGAGTTTGCCCAAGCAGTAGGTGTTGTCAGAGAGTTAGGAGCCAATTCGGAGAAGTGAGTTCTCAAGTATTTGAGAGGGACCAGCAGCAGGGATTCATGCTATTCAGGGTCAGGACTTCACTACATGTGTTTGTAGATGTGGATGCGGTAGGTTACTCGGATGACAAGAGGTACACCACAGGTTGTGTGGTGGGTGGTCTTCAGGATTGATCTTGAAGAGGGATACAATCTAGGAAATAGATTAGATGGGGTACAGGTACAGGTATAGTGCAGCTATTTATCTCCAAGTGGGAGATTGTTAGGTTGTGGAGCTAAAAGCTTCACTGATGCAGACATGGAGAAGGCCATTGGAGGAGTTGCTAGAGTGTCACAGACACTGGCGTCGGTCAGGCCAATCGATGTCGGTAGGAAGGAGACAGGAAGCAATCGACGTTGGTCAAAAATCGGCCGATGTCGGCAGACCCCAGGCAGACAGGGACCAACATCGGTCACCTGTGTGGTTTAGCTATGAGTATATTACGGACAGTTAGTTGATGAACCAAGTATTTGCATGTTGAGAGCAAATTTTAGACTGAGAGCTACGGATCTAATTATTGTAATTAGGTGTCTAATTATTGTTTGGATGAGATCTATATATTAGAGTCATGGTTGTATTGTAAACTCATAGCTAGAGAGTAAGAGAGAATTATTATAAGCTCCTTCTATGTGTGAGGTGAGCAATGGTGTGTTCCTCCTAGTACCACAGTACCAAGGTGGGTGCTGGATTGGAGACTCAGCAGGGTTCTTCAGGAGTGTATGATCTTGGTCATCAGGTGAGCATGGCTTCTATAGGAGATCTACATGGTAAGTAAGATCATTGATATGAAGGTGTATGTGTGTGCAAGGTCAAGGTTCACAGGTGTGTAGAACCAGGTTGATTTGCAGGTGTGCAAAGTTAGAGAGGACAACAACACAACAGGGAGCAGTATCAGGAGAGATCTACTTGGAGTACAAGTGTGTACTCAGAGCAAAGAGGAAGGCAAGGAAGATCCTTCCATAAGTAAGGTATATTGAGGTGCAGGTTGTTGCAGGTTTAGGGGAGATCTACTTGGAGTATGTTGAGTACTTGTGGAGTGCGTGGAGCACTTGTGGTGTGCATGGATCACAGGTATAAGATGAACACCAACTTAGTGTTTGAGTTGGGTGTTGGGACCTAAGAGAGAGAGCTTTGAGGAGAGAATTACTGTTCACTTGAGGTGTGGGAAGCCTCTGAAGAGGTGGTGGAGAAGAAGTGGCATCTTATTTATTGTACTCTTTTCTACAAGAGTTTTAATACAAGTTGTGTATTGTCTCTCATATCTTGTGTTATTTCTGGATTCTAGTTACTTGTTGATTCTGGTTAATTCCACATATTAAGTTGCTTGTATTTGGTAATCAATTGTGTGCTTCCGGTTATTCATATCCCAACAAGTTGAATGCAATGTGTCTTGAAAATTACATCTCAAAACACCATGCAAAATATTTCTATAACAAGGGAGACATTTTGAATGCTCTCAAAGCTTGCCAATGATTTTATAATGGGATTCAATTTGGCATCAATAAATTACATAGGTAGAACTCTCCTAAGCTATACCTTTGTACTCAAAAATTAAGCAATCTCTATAAAGGGACAAACCCCCTTTATTTATATAGTTTTAGTTAAACTCAACACACTCTTAAAGATGCTCTAGCTAGAAAATTCTTTTTTGGGCCTATAGTTTGTTGTAATAAACTTGATTCCTCAGACTTGTGCTCGTGCTTCCATGATGATAATAAACATGATCCTCCATCATGGTAGAACATTTTTGGTTAGACACATGGGGAATAACTGTGCAAAGGACAAAACAACCTTTGTCTCTGTGCACAACAAAAAAAATACATCCCTTTCTTATACACATGATTATTTAAACTAACTTTGAAAGGGATGTGCCACCAATGGGTGGAGTACAATAGTTTTCAGGTGGGAAATAGTAATAGAGAGAGAGAGAGAGAGAGAGAGAGAGAGAGAGAGAGAGAGAGAGAGAGAGAGAGAGAGAGAGAGAGAGAGAGAGAGAGAGAGAGAGAGAGAGAGAGAGAGAGAGAGAGAGAGAGAGAGAGAGAGAGAGAGAGAGAGAGAGAGAGAGAGAGAATAATATTGTTAGCTAGGAAGAAACCCAAAGGATTGGTTATACTCTAGAATCAATATTGATAACCGAATCCTTCACCAACTTATTCTCTTAATTGGTATACCTATCAATCATGGAGGTGATATCCTTTTGATCTGGGCTAGCTTGGTATTTGAATTTGACATCAGATTCCTCCAGCCAAGTGGCGATCTTTTTAATTGTGGCCTATTTTTGCCCAATGAACATTTTGAGTAGGTCAAAATCCTTCTCAAGTGCTACTAACTACCTTATTTTATGGGCATCAAAATCTCATTAAGGTGCATCAACGAGGCTTTTCAGAGCACTGTATATTACTCCTTCTGTCAAATCGCCTACGCCATCAAGGTTCATCATTTTTCTAAGGGTGACGTCTATTTCTTTGGTAGCAATTTTGAGAGACTGCTCTTCTCCCTTTAAATCAAAGATTCCCTCCTTGAGCACCGTCAATCGATGTTTTTTTCTCTAATTGATATTCTTAGGGCTTCTTGTGATCATCTGAAGAGACAATTTTCTCTATCATTAAAACATCACTACCCATATTGCACATTTAATCTACCTTAAGCTGGATCTTCTAGGAATTTTTTATGTCTACATCATAAAGAGACATCAAGGTTTCACAATATTTCCCCTTATCTATTATGTCATCCAAGAATTCTAATGCTGAGTGGATGATCTCTTTGGCTTGGGTACTCAGATCTTCTTGCCATTCTTCTGTAGCCCACCCTATGGATTTTAGCTCATCACCTCAGCCAAAATCTAGTGACCCCATAGGGAAAAAAGGAAGGTCTGGAGTCTTAATGGCATTCAAAGTTACTACTTTTGGCTCACTCAATAAATTCTACAAGTATTGGATCATAGCTTAATTTTCCACTTTTAGCTCTTCCATGGTGGCTTTATCTTTGTCCATCCTTTGTCCCACCATGTTAGCTAAAACCTGTGAACTGTGCTTCAACTTCTTTCATGATGGCTCCTCGAACTATATATAGAGTAACTCTATAGGGGATCATCTTTCTTTAATGCATCCGGAGGGGGAACAACTACCTCAACATTTCTTTCCCCCTTATCTATGTAAGTGGTTCTGGAGTGACTTTTAGCCTTCTTAGGGGGCTTAGCCTTATGCTTCTGAACGTTCTCTCTTACATCAATGTCCCCTAATTTTCTCATGACTTGTTCTTTTGTTTTCACTTGCTCCATGACCTAGAGAAGGGGTTTAGTTTGGAAACCCATTAAGGTTGTAGACATTATGGAAACCCTTGACTCAATGCGGGGTGGTGCTAATGAAAATGCAATTGCATAGAGTGCCATGGGCTTGGGTGGTGGGCTCAACATGGATTGATCAATGTCATCATCGCTATCATGCTCTTTTTCATCCCTTTCTATTTTGTGCTTTTCCTCCAATGCTAGCTCTACCTGCTCCAAAAATTTAAAATTTGACCCTAGTTGGTGGGACTCCATGCACAATTTATCGATGGAGCTCCTCTTTGCTATGGTCTAGCTGAAAGGATCGACAACCACCTTGCCTGCTTTATTTATTTGAATGCCTAAGTCAAAAAAGGATATGATGACCTCCTTACTGCATTCAGGTAACTTTTCACTAATCACAGCCTTGGGGCCTTTATTATGGGCTGGTTAATAAACTTTGATGAGAGGAAAGAGACCTCAAGGTACTTCAATGAAAGTAGAACTTCTTGACATATCCTTCTCAACATTTTTATTTGTTGGATCCAACTCTTTATTTTCCTATGAAAGGGTGGGGGTACCCTTTTTTAGGTTTTCTCCCCTATTTCCCTAGACTATACACTATCAATGGGGACCTGGTCACCACGTTCTGGTTCTTTATCAACTCCCCCATTAGGGCCTCGACTGTCCTCACCTTCATGAACTCTGTCCTGACCAGGGTATTGGGAGATGGCATTTTCAACAAATGCCTCTGTGTCTCGAGAGGCTACCTCTTTCTTAAGAAGGACATGGACCTAGGTTGCTACCTCTGCTCCAATCTATACAACTTCATCAAATGATAAAGGGTCATATGAGGTTAAGGCACCCTCCTCATCACCTTTGCTTTTTGTCACCAAGACCTCTTCTTTTATGGACCGGTCCCATGTAAGGGCCTTTAATGGGGTTTGTGGCCTCTCCCTATGAGGTCTTTGCCTAGTCTTTACTTGGGAAGGGGTGAAGGCACATTATTTCTTCATTATTTTAGTTATTGGTCTACCTTCATCTGAATTTTCCTCCTGACTCATATCTCTCACTCTTTGGGCATATGAGGCTTGGTCCTCTCTTCTTTTTATAGGGATTTCTTTAGAGAGAGGGTCCTTGAATGTAACCTCCTTTTTATTTATAGGTGATTTACTTGGAGGTTGCAGACCTTTCTTGACTCTTTTCATCCTTGGTTGCTCTTCCTAGTCTTCCCCTCCTCTTTTTCTTACATATGTCACTGGGGGATGATGGACTATTTCTTGTTGTGCAAGTGGAGCATGTGGGACTGTGGGTGGGATAATTACAGGAGTAGCCATTAGATCAGGTTGAACTACTAAGGCTTCCATTCCTAAAATGGAGATAGGAGTGGCACTAGCTAGTATGACCTACCCTATAAGGATCTTGTCTTAGTTTTCTGCCAAGCTTATTATGTTTGAAAAGGATAACCTGGCCTTGGATTGTGCCACTATTACCTTCTCCACATCCATTAGTTTGGTGAACTTGATATCTCCAAGCTTGAATTTACCCTTACTGGTTGCATCTAAAGATGAAACCGCAGTGTCACCACTGTATCTTGGGAGAAAGGCCATCAACACCTTAACCTACCTTAATTATTTAAGAGTAGAAGTGTCATATGTGCTGAGGTTGACCCCAAGCTCCTTAAGCCATCTGAAGGTTCTCTTCATAATTCACACTGACCTCCCAAGGATGGAATCATCCTCTTGAGTACTAAAATTTGGCTAAGCAATGGGTTGGGCTTCAATATTATTGGTGTTGTATAGTGAAGATAATGTTAACTTATCAACCGCCATGTCTTTGGGATTGGGAGAAATGTTGTAGGTTATGACTTCCTACATAGTCAGCCTCATAAATTCTAATTTTCAGACATCTTCCTCCATGGTGTAGTTAGACCAAATGTCCTCATAATGATACTTATGCAACATTACATTAGTGGCCATGTTTGTCAACCACCTAATGTCAAAATTAAGTCAGGGTGGCATTTTATCAAGTGAATATGAACCCATTTCCTATTGCAACCCCTTTGCCTTAGCCATAAAAGGACATGAATAAAAACCTATTACCATAGGAAACTAGAAGGGATTGTTGATCTTTTTTACTAAAATCATTTCATGTGGTGGTACCATTTGTTAGCTTAGCTCCATCACTACCAACTTGTTGTCCATGTACCTGGGTAATTTGAGTGGGCATCTTGAATAACCACTTACCATGATGTATGTGAATGTTCTAAACTTTATATAAGTGGAAACATATTTCTCAAACACCTGCTTGGCTGTTGCAGACATTTTTTTGAGGCTTCTTAATGGGAAGAAGACACTCATTATTATATTGAAAAAGTAGTTATAAACTTTACAAAAAATATTTTTGAATCCTTCCAGGGTAACCTCTGGATATAATTCATATATTTTCATTCCTAAGAGATTCTTGGTGAGCCCTTGGAAAGTCCTATTGTGCACACGGTTGTACATTAAATATGAAGACATATAAAAGGTACCTGCAAATGCTTCTTTAGAAAGAATTATAGTTTAGAGCTACATCATTTGTACATGTAGGTTATCATTGAGTATGGAATCCCAATCCAACTTTTTCTTTCACTCCAACATGTAGATCATAATTAAGAACATCCATGGCTCAAACTTCTCTGCGGTAGGAACCCCATAAATCCTAGTGGCTATGGCAATAATGCATTGGGTAAGTTTATTAAACTTTGCTAATTTCAAGTTGTTGGACATTATGGAGACCTTTTGTCTCCTCTTAGCCAAACAAAAAGTATTGACAATATCCCAAATATCTTTGTCCTTTTTTGCATACTTTTAGCATTCCTCCAAGGAGAGTGAAATGGCTTCTAGCTAGGGAGGAATTACTAACATGGCATTGAGGGCTGAAGGGGTAAAGGAACATACAATAGAATGACCACCATCAATAATAGTCCTTGTGTCTAGTTGGTATGCTCGAGCACATGTAATAATGAGTTCTATGTATGAGGTAGCCAAAGGGAATGATGTTGCAGGTGCGATGTAATTATTACCAAAATTGGAAATTACTTGGGGGGGTCAGGCTATTACAAAACATTCAATAAGGACCCAAAATCCAACTCCATAACATCAGTATCCTTAATTTAATCCAAAATTGAAATAATACTTCCTTTTATTGTGATAGAAGATGCTACCATTTTTTTGATTCTTAAATGCAATGTTTTTATACTAGACAAACTCTTCACTTGAATAACCCTCAGCTACATCTTAAATCTCTTAATAAACACAACATGAGGAGCAAATGGGAAACTTACTATTTAATTTGGATGGTTATGCACACTATAATTTGAAATTTTGCGAAGAATTGTTGCAATCATGTTCTCGCACTACACTTAGCCTGGACACACATAACTCAAAAGATAAACACAAACACTAGATGTAAAGGGTAATTTTAGAATGAAGACAAATACCTAAGTTATAGTCCTTTGCATCTCAAGATTAGGACTACCATTATACACCAAAGCCCAACATCTAATCACCACCTACTTCTCATTAATTTCTTGAGCCTTATTCAAATTAGAGAGGGAAAAAATAAATGCTCCCCTATTGCACCAAACTATCCTCCTTATAGGGTGCAGAGTGACATGAGTGGGACATGCATCTATGACATATTTTTGGGCCTCTAGGGATGTTTTCACCTTTTCACTTATTATTTTTTGGAGGTGCAAAAGTGCAATAAGCTTCAAGCCCTCTCTGGGACCAAGAAAAACACATGTCATAATTTTATCTCATAAGTCTAGGCGCTCAGGCCTTCAAGGTTTTTTTGGATTATTCCCACCAAGAAGTAAGTGGGGTGGTCATCAAAAAGTGGCTGAAACTATTTTTTTTTTGAGGAGCTACCATGTGGCATTACTTTTTATTACAAGTTCAGATATTCAGGCCTTGGGGAATTTAAACACCTTGACCCAAACATAGTAAGAGGGGAAACTTTCAGAACAAGCTCAAAACATTTGAATCCTTGAGAATCTACCATGTGTCCAATTTAGAGATGAGTTTGGGAATCTCAACCACTTTTACCATTCTGCACTAGTTCTCCTTATTTGGGGAAAGGTGAAAGATTTTCCCAACCTCAAAAATACTTATGAAAAGCCTCATAATATAAATACATGCCTCTCATTCAATTCATCAGGCTATTTCACACCTTAATCATCAAAATACATCATGTGTAAATCATCAATTTCATCTAAAGTCCCAGAAACCTTTCTCTTGAGCATAAAGCATCCAATCCAAGCATATACAAAAGCTTGGTCATACCCTTGTCTTCTCACCATGAATTCTCCCACCATGGGACTTTTAATAAATATTTCATGATTCCTTTGGAGCTATCAAGAGTAACTTCCATCTTTAGAAAGCACCCCTCAGGAATTTGGCAAATAGTGAGAGAACACTTACCATTTGGTGAAAGCAAGTACATGTACATGACTAGTCATGAATATGTATTCTAATATTTTGATGGGATGAGGCAAGTGATTAAAAAATTGACACTCATCCAGTTTCAACATGGGAATTTTAATGACAGGGGCCCAATTACTTCAGTGCAAATTTGGGCACTAACAACATGTAAGCTAGAAAATCGGGCCATTGATGAGGGTAAATTGAATTTACAAAACAAGAACTCTACCTTCAAGACTAATAAAACCTCTTCCTTCAAACCAAACAACTAAGCCAATACTAAAACCAAGACTACGGGAACCATGTATGCTGTCATCCTTAAAATTGTCCCTCCACCCAATGTCAATTAACAAAATTCTCCCATTACCTCCAACCAAAATACAAGGAACCCAAACCGTATCAACCAAAAATAATTATCTCCACTTGGAGAATATTATACCTCAGTTCTAGAAAATTTACTAAAGGTAACCTTATACAACTTCCACCCATCAAACCTCCCCAACAATTTGATTCTTATCATCCAGCACCTGCTTGGTACAATGAGAATGACCTCTGTGCTTTTCATCGAGTAATTAGATAGGACGTTAGTTGATGTAACACTTTTAAAAATGTTATTATGAGTCTTATCGACAAAAGGGAACTCATGTTGGATAACCAAAATGCCCCTTAGAATCAATCTTTTGACATCTTTAGGAATCCTTTTCCCAACTATGCCCCTATCAAAGCTGAGAATAAACAAGGTGAGTATTCTCATGATGCCCACACAATCAATATGGTCCTTGATATGCCTATCATCTAACCTACCTATTTTTCCCCCACTTCATCTATTGATGTGGCAGAGTCACTTTCCCTTCCTTTAGAGACCCAAATCAAGGAGGTTCCCTTTTCCTTAGCTTCATTCATAAAGGCTTTGGAATTTTCAAGCACCCCTTTAGATATCCAACTAGAACAAACAACCATTCTTATCCCACCATCTCCCATAACTACAGACCAAGCCATAACTATGGACATCATTTCCATGGGAGTAACTTTTTCACAAACACCCCTCATAGAGTGGCCACCCAGACCAAACATACCTCCATTTTTTGAGGAAATGAATGAAGCTATCAATGTTCCTCCTCAACCCATAGGTGTCTCCTCATCACCCGCTACACAAGAGGCCAAACCAGTATACAAACCTTTTTCCAAACTCATTCAAAATTTAGGTATGGCTACAAAAAAAGACATGGATCAAACCACTTTCTAGCAAAAATTAGGGATCTATTACATCAACAAACTTGAACCTTCTAACATGCCTCTAACCAACCAATCCATCCTCTCTCTACCACCTCTTAAACTAATCCAAACTTATACCAAACCCTCACCTTCTCAGTCAACCAAAATAGGGACCACATCACCAACCAAACCTTTCAAAACTCTTGGTGGCTTCCTTACTCGAAGTTTGGTTCACCCATCCTTGAAAGTAGACTTAACATTAACCAAGCTTATACCCAAGTCTCGACCCACATCAACCAAGAGAATGAAAACATTAAAGGGCTACATGACTAAGACTCTACCTCCTTCTACCTTGCCCTCTATCTTAGGGCCTCACCCTTCCACTTTGCTTAAAAGGTAACCCCTTTTTGACATATGTCACCCACTACTATTGATCACACTAGCCCATTTATTATCTGATGTGTCAGTCCTTCCTAGATTACCAATATTTAGACCATCAAACTTAGCCACCCCAACTACCAACATACCTAGACCAAAACCATCAACTAGAAACACCACCTTACCCAAACCATCTCTCACCAAACCTATTGCCACCAATACACCCACCTTACCAACCCAAACCATGATCCCTAAACCTTTCTTAAGTCTATAAAAATCCTATATGACCATTATTTAAAGATTATTACAAACCTCCTACCTCATATTACCTCCTATTAGACGTTTCGATCCTCTTGGTTCAAATTTAGCCTAGTACGATGACTATCAAATCTGCTCCTATCACAAGACACTTGGGCATGACACAAAAAATTATAAAACTCTCTAGGCTATTATCTACCATCTCTATGATGAGGATGATCTTTTATTATATGACCTTCCATCCATTCTTCCACAAAGACACCCAATATCCAGTCCCCAACACATTCCTATTCCCCCACTCTCACCTTAAAGTGATGGAGAATCTACCAAACCCCTTATCATGCCTTGCCCCTATATCCATACCATTAATGTGGTCACATGATCATAAAAAAGGATAAAGGGAAAGCCAAAGTGTCCATTCTATGGACATACCCACCAGCTCACCCTGAACCAAACCAGATCCAAACCTCCATGTCTGCAGCTAAGCCTAAAGTTACCATCTTAGGCACCTCATAGGCTAACCCCTTTGAAACCATAAAGAGGGTCATTCTTAAACAAATTTAGTAGAACCCAGCTAAGATGAGCCTTTAAAAACTCATTTCCACCTCACGCCACCATCGTCAAGCCATAATAGAGGCTATTCAAGCTATTGAGGTTAGACCAAAAGACTCCCAACCTATAGAGGCCTTCATAAGCACTCTCTAACTCTCCACCCTTGTTACCTTCAAGGACTTGAAGATAAATTATACCCATCCCAAAGAGTTGGATCCCCCTCTTTTTATTACAGCCCACATCAACCATACCCACATCAAAGGGGTTATGATCAATGGGGGAGCTAGTTTTAACATCATCTCTTCCCATGCCTATGAGGAAATCAAGCTACCAGATAACATTATGTATGAAACTTCAACCATCCTTAGATATTTTAATGACACTATGACCACTACCTTGGAATCCATCATCCTTCACATTTGGTTAGGACCTCGCACACTCCCTAAACTCTTTTATGTGGAAAAAGGTGAATTCTAGTACAATGTTTTACTAAGGAAACCTTAGATCTGGGCCATGGGTTGTGTACCTTCCACCCTTCATCATTGTGTCAAGTTTAAACATGAAGGTCAAATTGTTACCATACAATCTGACTTGAGCCCTTTTATAACATGTAATATGACCTACTAACCTAATGACATTCTCCTACCTCTATCTAAAGCACTATAAATAAACACCACCAAGCCCTCACCTATAGAAGCTGAAGCCATTACTTTCCCTTCCACTAAGGCATATACCAATTCATTTATCCCCATGGACTAGATACCCATCACTAATCCTTTAGAACCCACCTTTAAATGCCTTACCCTTAGAGAATATCACCTCCTCACCCTTGATGCCTTCTAAATTCCCCAAGAATATGGAAGGCTCAACCACCAACCAAGTTATGACCCCAACATTGGATCCATTACCCCCTTGGGTCCTCTGAGCTATCAAACCCAATTTATCTATGGGGGAATTGACAAGCCACTTAATGTTTCTACCACTACTTTATCTCAACCATTCACCTCTACCCTCTCTTATTTGGATAACCTAGACTTCACCAAACTATACCTTAATAGGTGTGCCTAGAAGGGATTTGGTTTAGGATGATATGAGTATGGCCCACACATGTTGACTTTGATTAATACCTAAAAGACTCATGAGAAGCATGCCCTTGGATTCATTCTACCCAATAAGAAGAAATCCAAACAAGCTACCCCTACCATTATTGAAGAAGAGACCCCTTCTTCACCAACACCCCCTCCACTTATGGGTGAGGATGAGGACATCATCTCACCTAACTTTTTTTTCATCAACATGATTACCCTCAACCATCTAACTTATCAAAAGGAAGGGGCACCCATATCCATTCGTTTAGTCCATCTTGAACTTATAGGAGAATACTCTCCTACCATTCACACTATCCAGTGCCAGGATGATGATTCCATTCTCACTTACCTTGATGCACCTAATTTCTCCATCCATAAATACTTACCTCTGGAGACCTCAACCATGTTTAATGAAACCACCATAGATATTAACATAGTCACTCTAGACAACCCCCATGTTATCAAACTAGGCCAAACTCTCACCCCCAAAGAACTATAGGACTTATCTACCTTCCTCCAAGACCGTAGTATTACATTCACCTAGTTATATGCTGACATGCTCGGTATTGACCTTACCATTTCCACCCATAACATTATGACTAATCATGACACCAATCCTATCAACTACAAACTCCACTGCATGCATACTCACATAGCACTCCTTGTCAAAGAAGAGCTCCAATGCCTCCCTTCTCTCAACTTCATTTAACCCATTGATTATCCTCAGTTGGTTTCAAACATCATGTCTATCACTAAAGCTGCAGGGGGACTACATATCTATGTAAAACTTCATGACCTCAACCTTGCCTACCCAAAGGATCACTTTCCTCTACCTATCATCGACCAACTTGTTGATCTCACAATAGGCCACGAGATGTTGTCACTCATGAATGGATTCTCGGGTTATAATCAGATTTTGATTGCCCTTGAAGATCAACATAAAACTACCTTTATCACCCCATGGGGGAATTTTTGTTACAAAGTAATGCCCTTCGATCTTAAGAATGTTTGTGAAACCTACTAATGTGTCATGACCTATATTTTCCATGACCTTATCCATACAATTGTTGAAGACTATATGGATGACCTTCTTAGAAAGTCTAAAGTTTTCAAAGGCCATTTAACTGTTCTCAAGACTATCTTTGAGTGACTTATCCATTACCATGTCCACCTTAATCCCAAGAAATGTATTTTTGGGGTCTTATCAGGAAAAATTTTAGGCTTCATCATTTCCATTTGAAGAATCGAGGTTGACTCAACCAAGATCAAAGCTATCCTCAAGATGCTACCTCTAACCAATCTTAAGTAACTCTATAGTTTATAGGGGAAGCTCCAATCGATCTACCATTTTATCTCCCAACTCTCTGATTGATGTTAACCCTTCCACCACCTCTTAAAAAAGGACATCTCTTTTAAGTGGAATGCTGATTTTTAAAAGGCCTTCGATGCACTCAAAGAGTACCTTCTATCTCCACCTATCCTCACACCTCCTAAGGATGACCAACCTTTATACCTTTATATCTTTGCCATATACCATTCCATAGGGGAAATGCTTGACCATCAGGATGAACACCACAAAGATCAAGATGTCTATTACATTAGCTACACACTTTTTGAGTATGAGACTCAATATAGACATATTGAGATACTTTGCTTGGCTCTAGTCTTTTTGGACACCAAAATTTTCTACTACCTTCTTAACCACATAACTTTTTCATAACTAATATTGACCCACTCAAGTACATGCACTCCAAACCATACCAAAACTAATGTATGGCTAAGTGGCTCATGATTTTAGTTGAGTTTGACCTTGAGTTCTTCCAATAAAAATCAATTAAGGGGTAAGTCATTTCTGACCAATTGGTTGACTCACCCCTAACAAACACCCAACCTCCCCCTCTTGAATTTCTAGATAAGTCAATTGCAAGTCTATCTCAAGTAGAATTTACCAATCATATAACCATGTTGTTTGATGGTTCTAAATGTTAGCAGGGTTGGGAAGCCGGTATCATCCTTATCCCCCTTATTGGTGAACCACTTCTTTTTTCATTTAAACTTGAATTTGAATGTACCAATAATATGGGCGAGTATGAAGCCCTAGTAATAGGTCTCCAAACTACCTTAGCCATAAGAGTCAGAATAATCAATATCTTTAGTGATTCCCAATTATGGTCAACCAAGTCAATGGCATTTACCAGTGTAAGAATGAAATAATGCAACTGTATAGATAACTAGTTACATAACTCCTAGCCTCATTCAAACACTACCATATTCAAACCACCCTATGATATCCAATAAGTTTGATGATATCATGGCTTCTTTTGCCTCTCAAATCCCATCAACATCCTTAGAATCCAAACTATCAGTCAATGTCCATTACGTCACTAAACCTTCCTACACCAAATCAGACAATCTAACCATCTTTAGTGTGGAAGAGATTTTGCCTGACCTTTAGTATCAACAAACCTTGAACTACCTTCACCTTCGCATAGTTCCCTCTAGACTCTGTAGGAATGCTTTTTGAGCATTTATTTAGAGCCCTTCCCATTACACCATTATGGGAGGGATTCTTTACAAACAAGGTTTTGATGGCCTCTTATTATGTTGCCTTCGTGGTCCAGAAGCCTCTCATGCTATCAAGGAAACACATGAAGGTATATGTGGGGGCCACTTTAGTGGAATTGATATGGATAAGTGCATCCTCCACTTGGGCTATTATTGGCCCAACCTTAACCGAGACTGTTGTGATTATGTGAAAAAGTGTGTCAAGTGTCAAAAACACACTAATTTACATCACACACCTAGCAATAGTCTTCATGTTTCTATGAATTTTTAGCCCTTTTCATAATGGGGTCTAGACTTTATCGGTGAAATCAACCCCCATTCTTAAAAATGACATCATTATATCATTACCATGATTGAACATTTTACCAAATGGGTGGAAGCTATTCCTCTTATCTCGATAAAAGCTAAAAAGATTATCAAATTTATCACCTGCCATATCATTTGTCATTTCAGTGTACCCCATAATATCATCGCCGACAATGGCAAATCCTTAAAAAATAAACAAGTCTAGGGCCTTTATGATGTATTTGGTATTAAAATTATCTTTTCATCACCTTATCACCCACAAACAAATGGACAACCTAAAGCCTCTAACAAAACCCTTAACAATATGCTTACCAAAATGGTTAATACCTCAGTTCAAGATTGACACTTGTACATCCCTTTTGCCTTATGGGCATACTATACTAGCATCCAACCCCCTACAAGTGATACACCTTTTTATCTCATGTTTGGATCTGAGGTTATATTTTTCTCTTGAAGTTCAAATACCTTCTCTTGCATAGCTTTGTATGATCTTATTTTGAAAAATGGCTATCGTCAAGAATGTTTTGCTCAACTTGAGCTACTTGACAAGTGTCATTTGGATGCCCTTTCCCATCTTCGTGTCTATCAAGAATAAATCAAACATGCCTATAACAAACACTTGAAAGTTCAAGAATTCAATATTGGAGATCTTGTTCTCAAGGAAAATCAACATGTAGTTAATATGGAGAAAAGCAAAAGGGGCAAATTTACTTTCAATTGGCTTGGACCCTACATCATAACCCATAAGTATGAATCAAAAGCTTATCATTTGTCCTCTATCAAAGGCAAACTAGAACCTAAGCCTCTCAATGCTTTGCATCTACATCCATTTTATTGTTAAAGAGGGATCACAATCATTATTTGTCTAATTAAGCTCATCCCCTGCAACCACATTCACTTCCCTCTTTTTAGGGACAAATGACTAAAACTAAATCATGTGATTATCTATCACAGTTATAGCTTAATATTGAACTATAGGTACCATGATTTTATCCATGGCATGATTCTCATAGTACTTACCATCTGTCTAAAATCAGTTCCTATGGTTGTTTCCATCTATACCCCTTTTTCACCAACTGGACCTTTGTGTCAACCTAGTTTTTCCTTGATAAAGGTAATCCCTTAAGCATGTATAAGCAAGTCTATGTCAAGAAAAAACAATATCAAAAGTCATAAACAACCTATGGGCCATTCTTAGCATTCGTAGATTTCTCCCTTAAGGATAACTATTGAGAAATCATCTGAAATTACCAAATGTAAGGTGGACTACTCCCTTGAAGGAAAACTATCAAAAGCATTTGAACTATGCACATAAAATTAGACCACTCCATTGAAGGATGGTTGAGTAAAGCATTTGTCAAAGTTAGAAATTTCTTGGAAGCTTCCCATATTGATTAGCTTCCCTAACCCTAAAACAAAAACAAAATAAAAAAATCCCCTAAGTAAAAACAAAAGAATTTTAAAAGCTGCAATCGGATCTCATAAATGCAATAATCTTAGAAATTTGCAATCAATTCTCCTCAGTAGACTTCTCACATCAATCAATCTACACTTTATATATAAACATAGATTTGTTTATATTACCTCTTTGGAAACCTATATAAAATGCATACTAGTCTCACTAACGGTTCTAGTTTCACCCATTCTCCCTCCACATATCATGTGCACGGGACTATGAGCTTACTTGAAACAATGTGATCAAGATACATGTTGATCAAGCTATGCATTCTAATTCAAATCATCTAAAAGGATTTTCTTTACTAAGCCAATCCAACTTTGGGTTGTGATTCGGTCCTTACTAATGAAGAGGCATTGTGTTCCTTTTTCTTATCTTATATCAATTCATGTGGATATACCTCTCATGATTCTTATCACTTTCCTACACATATAGTTTGTTACCTATTTACTTCATGTATTTTCATCTTTAACCATATTCACATTCTACCTCTTTGATCATGAATAACAAACATCACATCAAAAGCGTGAACATTATCAACTATGTCAACAAGTAACACCATCTATCTCTCTATGCACCAAACACAATGTAAGCATATCACAACAGACCATAAACATCAACCTATCCATCTACAATTATCACATCACATGAGCCTATAAGCATATCATTACACTAATATAAGCATAAACCAAATCAATGAGCAAGACATCATAACATATACCATTTACCATTCCATCCATATGACCATAAAAAAAACCATTACATTATCATATAACATAAATCCATCAATAACACATCCTATCATATCCATGACCAAAATCACAACATCATAACTATCTTTCTAGCATCACATGCCTAAGCTACTAACTAGAACACTAACATCATACACCACATGTCAGGAACCATAAGCCATAACCATAATCATAAACATGAGTACCACATGAACCATAAGCATCCATCATGATGGGTGTCATCATCCCCTTCATTTAATCAATTTTCTATTGATGTCATATTTAACCAGGGCTGTGTCTAAATCTATATGCAACAAGAGGAATCATAGCAATTTAGTAATTGGATGGGGGTATTTGTATATTATTTTTTGTTGTTTTGGGGGATTTTAATGTCTTGAGGATTTCTTGATTAAAACCTTATTGGAATCAAACTAAGCAAATCTATTAGAAATAAACACACTTTGCAGAAATGAAATTGATTGCTAGAAACAAACACACATTGCAGAAATGAAATTGATTGTTGGAAACAAACACATGTTGCATAAATGAAATTAATTGCTGAAAACAAACACACATTGTAGAAATGAAAAGTTAATCTAAAAATGCCTATAGGAACAAGTTTACAACAAATCTTAACTGTAAGGAGTTGGAAGTATTTATAAATTTAACATAATTACCTATTTACTTTTGCGAATAGAAATATAAATACCAACAAAATAAAGATCCTAATTCATCGGAGAAGTGGGCCCTTGCTCCGCCTAAAACAAGATTTGAACAATGTAATTTGCTTTCAAAATAGAAATGGCTATTTCATTGATAAAATGTTTTGTATTACAAAATGTACCAATCTATCCTTATCTCTCTATTCTTCAATGATTTTCTACTTTTTTTCTCCTTTTCTCCTTTCTTTTATTCTATATTCTCAGGTCTATATATATAGATGCTTTGATGGCTGTAACTACTTCATAGATATGATGGAACTGAATCGCACCCAGATTAGATGCTCAATCAAGATGTGGCTGGATGTCCAGCTGTGTGATACATGTCTTGATTTTACAAATTTGGAAAATTGGGAATCTATTCCTAATTTAATGGGACCATTGATTCGCTAGATCACCAACCATTTATAATAGATCCTCATCAGTTCCATATCTAGCCACAAAAGTTCTAGAGCTTATCTATAAGAGTACCAGAGCTAAGCCCAAAAATGCGATGACTTGAAAGAGTATGGTGGAGTTCTGAAACTAACTGTGATGGTTCTGGAATAGATTTTGCAGGTTTTAGGACTATTGTGATGATTCTGGAATAGATTCTGTAGGTTCCAGAACTAATCTAAATTGAGTCCAATGCTTCCAAAACATGCAATCTACTTCACATTTGTTCTTTAGCTTGATGATGACCTATTTTATTACAAAACTAGAATTATCCAACACACTTGTTAGGAAGTACAGGTCTTTTAAAATGTTAGAATCATAGTCAACAAAAGATGGATAATCACATCCTAACTCATTTCAATCAAAATAAAGGTTACAAAATTCAATCAAACTTAATAGAAAGAGAGAGTAAGATGAGGTCAATTATTATACAGTTATCGGGCATATCCTGGCCTCATCACATCATATATAAGATCAAAAACCATACATCATAAACATTTAATCATAAGAAAAATACATGTAACAATGTATCAACTCTCACAAAAAAATTATACATTTTGTTACATCGGTGTGTAGGCCAATATCAAAATAGTACATCACAATAACACATCTACACATAATCATGGGCCTACACCACTACCACTAGCCCCATCTATGCCTGCACCTGTACCTAGTGGTGGTCCCCTTGGGTTCCCTACTTGAGCCACTATAACAACCCATTAACCTAGAGTATCTATCAAGTGCCCACCAACCAAACTAGCTATATACTCTACATATCTCATGGCCTAAGGCAACTATTTTAGAACCATCACCTTCTAGTATTTGAGCACCTCTATGATGGATAGGTATCATGATCATGACACTTTCCCTAGTGGCCCATATATTTTTATGCCTACTCTAACCCTCTATCTCAGTAGGTCCTTCTCTTGTATAACTATTCCTAGGGATGCCTATTCCTAGTCTCTCTCACTTGTAATGGTGGCATGCTGACCCTATAATATGGTGATCAAGCCCTATAGTATGGCCATCTATCCCTACAAGACCTATATCTAAGCCTGGGTTGCAACCAATACCACCCCTGCTTATCCATCTTAACCAGTTGGATCTATAGCCATCAACCCTACCCCTTTGTCATCTCCACCCACATCTACCACTATATAGATTACCTGGTACCAAGCCATATAAGCATATGTGTACCCTACATCATCCACAAGGTCCCTAACAAGAATCTCCTCAAAGCCACCATCTAGAACTATCAAGGTAAGCTAAGGCATTGATAACTGAGCCTCTGAGTCCTACCTCCTATATTAGGGATGTGGAATCGGTACACCCTATAACAAGCCAAACTAGTGCTGCACTCAATTGAATGGAATCAACTCAACCTCACCTTCTAAGTGGACCACTATCCACCTATAAATCTACATGGCAAGGGTCTACCTCTTATAGCCTGGTTAGAGCAATAACTGTAGGTATGTTATCTAAGTGATGTCCCTAGCTAGCAATGCACCTAGGACACCTCTAAACCAATTGACATCATGTACTCCACCTCCTGCCCTAGATGCAACATAGTCATCTCTCTATATTATGAATCTAATATGGAACTCCAACTATGTTTACCCTACCCATGACAATCCCATCAATCTCAAAACCTGGATGTGCTCATAAGCCCAACAATGAAGAACTAGGCCCACACTAATATCATATCTCTTGTGGTGTTTGAAACCCCACAAATCCCTATAAATATAAATTAGCAAAATTGGGACCCAAGCAAACACTATCCTCCTAAGCAGTAACTCAACCAAAATAACCAACAATACATAAGGAAACCTCCCATTACTGGAATCTAAGAACCCAAAGCACGTAACTACGATCATCAACATCATCATAAGTATCCTCTCATTTAGAGCCCTCTCATAAAATGTTGTATAGCTAAACCCTTCAGAATGCCATCAAAATTGGTCACTATCATCCCCATATAGATACTCCACATACTCATCTCACTCCTCTTGCTCTATCTAGTATATCACCTCACCACATAGTGGGAGCTAAGTGATCCTATGTATATCCTCTGTGAGAATAGTCATCTCCCTAGTTAGTAACAAGAAAGTATTAGTAGTAGGATCCCATCTCTTAATGAGTGCTACAATCATAGATGCGTCTTTGGGCACATACTAGTAGTGATTCATCATTCCTAGCCCTACCTCCTCCATATGTGCCCAATCATCCATGATCATCCCCTCAAAAAACATAAGGAAGATACGTGGCACATGGTCATGCATCTAGATTTACTCCTGGCCTACATCAAACCATACATTGAGCTCAGTTATTATTATTAGGCCTATCTATCCTACCTTTTTGATACTTGACCTATTTCTCAATCACTTTTATCAACCTATCTCACCCTAGCTACATTACCCCGTAACAACCTAGATTTGCTTCTCAATCTATTACCCTTAATTTAAACCTAACCACTTACCCTAACCCTAATCATTAATCACTAACCCTAAACAAGCTAAGAACCTAAGCTAAACGTCAAAAAACCCTAAACAAGATAACCTAGCCTATCCAACCACTGATGGTCATACTAACTTCTGATGGTTGGAGACCCTTAGTTCTTAGGGTGTTGACTGTTGATGATCAGACCTGACCATCGATGATCACATGTGGGCATTCCATAGTTATAATACCCAAAACCCCTAGAGCCCTAAATAGTTAACAAGCAAGGTAAACACTAGCCTAATCACTTTAACTAGCTAACGTGCTACCCAAATCATCTATCCACCCTATCAATTTGACACTCTACCCACCAATCAGCCTAGAAAACCTAAAAACCTACCTAGGGCATATAGGCAAAATCTCACATTTCTTGACCTACCACCTCAAACAAACCCAATAATATAAAATAAGCCTAATATAGCAATTTTAATGCACCCCTACCTCATTTCATGACCTCCTCCATGGTTTAAGCCCATAATCAAGTACTGTCTACATACTCATACTCCCTATATCCTAGATGCATGCAATCACCCACATGCCTCTAAACAATGAGCAACACCTACCTTAGGAAACACCTTCCTCTGACAAGCACCAAAGTCACTAGAGACAGGGTCCATAATGCACAACAGTAATAATGATAAAGTTACTTTTGTTTTTCACTTTTACCCATTTAGATTTTTAGTATTTCACCTGACCATCGATAGTCAGGGTGACCATCGACTGTCACCTTTGGGGGACCTTGACTGTCGATGATCAAGACACCATAAATAACCCAAATTTGACTTATACCTATAACCTACCAATTTCTAGCACAATTACACCAAGATCTTACCTACTTTTGGAGATGCCTTTTTTCTCACCAACCCAACTGCCTCATCACCTTACTGTTGGTCTCTTTTGGCCCATCTAGTGTGTAATTTTATGACACTTATTTCTTGGTCATTTGACTATAGTGACAATATTACCATGTTGACCCTTTTTGCATTTTGCATCACCTTGTGCATACCGACCTACTTGTGTCTCACTAAGAACACTTCTTACCCTAGATACCCATGACATATGACCCATTTATGTTTTCCATAGGAACACTTCCTACCTTGGATACCCACCATAAACATAACAATAATTTAGGAGACTTATGTTTACGAGTGTTCCCAACTGCCATGCCTATAAGTGGTCATGCAGTTCACTTGACACTTACCTACTTAGCACCAACCCTTATTTTTTACCAACTTTGGAAACTCTAGTCTTTATGTGATCTTGGCTATCACACCCTTTTATCACATTCTGTGTGCAAGTTTGTGTCTTAAATGCTTAGCTTCATGTCACCACCTCATGACTCACCATTTACCACTTTCAAACCCATACCTACTTTAGCTTCACCTCACCAACTCCTATTTTGAGGGGGAACACCTCCTTCCACTCTTAGGGGAACCAAACCCTTGACCCATACTCCATTTTTGTTTTGTGGCTCATTCATGCAAGATACACAATAAAAAGGGGCAAAATGTAGACACTATAAATCTACACACTTACATTTTTGAATTTCAAAAATCCCCTAGACCTACCTAAGACACCCTTTGGACCTACCGAGGACACCCTTGGGACCAACTTATACCTATTTGGCCCCACCAAACCCATCTGCACCTAGTTTCACTAAGCTGAGTGAACCTAACCTTCAGGACCCTTTTCCTATGGACCCTGACCATCGATGGTCAGCCTTGGGAACCCCTGACCAGCAATGGTCATAATCTACCTCTTAAAAAACAACATGCAAACCACCCACATTGATTTTATAAATATAACTTATCTAATTCTAGTTATGAGCCTTTGTATGGATGGATTATTTTTAGATGACCCAGTTACACCTTCACTTTTACCTCTTGCTTGTGCTTATAAGAGAAAGAGGCTTGGGAGGTCAAATAATCTATAATAATTATCAGGAGCTTAGACATTCATGAGTTTTCTTTTATATGTCAATTAACATCATCATCATTATCAAACATCAACCATCTTATTGGAAACCAACTTGTCATCACCTCTCAAGCAAGCTCTTAGGTGCCATTACTCTACTAAAATTAGGCCAGATTCCACCAATAGGGTAACTGCATCAACCACCCACCCAACCAACTTATGATAAGGCAAGTACTTGTTTGTCAACATACACATGCTTTAATTCTATTTTGTAATCAATCCAACCCTTGCCCAACTCTTATAATCCATTTATGGGATCCCATCATTCATCTATTTGTCAAACCCAAAATTCCATAATCAACTGTCAATGATCAACTTGACTGCCGACATTCACCTTAAGCACTGACAATCACCCCAAACATCGATGGTCACCTACGGTAGTAAAAATTAGTAACCTATTTTCACCCACCTATACCCAATCAAATCTAGTTTTTTGTGTTTATGACCACTCACAAACCCCTTTTAGATTTTTTGAAGTATACCTCAACCCCTTAATACTAGTATTAATTAATTTACCACTAATCCAATCATTTCTAGTCTATTTTCTTAATAAGAATTCTTGTGTTCAATTTTAATACCTTTTGATGATGCAAGTACCTTCTTTCTAGTTTAATCAACTTAATTGTTTAAAACATGTGGATTGATAGCCCCTAAAGAAGCTCTCACTTTTGAGATCTAGCTATTGCTAGGCAATCCACCCAACTATCTGTCTAACAAACAAGTTTGCTTTAGTGCTTTCTTATCTGCAGGTCTTCCTCCCAAACTAAAGAGGAGCTCTTCACAATCTTCTAATTCAATGTTCACGCTATCAACCAGGTTTTTCAACCACACCCTATTGATTTTATTTTCTCTCTTTCTTTAGAACTTAAAGTGAAAATTTATATGAAACAAATACAATCAACTAATTGGTTGGATTGATGATAAAAATGCAAAAATGTGAGCCCATTTAATTGTAACTATCTAGGTTCATAGGTCTCAATTGACCCAAGCTATGCTCATGGTTGATCCATATCATGAATTCATTAAATTAATCATGAAATGTGGGTTAAGTGAGCCCATAATGGAATCATTTAGTTTAAAATATATAGGTTCACTAGGCTCAAATTAATGGAATCATTTAGCTGAATCATTAATTGATCCAATCGATTAATTACTTTGATCAGTAAAATAACAAGACTAATTGAGCCCCAAATCACATTGTTTAGTTATAAATTACTAGGTTCATAGGGCTCAAATTGGCCCATACTACATCCTTGATTGATCCATTTGACTTAATTGTTACATCCATGATAAAAACATGGATAATTATGACTTAAATAGTATCATTTAGTTGCAACTACATTCATGTGGTTCAAACTACCCCAAGATGCATTGGTGAGTGATCCAATCGATTAATTAATTATACCAGTGATGAGATTAGGGTGAATTGGGCATTAAATCTCACCATTTTATTATAGTTATATTCATGATATTTAAATTAGACCAAGTCATGTCCCTAATCATTCAATCGACTAATTGGTCTAATTAGTGATGAAATTAGAGTGAAATGAGCCCTAAATCACATCATTTAGTTACAATTAGCTAGGTCTACATGGATCAAATTGGCCAAATTATAATCTATAATTAATAAAATTGACTTAAAATTTAGTCACTGATGAAATTATTAGGTGTGAAGTCACTATTCATAGTCATTATTCATAAATCACTATTCACAATCACTATTAATGGTGATGTGGCATTCTGGTGATGTGGCTAGTTAGTGATGCAGATGGTTGGTGATGTGGCATGGCCCATAGTTGGTGGTATGGACCATTGGGCATATTTTATGTTAAAAATATGAGGAGAGAGAAATTGGGTGCATTTATCCACTTAGTCACATTGGTTAGCTTTTGTGGATGCATGTGAGGACACGATGATAGTAGATCTCATGATTCTATCAAAGCATGTGCTTGTGGGGCATAATTTATCTATGGGATCCTATTGGATGAGGTCAAAAATTAGGAATATTTTGAATCATGTAAATGCACATGGAAAACTGGGGGATAAGGATCACTATTATATATTAACGTCACATGTAAAGTAGGGTGTAATAGTTTGGAATGTACATAGAGTGGTCAAGGGGGCATCATGCGATGCCATTCAAAGCTTGAATTGGCACATGGGGGAGACATGGTTCTCTATTCATGAGTAGTGCTCCCAATATAAGATGACACATTATATCCTCTATCTTATTTCTTCTCTCTATGTTGTAAATGTTATTAATAGCATAAACTTTCTCTTTGTAATTCATCCAGTTAGTGGATCCATGCAAGCTTGTGCTTACATGATTGGAGGTTGGATCATGATGGGTATACTATGCTTGGTTCATAACCTAAATGATTCAAGTTTAAGTATTGAGTGCTTAGTGTGTTAGTGCTAAAGGAGTTACTAGAGGAATTGTTGTAGAAGAAGTTGATCCTATGATTAATAAGAAGTCTGGAAGCTGCCATTTTGCCTACAGTTTTTTTCCTTACTTGTTTGCAAGGGTTTTCCACATAATCTCTTGTGTAATGTGTTCCCTCTTGTTTATTATTTTATAGATTATTTTTTCACATTATTTACTTACATAGTAGGATATAGCTTATTGATCATAACATGTAGTATTAGAGCTATATTTTTTCTTAGAATAAATTAGGATTAATTGAGCCCAAAATTGCATAGTTTAGTTGTAATCACATTCATAGGGATCAAATCAACACAAGTTGTGTCCTAGATTGATCCAATAAATTGATTGGTTCAATTAGTATTGAAACTAAGGCATTTTTAGCCCAAATCACATCATTTAGTCCAAACTATGTTCATGGGGAGTAAATCAACCCAATTTTCATCCTTAATAGATCCAATCAACTAATTGATTAGATTAGTGACACAATTAAGGCAAATAAAGTCCAAAATTACATCATGTATTTATAACTATGCTCACAAGGATAAAAGTGGCTCAATTTACATCATTTATTGATCAATCAACTAATTGATTGGATCAAATATAAATTGAGACCTAAATCAAATTGTTTAGTTATAACTATGTTCATAAGGCTTAGATTATCCCAATATATGTCCCTGAATAATCTAATTGAGTAATTAGGTTAATCAGTGATGAAATTGGGGGAAATTAATCCCAAATAACATCATTAAAGAATAAATGGTATAGGTAAAACCCTTCACCAACCTTAAATTATTGAGCTCCTAAAGCCTATGTAATTTTTGTTGGTGCAAAATATCTGCAAGAGTGGTCTTAAATAGCAGAGGGTATTCACATGTTGTAATGATGATGACCATAATAATTCACTTGATATGTAATCTTATAATTTTGTAAACAATCATAACAAATTCACATAATCCTATAATATAAATAATTTTCTATGAAAATCAAATTTTAGACATTTTAGGACTCTTTATTTTCATTGAATACATGATTTATTTTCAAAATTTCCCACTTAATTCTAAAATGAGTGTGGTATGCACTTGTTGTTGTGGTCATGGTGTTTGTTTCTATTATGAAAATGTTTATACATTTTTGTTTTGTTTTGTGGGGTATATTTGTTTCAATTTCTTTAAGAAAAAGGGAATATTTGATGATAGTTTTGATTGTCAAGAAAAATAATTTCAAAATAAAAAATATGCCATACTATAAATTCATGAATTATTTCCATTAAGATAAGTGGATCCGAAAAAATTCTTGTGATTAGATTTTATATTTTCACTTACTTGTTATAAATAAATCTTTTTACAACATTTATCCCATTTCAAACCCGTAGGTTTCTTTTTAAATACAATTACTTAATGCCTAATTTCATAATTTTTATGGACAAATATAAAAGGCACAATCATGCCATCTCATTTTATACCTTTCATTTTCAACATTTTCCAATATATTTCCATTCCCATAAGTGTGTTGTCAAAAAAATGAGTGCCAATTGCAATTGAATTTTCACATTTGATTCATTTCCATTTTCATCATTTACCATTATCTTTTCATTCCTACAAGTGTGTTGCCAAAAAAAACTAGCGCCAACTACAATTGAATGTTTTCACATAAATTTTGAATTCCACTGATTGAAGAAAATAAAAATATTAAGAGTGAACTTATATTAGTTTATTTTATTGGAATTGAATTTTATTGATTAATATTAGGGTTTATTTTTTTGAAAATGAATGGAAGCATTATTCTAGATTTAATTAAAATGTGAGGGTTTTTATACTATCTATTAAAATTTATTTTTATGATATATATTTTAAATGTCATATAATTTTTAATACAATAGAAACATTTGATTTAATAAATAAAAATGCAATTATTAAAATTCCATATTTTGGAGGTAAAAAAACAAAAAAAAGGGACAAAAAAATAATTCCACATCCTTGACATAAAGTTTGATGGAGTGTGTCATCAAAGAAAATTATGCAAAATTTGACACCTTTTCCTCTTCAATTTTAGTGTTAATCATGTGTTGATGCATGTTTCATAAAACCTAATGCATGCTGTGTCAAAATTGACACATTGCAAACCTGCAATAGTAATCTTAAAAGAAAAAAATTGACATAAAAGTGTTGTAAATTCATGTAAATATACTAGTATTAGATTTGTGTATCTTTCAAAGTCGACTTTGTATACTACTGTGTTGAATTGACATAATTTCTTGTGAATTCCCATGCACACCCACACCCATTCCCCTATTCACTATGACTAAAAGTATATTATCTAGTTACTTTCAAACCCCATACACTATACTAGAACCCCCTTATCTTGATTGATTCCATCTTTCTATCATAGGGAATCCCTTACATAATCTTACACATGTTATATTATAAAAAATATAGTTTATGAAAAATTAGAAAAATAATGGGAGATTAGAATTTAGTTAAAAAATATTAAAAAAATTGTTAAGTTAAGAAAAAGATTGTGTTAGCTGAATTATTTTTTGATATTTTTATATATCTTTACAATATGTGAGGGATCCCCTTTGCATTCCCACTCCATGGTATGTGAGTGATGCTAATTGCCTTGCCCCCTCTTTACCTCAATCTCCCCTTAGAGAGTAACCATCAGATAGTGAGTGGCATATACAAAGGTTTTATGGGTGGATCAGGGACAAATATAGGGGGTCTTGTTATGGCACCATAAATCATATCATCAACATAGATGTTAATGGGGATATATTCTCAAATACATAATATTTTTGAATTAATACATGCTTTAGTTTGAATTGAATTATATTTATAATGTCATTAATTATTATATTTGATTTTCTAATTGGAGGATGACTATCAGGGGAGGAGGAAACAACCTTGGCATGAGGATCACATTCATACTTAAGAAGATGCTTCTCTAAAGAAGGAAATGGTGGCTAATGAATACCAACATGAAAAGGTGCACTTTTTAAATTGATTATGTGTGTGTGTACATACTTCTTGTTTATTCATAGTCATTTTTTTATATAACACGTGTAGATCATGATGTCATATTTTATGAATCTATTTTATCATATTTCTAATAGTCATTGTGTTGTGTTTTTATGTAATGTAAGTGTTACATCAACCCTAATTAAAAATGAAAAAATGTTTCTAATTATTCATGGATTGATGATAATTATTGGACTTCAAGAGGTTTAAGTGTTGGAAGTGGATCCCAAACAACTATTGGTAGTGGGGATTGAAGGTGGGGGTGTTGAAATTTGGGTAGATCCTAGTGATGCATCAGATGATGTTGACCATGAAAATCATGTTAATGGGGTCAATTATGACTGCCTAAATATATTATTATCATGTAATTGTATTGTTATGTTTACTTATATTATTACGAGTTTGAATTTATTCTTGCATTGCTATGACTTGCACTTTATTATTGTATTTATTTTATTTTTATACATAATTGCATGTTTATTTATGTAGTAATGAGATTTGAAATGTGGATAAAACCATTTTGACATAGAATAACAAAAATAATATTATTCATGTTTACTTATATTTTTCATTTTCAGTTATAGTTTATTGAATTGGAATCTTAGTGTCACAATTATAATTAAATAGTGTTACAAACACATTTTAAATATTTTAAATATGAATATTAAGTATATAATTAAACAATATTATATAATAAGCATGTATTCTTGTAAGATAATAATAATATAAATATATTTAATTACTTTACAACTTATATATATTTATTTAATCTTAAAAATTAATGTTAGACTAATGTCAATAATTAAGTTGTCCTAATGTCACACTTAAAGTTGATATAAATTAGCACTTAAATTTGAATTAAAATTGCCTTAATGTCATCCCTTAAATTATCCTTAATGTTTCCCCTTAAAATCTTAATACCGCCCATTAAAATCACCTTCTTGTCTTTAAGGGGTGATGTTAAGGCAAATTTAAGGGGTGATGTTAAGGCAAATTTAAGGGGTGATATTAAGGTGAATTTATCTAGTATTTGTATAGAGTGTAGATTAAAGTTTCTTTTCCAACATTAAATGTGAATGGGTCAATTTAGAATTTAGATAATTCTTATTTTGTGCCAAATCTAGACAATTCTTATATTGTGACTTAAAATCCAAAGTGATTTAAAATATAAATCTAATCAAGAAAAATGTAATACATATTACTCGAATAATTTCCATATTCATCATCTTGATTCAATCATTGCACATGATAATGATGTAACCTTAAATCATGTGAAATGAAATTCATAATGGGTGCAACTTATGTAGTGGAACAAGTTCAAGAACACATACTTTTGTTGCTTGAGACATTCTAGTGCCATGAAGATAGTGGATTTTCCATTAAAAATGAGGATTTGCCATGAGGATATTGAATTTTCACCTCCAAACTCTTTGATGCCTTTGATGTAGAATATACACGATTGGAGGAAGATGTTTTGTTGGAACCAACATGATGTGAATAATGAATTTAAAATTCACAAGATGGAAAAATAGACTTGTGAATAAGAACTGGGATTATGAAGTTCACACATTATTGTAAATGTCTTTGGACTAAAAATGTATTCTCAATCTTCTCTAACTTTTTTGGGTTGCGAAGCTTGTGTGAAATTGCTAAGTTTCCTTTGCTTGCAAAGATCCTTTAATTCTATGCAACTCTAAGATTAACTACAAAGCTTATGTAGTACAAATTAAGCTTTGTGAAGAGAAAATTATCCTATATTATTTGTTAAAAATCTTTGTCCTATGATGATTAACCTTTTTAAAAGATAGATTACATGTTTTTTGGAAGTACTATTTATGAAACTTTTCAATCGATGTTTTGGATCAACATTCATGATCTTTCCTCAAGGACTTGATTACAATCAAGTTCCCTAAGGATGGATCATGGATGTTGATCCAAAAAATTGATTCAAACATTTCATAATATTTTTTATACTATATTATTTCCTTTATACTATTCTTTCATCTTCAAGAAACAACTTTCTACCATCTAACACATAGACTTGACTATGTGGTTTTGACTATATGACTGCCAACATTGATGATGTGGTTATATATTTTCTTCAAGCATATTTAGCCTTTAATTTAATTTATAAATTGATTAAGAATATCTATAAATTCCACTTTCCCTTTTTCCTCAGTCATTCACACTTCAACTCTCATGTGAAACATTGCATCTTCTTAAGTAGGTCTTACTATAGGTTATATGGCATGAGTCTTTTTAGGATTCCACCAATTGAAGATGAGAGAAAATAAAAAGGTGAAATAATATTTCAAAGATTCCTCCTACATTTATTTATTGTATTTACATTCTCAAGTGTCTTCCATGTTGACTTAGGGCCTTAATTGCTTAAGTCTTACCAATTCTGCATATAGGTCTATTTTTTGGGTTTCTTGAGCACTAGGTTGATGAGGACACCCTTATCCAAGGGTTTGAAACTATCTAAATGTTTCTATGGGAATATAAATTATATTTATCTAAACACTCAGGTCTTCATTATCAATCTCTTAGTTCACATTCAATACATTTCTCTTAGAATGCAGACCTACAAGTCGCAGACCTATAGGTTTGCATTTCTCATGTTTTATGCTTTGTATGAGGTTTGTCTTGATATTTTAAGCCTTGGAAATGTATATAAAATGTTCATAACCCTTTTTTTTAGGACAATACCTTCATATTCCACTATTAATGTAAATCAAAACCCTTCTGAACCATCCTACAGGTTTGCATCAAAACACAGTCCTCAAACATGGAACATGAGTGCTACTTGAAGGACTGGTATGAAATAACCATTCATATTAGAGAGTTTTGAATGGATTGAGAGGATAGTGGAATACATTATACAATCACCTGGATGCATTGGACCTCGTGAAAACCTTGAAACAATGAAGAAACAAAGACAATCATCTTGTAAACTGTGCTTGAGAAGAGTTTTCTTGCCAATATGTACTCACACATGCCAAATGGGACTTGGAAAAATACATGAAATGCCTGCACAAACCCATTATATCTTCCTCAAATTCTCTCATGCATTAAACTTGTGTAAAACTATCATTTCAAGAAGAAAAATGAGCCTATTGGGTTTGTAGGGAGCTTTAGACCACCCTGGAGCCTTAGCAATTATTCATAAAGAGAGGGGATGGATTTGCAATCCAATGCCCTAAATTTTAAGGTGCTTAGGACCTCCTCGTATGAAAAAAAACTCAGACCTTGACTCTCTCTCCTGGCCATACGATCCACATAAATTTTGACTTTATGAGCTTGTGAAGAGAGCGATGGAGAGAAGGAATCACCTTTTTTAATATTGAGACCTATAACTATAATATAAACATGGATTTGACCTATAAGAGTTCAATAGATAGCTTTGCAATGTTTCACTTGAATATGAACTCTCTTATTCATACAAGGGACTTCAAACTACCTCTTAAGCATTGAAATACAAGAATTTGACCACTTTATGACTTCCTAACATATATAAAAGTTATATAACTCCCTAAAGAAACTTGGAAAGTGTGATTGTGTGGATATTTATCCTTTTTGAGATTTGTCACACATGGAAGTTAGTCAAAATCATCTTTTTATTCAATTTCACATACCTCAAAGTTAACAAAATACCTTAAACTTTCCAAACTTGTGTAACATGTTTTTTTAAAGTGAGTAAGGGGGAAATGACTTTGAGGGACACCTAAGGACCTATGATACCATCTGGAAAATATTCATTACACTATGACATGTCTAGCCTAACACAAGACCAAGACATTACCTTAATCTTATCAAGTAAACCTTAATTTTAGCTAACAAGGTTTCAAAAAGACTCTCATAAGGCCTCATAAAACATGACAAAGCTTTGAACAAGACTAAAAAGAAATGCAAAGAAATTTTTTACCTATAGAGGTCAAATTTTTTACCTTGGGGGTCAAAATTGGTCAACAAATTGGCAATTCATGGGGGTAGCATGCCTGCAATGATAACGAGATCAGTAACCTTGTCCATCCATTGGGCAATGGAGTCACTTGTACTCAAAATCAGACCTGATCAGACCTTGAACAAGAAAAAAACAACTGACTTGACGTCCAAACATATGAAAAATAAGAAAAACACACACAAAATAAAGAGACAAGACACACACACATGTGCTAACAAGAACTTAAGGAACAAAAGAAACATAATAAAACAATTAATATATATACAACTGACCTGAACATATCTCCTTTGTCTTAGATTAAAGGGGAAGATTATGAGATATTTTGCTCCATGAGGTGAAGAATATCATGAGGGAATATGACTTTTAAACCTTGTTCTTGTTGACTTCACCTTCCTCTTGAATGACAATCCTCTTGGCATGTTCTCAAGTGAAGTAGAAATAGTAAACTAATCTCCTATAAAAATTAAATCATCATGTGCTTCAAGATCCACTCCATATTTCTTAGTAGCTACAACCTCATCCAATGACACTCCATCAAAGCATGCTTCTTAGACCTTCATGACATATTGAGTGACATCATGTTTCTTATTAGTTGTTGTAAACTCATCAAGCTCTTTAAGGAGCTTTGCATACTCAGTCCAAGATACATCATGGTACTTAATGGATGTATCTTGACCAACCTATTCATGATCATGATCTCCAATGTGAAATGCACCTTTGCAAAGGGCTTCAACTTCTTGAAGTGACTCAATATACTATTGCTAATCATCTTTTAACTCCTTACATTGGTCAATTTGAATGAGATCAAACTGAATATCATCCTCATATTTTTCCTCAAGAGCTATAGGGCTATCAACATTTTCAAACCATTATATGCATTCATGATGTGATTGGGAATCAACTCCTTCAAGTTCAATCTCTTATTAATTTAGAACCATTACAACTTCATCCAAGACTTCAACTTGTTGACTTAGAGAAACTTTAACATTAAGACCAACTATAAATTAAACAAGATTGGATGTAATTGAATCTCCTTCTTGAAGCATATAATCAATACCATCTCTTATAACCTCATATTTGAAAATTTATTTACATTTTTATTCCCCAAGTGGAGTACCAATGAAGATATCCTCATAAAACACACTTAATTCATCTTCATCATCTACAACTACAACTTGATATTCTCCATTTGCCTCACATAGGATAGATTATTCCTCAAGAAGGGAGATGGTGAGAGGGTGATGAATATTTTTATGAGTTTGAGAGGGAGTATGAGGTATGGTATGTGACTCATGAATAGGATTGGGAATTGAGAGAGCATTCTTATAACTTGAGATCTTGGGTATGGTGGATTATTCTAGGATCTCTTGGAGAGAGAGAAAATTCAAATGTGCTATGAGTGTCTCATTATTCTAAACAACCACCTCATCCTTCTCATAGCCTTCTTGACATTACTCAATAACTTTAACTTGTTTTTCAACTTTATCAACTAGGACCTATTTGTTATTTTGGATGTATTCTTGAATAGAGTTCCAAGATGGAAAAGTTTTAGGTTATTGAAGAGAGGGAAATGGGGATTGAATACACACAATGTCTTTAATTTTCTTGTCTATACTCCCTTAGAATAAATCTTCTTGAGGTGGGTTAGTGGCTTCATGAGGATATGGATCATAAAAAGGATGATAAGGAATGCAAGAGGGTTCTTGAAACACGTGATGAAACTCACTTTTTTGTCTTTTCCAAATCTCCATCCTCTCCAATACCAATGTACACAACTCATTTAGCACTAATGTATCATTAGATACAGCTTGAAATAGACCAATCACTTCCTCATATTGAGAATTTGACCAAAATCTTTTTGCACATGTTACTACTTTGCTCTCCATCTCATCCATTTCATCTTAATAGGCTTGGAAGGATAGTGGAGGAGGGGAAGGAGGATATCATGGTTGAAGACAAGGCTATTCATATGCATTAACATATCCATGTGGAGGAGCTGTAGGCTAATCATAAGAATGATATGGCTCACAAGGAGGATAAGAGTAATGATCTTAGTAGTAAGGAGGGTAAATTTTTTGATAAGACTTCTGAGGCATTTAGTTTGAGTCACATGAAGAGAAATTAGGACAATCATAAGACTGATATGAATCAATATATTATTGGTATGGTTCATTATAGGACTAATAAGAGTCATGGTGAGGTTGATAGAAAGTCCATAGGCTGAAGATGCCTCATCAACTTGAATGACATTAAAATTCACTTCAAACTTAGCCATAACAACTTTATCAAGATAGTGAATTGAATACACAAGTTACTTTGAACAAGTGATTGGGATGCTAGAACTAGATAATTGAGCATACAGTCACCATTGATGTTTTGAATGCCTATAAAGGCTGATATGTAGAAGAACAACATCAATAATACTTCTACTACTTTGGACCTTAGTCCCACTAGGCATGCCAAAAGTATTATCATCCAAATTTTTACCCTTAGAAGGTAGTTCAAGCCTTCCAAATTTGAGATAACATGGAGACAATCCTAGGCTGTGGGTGGCCTAATATTGGATTTAATCTCTAGGTTGAAGGGATATCTACCTTGATGTATCACTTAGGCTCATTCACTAATCTATCAGCTTATTTGGAAAAGAGAGAGAATCCTAATGGAGGTGATGCATAACATAGTTTGACCACTAATAACCAACTAAATGTGCTCCTCAAATATGAGAATAACCTAAAACAAACAGTACTCTTAATCTTCCTCTCTACATCAACACTTCATTATGGAGGTAGTGAAAGGTGCTTGGGCTAAGAGGACTAGTCAAGAGGTTATGAAATGACACTAATGAAAAGACAACTCATTCAACCTTCACACCTCACTTGGAACTTAAAAAATACCTTAAAAATAACTTTTAAATTGAATATTAATGCTAGAAAAGGACAACATGCAAAAGAAGAAAAGCTAATCACTTGATGAAATCAACTAGTCATGCACACACATTAAAACTAGTTAATGAAGGAGGTAACATCAGAATTTTCTCATTGATCAAAGGATTTAAAATGGGTAGGGATTTTGATGAGGAAATTAATAATAAAAATTAAGAAATTTAATATGTGAAAACACATAATAATTCCTAACTATAAAACTAAAACCAAATGGGAAGTACAGCGCCACCACATGGTAATAATAAGATAAAATGTGTTCTAAAACTTAGAGTGTGAGTGATACATTAGATAATATAAGTTCATAATGATAAAATGATGATGATGAGTCTATAAAGTGGCCTTCAACCTAAATGGGAAATCATACACAAGTTAACTCAAAACAAGTGCAAATGGTAAACCAATTAACACATTGACCTAGAACTTAGAAAGGTGAGATTATGAATTTGAATTACAAATGAAGGACTTAAATATTTTTGGAAAATGGTTTATAATTAAATGGGTAGCATAATAGTGATGTTTAGATAAGATAAACACAATGTTTTAGATGAGGATTTGAACAAGGCAAAACATGATTATGATTTGGTCAGCATAATGCCTCCTTGTTCAAAAAAAAAAATGGTTGACAACAAATGTGTTTGGTTGATGTGTCTTGGTTAATTTTGACCATTTTTGACCAAAATTAAAAATTATTAAACCCCATATAATAAAAAACTTGATATAATGGTCTATTATAATTTCATAGGGTGCATCATAGTTCATTTGATGTGATTTAATGTGCTTCTAGCCTTGGTCATAGTCCATATTAGTCCTTATGTCATTTTATGTCATTTAGGGGTCATAAATGAAGGTGGTGTAAAATTATTAGGTATAAAAATGTTATAAACTCCTTATCAACATACCTCATGTCAGTCCCTACCATATTCCTTGTCAGGATTGTTAGTACTAATAGAAACTTGTAGGTGTTAACTGAAAATCAAGAAAACAAGCTAAAAAGAGGGTGTTTTAAAGGTTGTACGACCCATGGGAGAGAGTGGAATGTGGAAAATATTTTTTAGTGACAAATAAAATTATTTTAATCTATTTACATTCTTTATCTACTTTGGAAGTGCCAAAAATGGGCCAAAACTATTCTATCACTCCATCACTCCACTAGGCAAGCAGAACTAGTCAACAGGTTTCTTCTTAGTGTGACAATAGGAAGAATTTCAAGCCAAATTATCTTGGTGGTGGATATTAAACTTATTATGATTCATTATAATGTTTGGATTTGGAAGAATGGTTTCCTATACTTTATGAACCATTATTAACAATTTTGACTATCCATCTTTACTTGTTGTTTCCCACACCCTACAAGTTTTGCTCTTGTTTGATCTAATATGCACAACTTAATTGATTGATTTTATTATATATGGTGTTAAATTAATTATATCATGTTTCCCATCTTTTTTTAAATATTTTTAAGTGATTTAATGGGTCAAACAGTTCAAATTGTAGGAAGATGTCACTAGTGGACTAACAGTCAAATTTCACCACTTGCATAAGGTTTATTTCTTCAAAATGGTTTCATGTGAATGTGATGTGTTGTGATTAATGTATTAATTTAATATTAATCACCTTATTTACAATATATATCTCTCAATATTATGTATTGATCAAGGACACAGTCATATGCAACACACAATTTATTCCCAACAAGTTTCCAACTATAATCATGGTGTCTTGAAGTGTGAAAACGTTCATGGAGATGTTTGAAGAGTCCAAATGGTGTTGGACATATTATTTTAACATGATAAATCAAATTAAACCTCTCCAAGTGGTATATGAATGACTGCATTGAATATTTCACGTATATGCATAGCCATACACCATAAATGTGCACCTTCAAGTGCTCTTAGGAGAATGCCACATTGAGGTGGGGTATGGAAAGTTTTTTCAAGCCTTGAAATGTTTTGAAATCCAGTTTTAACACTTTGAGAGAGTGTAAACATAGAATATAAGGTCAGACTACATGTATATTACCCATATTCATAGTTATTGGTTGTACACAGAAATGCCCACCTATAGGTGGCTTACACAGAGACATGAAGGTGTTATATGGAGAGTAATGACCTGCTTTGAAACATTTTTGAGGTCCTAATGAGTGGAAAATACAATTAAAATCATGTTTGGATAATTGTATTAGAAAGTAGACTTGGAGAAATGTATCCATATATGGTGACTGTGTATTAGGGAAAAGTTCCCTAAAAACTCCAAAACAGAGCCCTAAGCACTTTTGGTACCATTATATAATACTGTAACATGAAATATAGATAATTATAGATGATTTAATAATGAATCACTATCCTAGGGGAGATGATTTGATCAAAATGAAAATTTAGTTTTGGAGGCTTCCATTTTTTATTTTTGTTCACTGTAGTTATTCAGTGTTGTCTATAGTTTTGAACTTCAAGTGACCTCTACACCTAAAGTTGTAGTATGGAGGCATATATTAATGTTTGAGTGGTTTTTTTGAGTTGAGAGACAATAAAAATATACAAATAGCATCAAATAAGTTTGTAAATTAGGGTCTTGACCTGCACTACCACTCTAGAGGTACCTTGCCCAAGAGAAACACACTTACAACCTGACTGTAGGTGACTCACTAATTCATAAGGTAAACCTTGAAAGATATAAACATGTATACAAAAAATTTACCATTATGAGTTGATTAAAATTAATTGAAAAGGACTCTAAGATGTAAGGAATTAATTTCAAGGTTGATAGTTACCTACAGGACCCCATTTTGCTCTAAGATAGTCAACTATAGTTCACTGTAGCATGGTAGTGACATATGATCATGACCAATCTTGATGTTGGCCTCACCCAAAGCATGGTATTATAAATTAGAACTATTATATGAGAATATATAACCTTAATATGGTCTTGTATAAATGATATAAGGTCTAGGTCAAAATTGTAACCTACAAGTATCCCCTTTTGAGCAAGAAAACACAACCACACACAGTCAACACTTGTATTCAGTCAAGAACAAGGTATATGTGAAGTGTTTGGAAATTTTTGGGTGGTAAATAGATATGTAATACCTTAATAATGGTTTTAATGGCCTTAATAAACTCCTACCACATGTAAACAAGGAAAGAGAGGGTCTTTAACATGCATACATAGTCCATATTCAAGACCCTACATGCAGTCATTATTTTCAAGAAGTTTGTCTTGCATTTTAGGGTGTTTGAAGGTGTTAGGAGTGTCAAATAACCATAAAATTTGATACAGACTATCCACACCACTTATAGAATCCCTTCATATGTTCATCTTTTCTAAATAAATATGGGAAGTGTCCTTTGTTTTGTCTCAGACAAAGGGCAGTCCCCAAGGGTGCAAACATGTAGGTTTTGGAGAAAAAGGATGATAAGGTGAGTTAGGGGTTCGTGAGAATTTAAATAAGGATGTTGAGAGTTGTGTCACACATGACCCAACATGAAAAACTAGGCATGGGGGATAGAATCTCAATAGGGTGGTCCAAACTCACTAAGATGCAGCCAAGTCCTTTAGGTCTCAACTAGGCCTAAAGCCCAAGAGGGGGTCAATTTCATTTATAACACCAAATAGAAATTTTAATTCCTTTTAAAATGTTTTTAGGGAGATATAATATGTGTTCAAACTATTTTAATGTAAATAAAACCACATGGAATCCATTTCTTGGCTTAGACTAACTCAAGCTTGCACATAATGGATTGAAAAGCTCAAGAGGTTGATTTGAGATGCTCACATATACAAGGAGGATTAAAATGGGAATATGAGGAATTTGAGGATGTTGAATAAGGTCTTGATAAATGTTTTTGTGAATTTTTTTTGCAAGTTGAATGTCAGACCTTTATGAACAAATGCTAAGGGTGAAAATTACTTTAAACCCTTCAAAACCCTTACTAAAGACCCAATTCATAAAATTAAGGAAAAAGGGAATCAAAATTAACTATAATGGATTCGGAGATGATTATATGTTGCATATGAATCTCTAGAGATCCTCCCCATAAACTTGATTTTTACCCAACCTGTACGAATAGGGTGAAAAATGTCTTTTCTCGACTATTTTTGGTGTTGTGCAGGTATGCAAGGGTTTCAAAGGATTAAATTAAATTTGAGAGATATATTGGGACTTTAAATAACTCACAATTTTCATTTCATGCTTCATATAATCTCACAAGTGCCTTCATCTCAGCCAATCAAAATTGACATAGTGAACAAGCTAATAGGAGGGTGAAAAATCTAAGTGAGAGGATTTTTAAGGTATAATTGAGGAATATAAGGCCACATGGGGTCCTAAAAGGTATCATAAACTAATATTTATGGATCATATTAGAAAACTAAAGACTAACTTTGGTGCCAAGTGTGAAGGGTGAGTGAAAGAAGAGTTATTTGGATTGTAGGCAATGCTCACTCACCTCTAGAAGAATCATGCTAATTAGGGATGAAACCAATGTATATTGGAGAATGTATAAAAACCATCCATATTAGTGAAATCATCTCATATATCCCTAGTCTATTGTGGGATATTCCAAGAAGGCCAAAAGATGAAGGCAGGTTTTTGAGTAAGCAATTAAGGAGTTCTACACCACATTTCAGGAGTTTCATGTGTTGTGGGACATTTTTACAAGTAGACATTACATTTTATATTTAATATTACTCTCTCCTACATGTGTAACTACTTTTATCAACATGACACATGTTCTAGTGACTCTTAGACTTCTTTCTTCTCACATCTCTCTAATTCTATAATTAGTAGCCATTTTGGCTCTTTTAAACTAATACTACACCTAGTATGGTGAATCCCTACTAGTTTGATGTCATATTTTTACTTTTAATAATAAAATAAATCTAGTTTTGAGTTCAAAAACATATTTTTAGTGTGAAAAGTGATGAATGGTTGAGTCTTGTGATTCTATCCTTGCTTTTTTTATCCTTTCATGTGTTATGCAGGAAGTTCTCATTCTAATAGGTCATATAGAGTTTTTATAGTGTGTTAAGATAAATTCAAGTGTGAAAGTCTCCTTGGATTCATAAATATGATATTTTTTCTACTTACCTTGAGTGGTCTCATGCATATCACCTCTATATTGAAACACTTATGTTAGAACACCTTAGGACTTTGAGACTAGTTTTTAGCTCTTATTCATAGTGAGAGAATTATGATATCATAGTAGATATATTCATGGTGTAACACCCCCTTATATTATATTTATTTTATTCATACTTATATCCCCTTTCCCACAAGCAATCGGTAGTATAGGTGGTAAGCACTTCAAGATAAATTCAAGGAGCTAGCCCTTAAACCTAGAGGTCTACTTCTCCTTTAGGTAAACCCACATACCTAGAAGTATTCAAATGTTTCCAAAATATTAGATTAGGCTTGAAAAACCTCCTCTAGGGTGAAATATTTGGTGACAATAGTTATGGCATACCTATTAGGGCCCATTGTATTGAAGATAAATTATAAAGGTGAATGTTGGTCTTGACAACATCAGTTGTAAATTGGTGTGTTACTCAACATTTTGTGAATCCATTCAAGGTAAAATCTGGTTCAAGGCCATTATTTTTTCATAAATTTTCTCTCATAATTTATGGTCCTTACTAGGTCATCATCTAGGTGATTACTCAATCCAATCAATCCACCTATTCAACTTGAACTTCCTCTTGAAGTTCAATACCCTCATCCTAATCTACCTTTTGAAGAGCAAGAATATTTTGATAGCCAAAAAAGTGAAGAGATTAAATAAATTGAAGATATTGAAGAAAACATGGATAGGAAAAATGACTTTCCTACCTTTAATATTTAAAATCCAATTCACCTTCAGGCCTATGATGACATTCCTCCTAATTCTACAAAGAGTGTGCCTACATTCAATGGTGAGGGTCATGTCACACTTAGTGAACACATTAGGGATATCTCTAATATTTATAGTTTCTATAATGTTACTGAGGAAAATATTGTCATTAGAATCCTTGCCATGTCCCTGAGAGGGAGATCTCTTAATTGGTATAGGACTTTGCCTGGTGGATGCATCACATCATAGGATGACTTTGGAGTGTTTCTAACTTCAAGGTTTGAAGATGAAAGTGACCATACTTCTCCCATACATCAATTCAATGTGATCAAAATATCTCCTAGAGAAATAATTCATGACTTCAATGATAGGTTTTAAAAGACTTGGTATATATTTCCTCCTCCCATGAGACCACCTGGTAGTTTTATCTTCCCTACATGCTTGAGAGCCATTGGTACTGATATTTATATTTTGCTTCAATCTATGGGTGGTTTCACTCTTCCTGAAGCATATGAACTTAACATTAGAGTTGAGAATGGCCTTATTTAAATGAGAAAACTAAATCTTAAAGTGTTTATACTGTTACTACCTAATATCCATATTGATACTCCAAATGTCACTCAAATTCCTAATGCTAATGCCAAGCCTAAGCCTACTCTTAAAAAGGCAAAAGATGATGTTGATTGGAAATCAAGATTCCTATCCTTAGAGGCTCAAACTAGGCAAGACAATAGGCAACAAGGTCCCTATAAAAAACCTTATCCATACCAACAACAATATTTCTAAAAATATGGGATAAAAAGAGGTCAAGGTTAAACTAACTTCAATAGGCTTACCAATGTGTACAATCCTAATTCTACATCCAACACAAGAGAGATGGTACTGGTTCATAGTAACTTGGTGAAAGGTTAAAATTAGAAATAAGGCCAATTAATGGATAAAAATGAGGGTGAATATCAAGATATTGTTGCTAAAGGAGTATCAAATCCTCTTTTATTAACTGAAGATGAAGTCATGATATAAACAAGTGAAGGTGGATAGCCTCAAGGAGAGATCTTCACCAACTTCCTAGTTGAGGACACTTTTATGCTCAATAAAGGAACTTATATTGTATATAATACTAGATCCAAGAGAAAGGATTTTGGAGGTGATAATACTGTGCCTACAAGTTCATCCAATCTTCCTACAAGGCAACAAGGCATGTCTATAAGCATGATAGTCCCAAACAATCCTACACATCCTCCAAATTAGAATGTTGGAAAGACTGTTCAAAGCACCTCAACTCCTCAAGTTTCAAGAACTTAATTTACTCCAAGTATCCAATAAAAATTAGGTACATCTACTCTAAATATTATGGACTCATTAAATAACACCAAGACATCCATTTCCATTTGGGATGTCCTTCATATGCCTAGCCAAAAAGAGCTCCTACAAAAACAACTATCCACTATCCTTACTAGTATTTCACCTTCAAGTCAAAGTCATTGTCATGTTGTTATTAAAAATTCATATAACACCATTGTTGAACCATCTACCAAATCTAATAATCCTCCACCTTTCTACCTCACTCTCATAGTGGGTGATAAACTAGTCCACAATTGCATAGTTGATAGTGGTGTTTTTACATTAGTCATGCCCAAGGTTGTACTTGATAAGCTGGGCCTAAAATATGAAATCCATAGAAAATGAGTGATTCAATTAGATGGTACACCTATAAAGACAATAGGGTTGATAAAAAACTTTAAGGTTTCACTCCATGATTATCCTAGTTTTCCCATCCTTCAAGACATTGTTGTTATAGACCTTCCTGATCATTTTGCAATCTACCTTTTAATAGATTTTACAGCTAAGATAGGGGGATATCTCTTAGCTAATTATTCCTTTTTATCCTTTAGGACAAGGTATGGATTAAAGGTAACAATAATAACTCATCCTCTTGTAAGTTTTCACATTGAGGCCTATGTTGAAACAAGTTCAAATTTGAATTATGTAATCAATGAGGAAAAGGATTCTATTGTGGGTGATGGTACTTATTCCAAGCTTGAAGGCATTTTTGATTTGTTTCTTGATGAATATGGAACTAACACCTATAAGCACAATACTTATACTTTAATGGAGGAAACTGATCTAGGAGTGTATTGTATACATGAAGAAGGAATACCAACACCTTTACTTGCCAAGGAAGAAGGTGAGGTTGATGAGAAGTGGAAAATGTTTTTTGATGGTTCAAGAAGTAAAATTGGTGTAGAAACTGGTGTTATGCTGGTTTCTCCATATAAAAAATAGTAATATGATTCATATAGGTTCCATTTTAGTTTCACTTTCAATGTGGTTGAGTATGAAGGTTTGATTCATGGCCTTCAATGGGTAAGGAGAAAAGGAATCAAGAATTTACAAGTATATGGAGACAGTGAATTAGTTGTGCATCAAGTTAGGAATGTGGTTATTGACAATAACTATTTTCTTAAGTAATATATGCATAGGGTATGGGATTTGATTTAATAATTCAATGCATTCAACATATAATCAATCCCAAAGGATCATAATAATCATGCTGATAGATTAACTGCCATAGGAGCATAATTTGATACACCAACTACCATAAAAGAGGAGGGGAAGAAATCTCACATTAAGATCATTGTCAGAACTTCCATACCTGATAATGAGGTGTCTTGGCAATTTTTTGATAGTGAAAAACACATTGCATACTTGTAAAATAAATCCGAGTTATCCTCAAGAAATCAAAAGAGACTCCAAAAATAGTTTGATGACAAGATTATGTTGGTAAGAACAAAAAAAATACCTAAGGGCTAGGTGACCTTATAAAGTATCTTTAATGAAGATGATCAAAAGAATAATGAAAAGGTGATTATGTCTACAAAAGAGGAGAACTATGAAAGGGTCTTGATCTTCAAAGACAAACTCCTCAAAATAGGAAAGACATGTTCTACATTGGAGAATTAAGAATTCATTGATTTGTGTAGAGAGTTTCATGACATATTTTATTGGGAGTATAAGGACCTAAAAGGATTTTATCCTAGCCTATCACACCATACCATTTAATTGCAACCTGGAGTTAAACCAGTTAGACAAAAATAAAGGCCTATCAACCCTAAGGTTGAACAACTCATGAGGTTAGAGCTTACCAAACGCCTTGAATCTAAAATAATCTTTCTTATCAAACATTCAACATGGGTAGCTAACCTTGTGCTTTTTAGAAATAAGAATGGGGAGATAATACTTTGTGTGGACTTTAAAGATCTTAATAGAGTATCACTCAAAGATCACTATCCTTTACCCTCAATGGATTAGATTTTCCAAATTATTTTAGGTTCTCAACATTTTTCAAACCTAGATGGATATTATAGTTGTAATAAAATCCTCGTGAATGAGGATGATCAATTTAATACAACATTCACTACAAAATGGGGGACTTTTTATTATAGGGATATGTCATTTGGTTTATCAAATACCGGTGCTACCTTTCAAAGAGCAATGGACATGGACTTCAAAGGTTTGATCAATGAAATGTTGTTGGTTTATCTAGATGATATAAAAATGTTCTCTAAAGATGCTAATGAATATATGAAACACTTAAGGCAAGTGTTTAAAATATGTAGGCAGTATGGATTATCTCTCAACCCCAAAAAATGCATATTTTCTTTCCATGAAGGTAAGCTCTTAGGACATATTGTTTCCAAAGATGGTTTGACTATTGATCTTGAAAGGATATAGGCTATTCTAGGCCTGTAAGTGCCCTTGCATAAGAAAGGTCTCCAAAGTTTCTTAGGCAAGATAAATTTCATAAGGAGGTTCATACTTGGTTTTGCATCTTTGGTGAAACCTATCATAGCCATGCTCAAGAAGAACCAAGTATTTTCTTAGACTAAGGAAGGTAAGAGTAGTTTTGAGGCCATTAAGAAAGCAATCACACAAGAACCTACTCTTGTGAACCCTAATTTTTATAAAGACTTCATGTTGTATTCATTTTCTAACCTTGATACTATCTCAACTATGCTAATGAAAAATAATGATGAATGTGTGGAATAACCAATTGCATTCTCTAGTCAAGGTTTAGAAGATTATGAAGTTAAGTAAAATTTTATGGAGAAACAAGTCCTTTTTTTTGTAAGAGGACTAAAGAAGTTTAGGAATATGGTTTCAAATAATAGGATTCATGTTATGGTCTCTCATCCTTAGTACCAAAGAGTTTCTATTGAGTAAGGACCTTAGTGAAAAGAGGGCTGGGTGGATTACTAAGGTAATGGAATATGATGTTGATATCAAAGTGAAAATATTGATAAGGGTTAAAGGTCTTTGTGAACATCTAGCTTTAGATCTCCCTGAGTCAAAAGAAGAGGCTTTAGTCAATCATGATTGATCCCAACCAGCTGGTTCCTTACCTCTAAAAAGTTGGACATAAGATGTTATCAAATTTATTCAAAGTGGTGAGTACCTTAATGGTATGAGTAGACCCCAATGGAGATACTTTAGATTACAAGATATTCCCTTTTGCCTTGTATATGGTGTGCTTTTTAGAAGAGACACTAATGATTTACTATTGAGATACATTGACAATGATTAGTTTGGAGTGTTTCTTGAGAAGTTCTATGATGGAACAGTAGGAGGTAATTTCTCCCCAAGAATCACAACTACTAAGATCATGAGGGCAAGATATTATTAGCCTATCCTCTTCAAGGACTGCCATGCTTGGGTAAGAAGTTGTATACAGTGTGTTTTCTTTGTAAGAAAACAGAAGCTTGTAGCTCTCCCTTTGAGGCCTATCCAAGTAGATTAACCTTTCATGCAATGAGGTCTTGATTTCATTGGCATGATAAACCCCCCATCAAGTGCTAGTAAAAAATGGATACTCAACTGACTACTTCACAAGGTGGGTTGAGGTAGTGGAATTAAAGGAAGCTAATGTGAATGCTATCTTAGAGTTATATGAAAGTATCATAAGAAGGTTTGTCACTCATTCTACTATCATCTTAGATAATGCACTTGATTTCATGGGCATTAGGAAAACTGATTGGGCAAATAGTAATGGCATATACTTGATAAATTCATCCAACTACTACCCTCAAGGTAATGGGTTGGCTAAATCTACTAACAAGAATATGATCAAAATCATTAAAAAAACTTTGGAGGATAATGAAAGGGCTTGGCACACTAAATTGTAGATAGCCCTATGAGCTAATAGAATAACTCTCAAGAGGTCAATAGGGAATTCTCCTTTTGTGCTTGTCTATGGAAGGGAGGTTAGGTTGTATATATCCCAAGAGCTGTCTATCTTGGAGTTGGCACATCAATTAGAGTTACTTGAGAACACTCCAATGGAGGTGAGATTGATAAAATTAATGGAGTTGAAAGAGACTAGAGATAAGGATCATCAAGCTATGGAACATCACCAAATACTAATGAATAAGTCTTTTGACAAGAAGGCAACTCCAAGAACATTCCAAGAAGGTGACATAGTGTTGAAATGGGATGAAGATAGAATAAAACTTGGGAGACATACTAAATTTGACACTTTATGGAGTGGACCATACATTATCATCAAGTGCAAACAAAGAAACTCTTTCCAATTAATAAGAATGAATAAAGAGGAGCTGCCTATCCCTATGAATGGGATACATTTAAAGCCTTTCTATTGAGGAAGTGAAGGTTAGTCTTGTAAATATTAAGTTAGGTGTGGGTTTTGTTTCAGTTGTGTGTGTTGTGTTCCATAAGTGTTATAGTTGAACACATGTGTGTCTTTTCCTTGTGTTTGGTGTGGTGTCAAAGGAAAATTATATGTCAAATTAGTGTATAGATGACTCAATGGCTCAATGGACAAGATAAGGCTACTGGTCTTGGCATAGTAAGCATACCACCCTTGGGAAATCACCAAGAATGTTAACCATTTTAACCACAAGTCAAAATAAGTCAACCCACTATATTCAAAAAATTGATATAGGGGTATAGTATAATTTTATAGGGTGTGTCATAGTTAATTTTATGTGATTTAATGTGCTTCTAGCCTTGGTCATAGTCCATATTGCTTCTTATGTCATTTAGGGGTCATAAATGAAGGTGGTACAGTTTTATTAAGTAGAAAAGTGTTATAAAATACTTCTCAAAGTACCTTATGTCATTCCCTATCATATTACTTGTGAGGAATTTTATTACTAATAGAAACTTGTAGGTGTTAACTGAAAATCAAGAAAACAAGTGAAAAAGAGGGACTTTTAAAGGTTATATGGCCCGTGGGAGAGAGTGGCATGTGGTATAATATTGTGAAGTGACCCTTAAATTTCATTGAATCCATTTCCAAACTTTATATAATTTTTAAGTGCCAAAAATGGGCTAAAACCATTCTATCTCTCCATCATTCCACTAGGCAAGTAGAACTAGTTAGCAGGTTTCTTCTTGGTACGACCAATAGGAAGACTTTTAGGCTAAATGCTCTTGGTGGTGGATAATAAATTTGGTATAATTAATTATAATGTTTGGATTTGGAATAATTATTTCCTATACTTTATGAACAATTCTTAACAAGTTGAGTATCCCTTTTGCTTGTTGTTTCCCACACCCTGTAGGTTTTGCTCTTGTTTGTGCTAGTCCATACAAATCAATTGATGAATTTGCTTCTAGAGGATTTTGAATTCCTTATCTCATATTTAAAATGTTTGGTTTCATGGTTGGAAGTGATTTAATGGTTCAAATAATTTAAATTGTAGGAATTCACTAGTGGACTAATAGTCAGATTTCACCACTTTTAGAAGGTTTCTTTATCCAAAATGATTTCATTTGAATGCAATGTGTTTTGATTCATCTTTTCATGTCATATAAATCACATTATTTATAATCTAAGTTTTTCAAGATCATGTATTGATCAAGGATACAATCATATACAATAAATAGTCTATTCCCAATAAGTTTCTAACTACAGTCATGGTGTCTTGAAGTGTGAAAACATTCATGGAGGTGTTTGAAGAATCAAAAGGGTGTTTTAAAAATTATTGTAACATGATCAATCAAACTAAACCTCTCCAAATGATATATGCCTAATTGTGATGAATATATCCCATATATGCATAATTATACATCATGAATGTGCAACTACAAGTGCTCTCAGGAGAATGTCATGTTGAGGTGGGGCGTGAAAAGTTTTTTCAAGCCTTAAAATGTTGTGAACTCACATTTGAACACTTTGAGAGAGTGTAAAGATAGAATATAAGGTTAGATTCCATGTACACTGTCCATATTCACAGTTACTGCTTGTACATAGAAATGTCCACCTATAGGTGGCTTACACAAAGACATGAAGGTGTTATATGGAGAGTAATGAAATGATATGAAACCTTATTAAGGTCATAGAGAGTCGTAAATACCATGAAAATCATGTTTGGATCATTGGATTAGTAAGAAGACTTGGATAATTGTATCCATATATGGTGATTGTGTTTTAGGGATAAGTTCCCTAAAACCTCCAAAATAAAGCCCTAAGTGATTTTGGTACCATTATATAATGGTGTAGCATGAAGTCTAGATAATTATAAATGATTACATAGTGAAGTCCTATCTTAGGGGAGACTATTTTATCATAGGAAGGGACAATTTGGTTTCAACATGTGGTGATTAGGAGGGCTTCATTTTTATTTTTGTTCACTACAGTTATTTAGTGTTGTCTATAGTTTTGAACTTCAAGTGACCTCTACACCTAAAGTTGCAGTATGGAGGCATATATTAATGTTTGAGTGGTATTTTTGAGTTGAGAGACACTCCAAGGATCCAAAGAGCATCAAAGAAGTTTATAGAGTAGGGTCTTGACCTGCACTACCATTCCAGGTGTACCTTGCCCAAGAAAAGCACACCTACAGCCTAACTATAGGTGACTCACCAATTCATAAGGTAAAACTTGGAATATATCAACCTACATACACAAAATTTTCCATTATGAGTTGATTATAAGTGATTCAAAAGGACCCTAATATGTGAGGCACTAATTTCAAGGTTGATAGCTACCTACAAGACCCCATTTTGCTTCAAGATAGTCAACTGCAGTTGACTATAGCATGACAGTGACATGTGAGCATGACCAATCTTGAAGTTGGCCTCACACAAAGAATGGTATGAGAAACTATAACTATTATATGAGCATATATAACTTCAATAAGGTCTTGTATAAATGATACAAATTCCAGGGTAAAATTACAACCTACAGGTGTCACTTTTTGAGCAAGAAAACATAGCCACACATAGTCAACACTTGTATTCAATCAAGAGCAAGGTATATGTGAAGTGTTTGGAAAGGTTTGGGTGGTAAATAGGTATGGAATACATTAATCATAGTTTTAATGGACTTAATAAACTCCTACCAAATGGAAATATGGAAAGAGAGGGTCTCTGACATGCATACACAGTCCATATTCAAGACCTTGCACACAATCAACATTCTCAAGAAGTCAGTCTTGAATTTTAGGGTGTTTCAAGGTGTTAGGAGTGTAAAATAACCATGAAAATTGATAAAAAATGTCCTCACCACTTGGATAATCCCCTCATATATTCATCTTTGCTGAGGCAATAGGGGAAGTTCCCTCTTTTTTTCTCAGATAGAGAGGGCACTTCCCAAGGGTTTAAACCTACATGTTTTGGTGAAAGAGGATGATAAAGTGAGCTAGGGGCTGGTGAAACTTTGAAGAAATATGTTGAGAGTTGTGTCACACATGGAAAAACATAAAAAAACTAGGCACAAGGGATAGAAATTCAATAGGGTGGTCCAAAATCACCAAGATGTAGCCAAGTCCTTTAGGTCTCAACTAGGCCTAAAGCTCAAGAGGGGGTAAAGTTCATTTCTAGCACCAGATAGACATTCCAAAGCCTTGTAACATGTTTTTAGGGAGATATAAGGTGTGGTAAAACTATTGGAATCCAAAGGAAACCATAGGGAAGCTATTTATTGGCTTAGACCAACTCAAGCTTACATAGAATGGAATGAAAAACTCGAGAGGATGATTTAAAATGCTCACACCTACAAGGAGGCTTAAAATGGGAATCTAAGGAGTTGGGGGATGTTGAAGAAGGTGTTTAGAATTTTTTTGTGAATTTTTTTTGCAAGTTGAATGTCAGACCTTTATGAACAAATGCTAAGGGTGAAAAGTACTCTAAACCCTCCAAAACCTTTGCTAATGACCTAATTGGGAAAATGAAGGAGAAGGGGAATCTAGATGAACTATAACAACTTAAGAGATGATTATATTTTTAGAGGAATCTCTAGGGCTCCTCCCCATCAACTTGAATTGTACCCTACCTATATGGATAGGGTGGAAAATGTCTTTTCTTGACCATTTTTGGTGTTGTGCAGGTATGGAAGGGTTTCAAAGGATGAAATTCAATTTTAGAGAGATATTTGGACTTAAAATAACTCACCATGTTCATTTCATGCTTAAGATGATCTCAAAAGTGCCTCTGCAAGTGCCTTCATCTTAGCCAGTCAAAATTGGCATAGTGAACAAGCTAGTGGGAGGGTGAAAAATCTAAGTGAGAGGCCATTTTAAGGTCTACTTGAGGAATATAAGGCCATGAGGGGTCATAAAATTTGTCATACACTTATTTTTATGTATTATATTGAAAAATTTTAGACCAACTTTGGTGCCAAGTGTGAAGGGTTAGTGAAAGAAGAGTTATTTGGATGGTAGACAGTGATAACTCACCTCTAGAAGAATTATAATGATTAGGTATGAAACCAATGCATGTTGGAGCATGTATAAAATCCCTCCCTCTCATTAAAATCATCACATATATCCCTAGTCTGTTGTGGGATGTTTCAAGAAGGCCAAATGATGAAGGCAATTTTCTAAGCAAGCAATTGAGGAGTTCTATGCCACATTTCAAGAGTTTCATGTTTTGTGGAACATTTGTCCAAGTATACCTTAAATTTTATATTTCATATTCATCTCTCTTGCATGCGTAACTTATTTTCTCAACATGACACATGTTCTAGTGACTTTTGGACTTCTTTCTTCTCACCTCTCTCTCCAATTCTATAAGTAGTAGCCATTTTGGCTCTTGTACACTAATACCACACCTGGTATGGTGAATACCTATTGGTTTGATATCATATTTTGAATTTGAATAATACAATTTTTTTTGTTTTGAGTTCAAAAACATCTTTTTTGATTGTGAAAAGTGATGAATGGTTGAGTCTTATGATTCTATCCTTGCTTTTCTTTATCCTTTCATATCTTATGCAATAAGTTCTCATTGTAACAAGTCATATGAAGTGTATCTAGTGTGTTAGGCTCCCTTAAAGTGTGAAAGTGTCATTGGATTCAACAATCTGATCTCTGGTCTACTTACCTTGAGTGGTCTCATGCATATCACCTTTATATTGAAATACTTATGTTAGAACACCTTAGGACTTTGAGACTAGTTTGTAGCTCTTGTTCATAGTGAGAGAAGTATGATAACATAGTGGATATATTCATGGTGTATCACCCCCTTAGATTATATTTATTTTATGCATAATTTTATTCCTTTTTCCATAAGCAATCAATAGTATAGGTGATAAGCACTTCAAGACAAATTCAGGAAGCTAGCCCTTAAACTTGGAGGTCCACTTCTCCTATAGGTAAGCCCACATACCTAGAAGTAATCCAATGTTGTCAAAATGTTAGAGTAGACTTGAAAAACCTCATTTAGGGTGAAGGATTTGGTGATAATATTTAACAAATAAGGTTTAGACTCAAATCAAGATGAAACAAGTAAAGGAAAAGATAAATATAGCTAAGTATAACTTCCAAAGCCCTAAATCAAAAAAGTTACTTCGTATCGCTGAATTTTGTCTATATACATGCTCTTGTGAGGATTTAAAGTGCTAATCCAAAAGTATAAAAGCGCATGAATTTTGTCTATATACATGCTCTTGGGAGGATTTAAAGTGATAATATAAAAGTAAAAGCACATGAAGTAGTAGGGTTTTTAAACCCCCCTTCTACCAAGTGATTATACGGTGACATGGAACTTTATTCTACTTACCCTTCATCAACGATATGTCTGTAACAAGTGGGATTGTTCTAAAACTTAATTTTTTGACTATTTAGATGGTCTCATGTGTGATTAATACTAGATATTCCTCACATTAATTTATTTTACACCAGTTAATTTACTATGCAAGGGTCTATTCTTTTGCATAGCGATTCCATTTGTGTACTACTTAGTGGAATCCTCTGGTTAACCAAACATTACTTAGATTTTTATTATTATTGGATAGGTTAGCCACCCCATCAACCCCATGGAAATCATAGTATACATGCCCTAATTTACATACCTTATCGTTGAATAGGGTTCAAATAATGTCGAGAAATGAAACTGTAAATCAAAGTTTTCCTAAAGAACTCGTGAGGAGGCTATACACTCCCACTCACAAGCCAAATTGCATAGAATAAATGACCAAGTGAAAAGACTTTAAAGGTTGTGTCTTGATCACCCAAACCATATGAGTTTTAGAAAGAGCCTTAAAAACATTATTTTCACACTTTGGACCAAGCACAATTGCAAGGAAGTAGTGCTTTTGGTCACCCAAGTTCTATAAAGGGGATGAGGGGAGAACATACATGCATCCTTCATTTGCAAAAAATAAATAAGTATAAAATGATCTAGCATAAAAGAAAACACTTCAAAGAATTTGCAATTTAAAGTGAATGTTTGTTTTATGCACCAAATTGAGATGTTTGTGAAGTTTTTGGCCCCTTGGCCTTAATTGCAAACTTTGAAAAAATTTCACAAAACAATTAAACAAACCATCTAAATTTGTTTTAAGCATCAAATAAAAGCTTTCAAGAGTTAAACATGTTCAAATTTGGCACTTTTTCAATTTGTGACCTACAATTTTTAGAGGGTTTCCTTCTGCTTTGAAGCACATTTATCAATGAAACAAGTAGTATTTGAAAACTTACTCTTAGATTCTCTATTTTTATTACGTAGAGATTGATGTTGGTCAACAATGATCGATGCTATTATAACAAGATCGATGATGGTCATAAAAGAACTGACGACGATCAATAAAAACTAATGTCGATTAATTGTGAACCCTAAGGCAAAAAATGTTTTATCAAAAAACTTGTCTTAGCCGAAGTTAGTATGAAATATCCAAAAAAATTTAGGATCATGCAATAAAATGTTCAGACAGAAACTTAAAAATTATAATAACAACTTGCAATCTTCAAGAAATCTTAAAACCAATTTTCTTCCTGTATTCTGCCCTACACCAGAACCAATACTGGTTAGATAGGACCGATGCTGATTACAGATAACCGATATCGATCACTGTGTAAATTGTGTGTCAACAAAAGCACAAAAACATAGAAAAAAAATGTTAAAACTTGATTTTTATGGATTTTTAAGGACTTATTAGCAAATTTAAAGATGCCAAGTTGTTCTCCTTTCTTGCATGGGATGCGTGGTCCCACTAGGTGTGCCAAGATGTAGAGATGGAATCCAAAGATAGTTAGATCAAGCATTAGTCAAGAAAAACTCAAAAAAATGCATAAGAACATAATTAGCTAAGCCAACTCTTTCAATGAGGTTTTGCAAATGACAATTAAGAGCTATTGAAAGAAAGCACATACACAATACCTTCCCAAGAGCATCCCATCATCTAAATATGGCTTAAAATATGAATTTTCCTCTAGTTTGGTGTTCAAGTCTTTGTCAATGATGCAAGACAAAACTCCTCCATCATCTCAAGTGCACCAATGAAACTAAGCTCATGATGTTTGAATCAAGGTTATGCCTATCTTGAAACTATCCTATTGCAAATTAAGCATAATAACACTACACAAATAAAGGTTGGGAAGAAAATTTTGCATTATAAGTTTACACAAATGAAACTTAAAAATTGTGGTCTTGACCCTCTTATTTATAGATTTTTAAAATTGGTTTGAATCAACCATAATCATCCATCTTGAGATCAAGATGTGTGGCCATGTATTAATCCAATTTTGGAGGTAATATCCATAAATACTCTCATAAATATTTGGAAGGAAGGGGCACTAAAGAGGCATGGGAGACCTTAAAGATGATATTTGTTGCATTTATGGCTTATGGATGCCACCCCACAAATGATATCACTTGATGATGCAGATATTATAAATCAATTTCCAATTAAAAGATATTCAATAAATTTCATGGATTTTCCACTTAAGCAATTGACTTGGATTAATTTGCCTAAGTGAGATTAATCAAATTTTATGCAATTCTTTGAAAATTGTTGCACAATATTAATCAAACTGGTCAGAATATCATATTACTAGGTTATAATTTGACTGGAGTGGAATTAGAAGAAGATGTTAGGTGTGTACAGACTAATATGCCATTTAGGACATTGTCGACATAAAATAACACATGCACATGTCGTGTACCTCCGAATTAGAAAAATTTAGTGATTCAGAGTGTCAAATTGCATTTTCGTCATTTTGACTCGAAGTGATTTGAGAAAAGTTAATAATCATATAAAACACATTGCCCCATTTATGGATACATTAATCTAAATCAACACTTGTATATGCCAAGCTCAAACCATTTAGCGCACTTACATGATTTTGGCTCAAATTATGTGTTTTCATAAATTTCAAGAAAGATTGACAATTTCAACACAATGGTGTTAAGAATTGGATGTCTACCTATGAGGATATTAATTTTTCACCTCTCCCAACTCCTTGATGTCTTTGATGTAGAATACATACGATTGAAGGAAGATATTTTGTTGGAATCAACATGGTGTAAACAACGAATTTAAAATTCATAACATAGAAAAATAGACTTGCGAATAAGAACTGAGATTATGAAGTTCACACATTCTTGTAAAGCTTTTTGGACTAACAAAGTATTCTCAATCTTGTCCAACTTTCTAGGCTTGCGAAGCTCATGTGAAATTGCTAAGTTTTCTATGCTTGCAAAGATCCTTTAATTCTGTGCAACTCTAAGATTAACTACAAAGCTTATATCGTGTAAATTAAGCTTTGTGAAGAGAAAATTATCCTATCTTATTTGTTCAAAATCTTTGTCCTATGATGTTTAACCCTTTTAAAAGATAGATTACATGTTTTTTGGATGTATTGTGTATGAAACTTTTGAAAAATATTTCAGATCAACATTTGTGATCCATCCACAATCCATAATGGATAGGTTACATGTTTTTTGGAAGTACTGTGTATGAAACTTTTGAATCGATTCAAAAGTTTCATACACAGTACTTCCAAAAAACATGTAACATATCCATTATGGATTGTGAAAGCATCAAATCCTTTTTAAAAGATGTTTAGTTTAATCTTAAGTGCATCACAGATTGGAGATCGAAAGATGCTTCTGCATCACATTGCATGAGACTAATGAATTAAGCCCTAATGTCTTATGTGAGGAGAGGCTGTTTAGTAAGAGTCACTAATGAAACTTTTGTTGAGTCCTTTGGTCCTTATCACCCTATTTTTACTAAAATATGTGTATGTTTAATAGGATTCACTTTTAAAACTTTTCTATCATAACTCCTAGGTAACATAGCTCCTAGGTAAAAAGTAAATGTAAAGTGAGTACCTAATGAGACACCAATTTAATGTATGATATATCTCTTTATACAAGCTCGCAAATGAATTGATTCGTTTTCTATTTACTTCATATATAAATGGAAAACAACATTACTTGTAAAATGAGTTTTATATACTAAATTGGTTTTTCTATATAACTAATAAATATTAAATAGTTTATTAATATTTAATACTTTTTTATATTTATTTTAATTAATTTGTAGATAATCAATTAAATATGTTATGTTTTAATGGTGTGACTTTGAAGCATACTTTATTAATATAATACAAGTTTTAATTAAAAATATGCTATGTTATTTCTTAATTTCCTACAGTACAAATCGAATATAATCATCCCATATTTGTCGTTGACAGCAAGGATAGCGATCAAATCTCAACGGCAAAATTGGCATGTCTGCCAACCTGTAGATACTATTGTATCTTTTAATTTTCCTTACCATTTCTTTTCAGCAAGGTGGAGACTTCGCCATAGATTGATGCGTAGGATGCAGCATCATAAATTTATGGTATTTATAGTTGTATCTTACTCTATGTATTTATGTATCTTATTTATGGCATTTATGTATCTTATTTATAAATTTATGGTATTTATAGTTTTGTCAGTAAATTCTGACTTTGGCTGACACTAAATTTGGTTTCCTTTTTTCATTCCATATCAAATCCTCCACACCAGTTGGCACCTGGAAAGATAATTTCAGTAGCTTCAATTTGTTTGAATGATGAGCATGATGGGGATCTATCAACCACCACACCAGCATATTGCCTTCCATGTCAAATACGCCCAATTAAATCTATTTATTGGAGGGCGCCTGTTGAGAATAAATGTTATATTATTGGTAATTATGTCAAGAGTCAGGGGTCCAGTTTTTATAATAAAGTGTAATAATAAAAATCGGAATAAATAAAACGTCTCCCCAAGTTAACAAGTTATGATAAGGATGGAACAACTACAAGAAATATCGTTTCAATCAGAAGTCAGTTTAAACACAAACATTTTGACAAATCTTCAGCCAATCCGCAGTATGAAGAACAAAGATAAGTAGGACAAGATTAAAATTAAATTAAATATTAAAAAGATTAAAAAAATATATTTAAAAAAAAAATTAAAAATGTTACATAAACATTAATTCAATTCAATAAAAGATTGAATAATATTCTAAAAGATATTTCTTGAAATCATTTAATAATTAAAATAATTGATAATCCCATTTAATCTTTTAAATATAACTAAAACCATTTCATTTCAATCTCAACTAGACTAAAAGCCTCCAATACTCTGACCCAACTTAAAAGCATCTGATGTCCTTATCTTGAAAGTTAAAAACTGATGACATTATTATAACATCTTCTTTTAAATACTAAAAAAAAAACTAAATGCATTCACTGCTTTATCGAATCCTTTTAATAAAAGACCATTTTATCAGTTTGATTCCGAGCTTTCTTTTCAAGGAGAGAAGATAATAAAAGACACTCAAATGTTTGTCTATCAATATTTAGGAGAAGCTCTTCAAAATAATGAAAATTTAAAAAGAAAAGCCAACTCTTAAAGGAGGAAAGATCTAATATATTAGATAAAGATGCAACACTATTTTAAGACTAAAACAAAATATAAAATGAAATTAGGCACGATTTGAAATACCTTCTTACATATTATAGGGGAGAGATAATAATAGTGGCGAACTTTAATTTTGAATTTACGTGGTATGTATCAGTATTACGTCAATACTAAAAATTTATATCAATTGATAGTTTGGAATGTCAATTATTTAATTTTAGATTTTAGAATGTAAATTACAGTGCTAGTGCATCAATTATCGGGCAAGTTGTCATTATAAAGCCCTTAAAAAATTCAAACTGATAGGTGTTAATTGAAATCCCCGAAAAAGTATTAGTAGGAACCAAATGTGGGATATTTAGATTTTAGTTAATAACACTTAGTCCGCATTATATATGCACCATGTTTGAGGTGGCAAAACAATAACACCTCAATAATAACATGCATTTAACACCCTGTTTTGGGCATTGAATGAGCCCAACCTTACATTGAATGAGCCTATACCTACACCGAATCACACCTAACTGGTTTGGATTTCCATGAGTCCATACATGTGTTGTATCACAAGTCAGTTTACATTTGCATTGGTGTTGAAGGGGAAGGGAAGATGCAATGTACCTCATTGCACTTCATATGTTAGCTATCCTTTTCTATAAATAATTCCCCATCTCAATATCCTCTCATTACCATCAAAAAGTTTTCCCATTGCCTAAGAAAATGATTGGCAAGGAATATTTGTTGAAAATGGTGTGTGTGCATAATTTTTTTAAACTCACTCCGTGTTTGGGGTATTGTTATCCCAATTTTTGAGCGAAGATCAAAAAGATGGGAATGTTAAGTCCTTTGATCACAAAAAGTCAATTCAAGTAAAAGATGGTCAATGCCATCATTCCCATAAATTCAAAATGTCTTGTCTAAATAATTCATTGTTAAAAGTCAATCATTTGGTCAAAAATGTGAAAACAAAATGAGAAAGTGCAAAAAATTGGCTAAGTCCTTCCCTTGTTAGGGTTTGAACACCCATTGAACACACATCATATTTCTAACCATTACTTGACAAGCTATCATAATATGATGTGTCTCAACAACCTGCAGAACCCAATCGTCTACCTAGCACATCATCAAACTTTGATCCTTGCTCTAGCACACATCAAAATTAGAACCTTACTTGAACACACTCCAAAAATTGACATGCTACTAAGCACCCCCATGGATCCCGAAACTCATTCACACACCCCAAGTTTTTCACCATTTATACACAATCTTCTTCCACACGTGCAATAATTTTTAACCTAATTTTAAATCTCTTTGCATTCCCATTTTTGATTCATTTCAACTCATTTACCACTTACAATTTTAAATTTCCTTGAGCTTTGACATTACATGGATTCGTCAAGTCAACCTATTTATAGTCAACATGAGATAGGGCTTGTTTCTTACAACTTCAACATTGACATTTATAGGGTTTCATCAGTATGTGATCTTTGCTCAATCTTCTCTTTCAAAACTTATCTATAATAATTTTATAGAGTTCAAATTTTTCAAAGAATGGCTTGACGAGGTTTGTCTCTATTCCAAAAAATATTTGGCTCTAACCTTTTGTTTTGCATAGCATCAAACTCTAAAGATTGTCTAAACATTCATCAGACCCCAAATATTACCTCAATCATCACCAGACTTTGATTATCTACCAAGCATGTCATTAGATTTTGGAGCCTACATGCACACTTGTCAGGATTTGAAACCCTGTTGAACACCTCATCAAACTTTGATACCCTGCTAAACACCCTATCAAATTTTGATGCTTGCTTGTGCACATCCCAAAACCTAATCACCTATTAGATTCTGATCCTCTATTAAACAAACATGCATACTCTGCCATTTGTATATGCACACCTTGAAATCTACCTCTTGCTAGAGCACACTCATTTTCCCATCTTTCTTCATAGATCAATCCAGGTTCTGGTGTTTCTCACAGGCAGGTAACTTTCATTAGATGTCAACATTTGACACCCCGATTAAGAAGACTCATAATAAAAACACTCTGAAAAAGACCCCGCCTAAAATGTGTCTCTAATTGGAAGAGAACATAAATATGAAGTATCAATTTCAAGAGGTTGTTCCACCTTCGCACCTAAACTCAAATGTTGAAGAAATAATAGATACTGATATAGGCCACATAAACATGGAAGAATTTTGGAATATAATTTAATGGAGTCCATAAGATAAATTATGGACAAAACATTCATGATAGTGGATTGGCTCCAATAGTTGCCTTTCCTACTTTAGTACAATGTCTAGAACTACTGCTAACAATTGATACACATTATGATCCATAAAAAATGGAAGTCAAAAACCCAAAACTAGAATGTTTACTATGTTTAGGTTCAAAGTATATTGGTCATCTATTACAACTACCTGATAGGCAAGCATTTGTCAATTTGAATCCCACATCTGTGCAACAATTTTGGGATTTTGACACTAGTTCTTGTTCTAAATCGGTCAACAAGAAATGGTTGAAAAAACTAAGACGCACATCAACAAGGCTTCATAAGAATCTTTCAAGATTCAAGTTCATGGATGAAGTCAATTTTGTGATCACACTCTTGCATAGAGTAGTTGGGAGCCTAGTTGTGAGAAATTTCCAAACATGCATGTACATATACATATGGATTATTCACTAAAATAAACAATACATCAATTGGAGATAATTAATTGGTAGTTGTGAGAAATTTCCGAACATGCATGTACATATACATATGGATTATTCACTAAAATAAACAATACATCAATTGGAGATAATTAATTGGTGATTCTATTCATAAGTAGCTTACAAAGGTCAATACAACTTCCAAATTTTATATGACTTCTTATCTTGTTTATGTTGTTTCCAGAAGAAGGTTCTTCAACGGTTTGAAAATAGTAGGTGATATGTAGGTTGTAAAAATATATGATTTATATCCTCAAATCTCTTTGAATGAAAGTGCATGTCATTTAGGCAAAGTGAATGATGAATTTTTATGATTTAAATGTTCAAGCTAGAACCATAAAATTTGAGGATGTCAATTTCAATATCTATTGAAATTTTTAGATGGGGAGCTTGGTTCATACAATTTCAAAGTTTCACCTACTTGAGAATTTGTGTCTTTGAAATTGCTCCATACATGCTCCCAAGATATGTGGATGACAAGTGGGCCTTGATGTAACTAGTGAGGCAGTTGATTGAAACATGCAAGCTTCTATCTTATAAACACAAGTCGGGAATAATTTTTCCTATCTTAATTGGTTGGTACACTTGTGCTTCTTTAACCAAATCCAAATTGATTGACAAAGAAATGACTTGAATCACTATTCAGTCATTTGAAAGACATTCATTTGATGCTAGAGGCCTAATTCAGAATATTCTCGATTCTTCATTTCAACATGTGCACCACTTTGAAGACTATTGGATGGATTGTGATGGCAAGAAAAATGTGAGAATCTATGATTACTCATGATTTACCTTGGAATATGTTATTATATTCAACATAGTAGAGATCAAGAAAAACATGGTTGATGATGAAAATGTATTGGATTCCATATATGAAAAAGAAGGAATTGAATCAAAGCCTCTTCCAAAGGTAGATTGACATAGAAAATAATCTACTTTAGTAATTTATAGAACTCAGGGTGTGTTGAATACCCTTAAATGGTTGAAAAGCAAAATCATCAATGTTAGTAAAGCCGAATTTCCTCCTGATATAAAGGAAACTAAACTATGAATTTCTCATTTACAACATCAAGTAGACAAAGACATCTACAAGAGTAGGAACCAACAAAGAGTCAAAATAGGAACAAAAAGTAAAGCTACCATAAAGACTATCCCATTATAAAAACCTCTCAAATTGAAGATAAGAAGACTAGGGGAAAAGTTTCCATGTACTTTGAGCATTTATATTATAGAAGAAGCTCCTATTAATAGTTTTTTCAACCTTAAACTCTAGTAACCAATACCACACAACAATTTATAACCTCTGATTCATCATTGTTATTTTATTATTCTATTCCTTCTCAACTTGATTCTTCAATGCCCATTAAACCTTCTCCTAAAACTCCGATTGATACAAATTAGGAAAGGAAGAACGTGAAATAATGTTTGAACAATATTAGGTTTTGTCAACTTCTCTCCCTTCTTCTATGACTCAACAAGAGTCAAATATTGCTCTTGTGTAACATACTTCTAGTGCAGAAGTTCCTAATTGGATGAATGAAATAGTAAATAAAATAAAGAAGATTTAGTAGCCATAAGAAATTGATTTCAACATTTTGATGACTATTCATCCTTATGTGTCTAAAAAACTCAAGATAGTCTCAAAAATAATCATAGATTGAAAAGGAGAAATATATGCACAAGTGGTAGTCCTTCATGTTGATAAAATATAAGGACAATGTTGAAGCTTTAGATTATTAGATCATGAAAGTCCATCTAGGAAAATCCATAAGAGAAGGTTTAAAATAAAATGTCCAATCTGTAATTGGTACATTGTTCAAAAAAATGGATCAAGACTAAGCAACAAAAGAACAACTCAAATAAAAAGTTGAGAATTTTACATCAGTAGTTTAGAAATTGGTAAGACCAATTCAATCCTCTCATCCAGCTTGTCATCAATTTTTTGACATAAGAACACTAAATGTTGCAGAAGAAATTGGTCAAATGGATAAGGCAACTAAATAATGGTCTGAAAAGCTTTTGAAACAAAGTATTACTACCATTCACACAATGATGGACATGCGTTCTAAAATTCAAGCAGAGTATGATAAAAAACTAAGGCTGAGAAAAAATATGATGAAGTACATAAATGGAATGAATTGCTACCCAATTTGGAAGATTTTTCTTACACTTGTCTAGATGACCTTTTTCAAGAAAAGGTTATCCAAAAAGAAGAAGTTGGGTACCTCATTGAATTCTTAGGAGCTACCAAATTCAAAGTTTGAATTGTCAAAGAAAGTCTTAATAAATTCAATGACTCTAAATCAATAGGAGGTGAAACACTCCTTGAAATAATGGGAGTAGGAAGATTAAAATGCAGATTCACTGATGATAATGGGAAATTGGATCCTAAGGAATTCATTTCGATCAATTCAAAAATAATATTGAGGAGACTCTAACTTACAAGTCTGCATTCAACTTTGAGTCAATTGAGCTGTTGATTAAGCACCAAAAAAATTTAGAGAGTCTCAATGCAATGCTGAAGAGACTATAGGGAACATCATAGAAAATGTCAGAGTTATATTGTGATGCAGAGATAACTTACACATATTTAGATGAACTAGATGAAGATAAAGTGCTGGAGATCATGAATAAATTCAATGAATTTCAAGAGAATAATCTGTAACCTAAGAAAAAATAGGTTGGGATCATCCTCAACAAAGATGATAAAGATTAATTCTACATTAATTTTTGATCTTTCTGATAAGACTTGCATTTATTAAATTATTTATGCAATCTTACATTGCATCTTTTTGTAATAGTTAATTTGCACATTGTGTATTGTGTAAATGTACTAATATCTTCTTACAATTTTGAATTGAAAAAATTTGCAAACACATTTTTACAAGTTGTGAAAATTTTCCATTATACCTTTTCAAGTTGTGCAAAAACACTAATATATTTTTATAATTTGTGAAAATTGCTTAACGCATTTTTGTAAATTTAAAGTTGTGAAAATTAGTTAATATGTTTTTACAAGCCTTCGAACATGAAAAAAAGGTGTTTGCACACTGTGACCATCCATTTAAACTTATAAATATGAGTCAAATGCTCATTTATAAGGGTTCTTGATAGTAAAACTTTTGACCATACTTTTGAAAGAGGAGATTCTATTTACAACTCAATAAATATCAATACAAAGAGATTTTACAAACTTTGTGTTCAATATTTCTTCATGGATTATGTATGTTATACTATCTAAATGTATTCAAATCTTTGATTTCAAAATAGTATTGCAATTGTTATAAACTATTTAAAACTTAAAAGTTCTATTGTAGAGTTTGTTTTTTGAATCTACATTTATTATTTCCATTTTAGTGAAGTCTTGATGGGATAAGAGTAATATTTTAGTTAATTTTATTATAAACTATAGTAGTAAGTGATTATTCTAGTGTATATTGTGTGTTCTTATGAATACATAAATATTTTTTCCACCCATTAAATGAGAAAGACTTCTTTTTTAAAAAACTATCTTCCTTCCTAACATTTCTTTAGGTTTCAGATTTCAGCCTACCAAATTCGTCAACACTTTTTATAGATAAATATTCCTCTTTTTCTCTCTCTATATATTCCTTTCTATATCATTTTCATGATTTTTGGTCAAAAGTACCAACCCATACAAAACACCAAATTTTACTATAAATATTTTCCCTTTACTGCACTTATTTTAGTTTTTAGTAAAGGTAGCTCTACATGCTAATAGGAGAGCGATGTTGTCCTATGACTATTGATAAGAAATATCTATTTATCCTCTCAATAAATTTTTATGTCAACAATTTTTGGCACCCACTATGAGGCGCATTTATTCAACACTTGTGGAACTCGTATTTTGAGATATTGGTCCCTATGAATTTGACATCAACTCAAAGATCACGCTATCAACCTGAACTAGTTTTGGAATAGTCTTCATAATTAAACATCATTTCACATATCAGAGAATTGGATTGGGATTCTAAAAAATATTCTGTATCTCAGTTTCAAATCATTCTAGTGATTTTAAATCAATAATTAGATCATGTAAAAAGAACATAAATAATTCTCTCATATAGAGAAGCCCACAAAGCTCAAAAAATAGCCCAAAATTAGTAGATTTTGTTCATGAATATTTTGGCCATTTAAAATCCTAATCGCCAAGCTAGTTTAAACTAGATAAATACTGCATAGGAAGACATTGATTCAAATATATAACAACTATCATGAGATAGTAAAATAAGTTACATTCAATTTAATATTTTCACTGTAGTAATATACGTAGAAAAAGACAGTGTTGTTATTGCTCTACGAAATGCTGAGATTGTTTCAAGAAGGCAAATAAGAAGACAAGCACAAAGAGTAGTTCATATAATTACTCAAATTATTTTAACATAAATAATTCCTTCTAATGACCATTCAAGTCATCCAAGCACCAATTTTTGAACTAAATCTTAATTGGTTAAGTCATAATCAAGAAGACATTTCATAATATTTGAGAGCATTTGCATGGAATAATAGAATTAGTTTAGTACATTTTAATAAAATTGTTGAGGTATTAGAAGATGAAGAAGATCGTGTTGTTTTAGCACAAAGAGATGAATCAATAGTTGCGCGTAGATTTCAACAAAGAAGACTAGCTCAGAGGATTCTTTAATTTGAGCTAACTCTTCATCAATAGTAAAACCTAACATAAAAAATATTCACTGGGACTAGTAAATAAAAAGGTGAAATTAACCTTTTTTATCAAATGCAAGAAGCCTTTGATTTCAAATTAAATCTTAAACTTAAGGGTAGACTTACAAAAATAGTTAGTCTTCCCACAACTCCTAAGAAAGGTAAATAGTTACAAAGATGAACAATCATCAGTCAAGCTCTTATATTACCAGGTGTTATCATACCACTACAGGTGGTCTTTTCAATCATAGCTTTACCTTGGGATAACCTGATTGGCTCATTGGCTTTAGGATAATTGCATGAACTTACAAAAGGGTCACGAAAGAATATGATATCATAGAGAGATCATTTATTGAAACTCTCAATAATAGAGAAGCAAAGTGGTTCTATCATATTCATCCAAGGGAAATAACCAATTAGAATGATATGAAAACTAAGTTTTAAAATATATTTAAACCAATAGAAGATGCACATGCATTATTAACTCAACTCACTCAAATGAATAAATAATCATACGAACCTATGCTATATTTCATATCTAAATTCAATAAGTTACTACATAAAATACCAATAACTACCAAATCAAAAGATGAGAATTAGAAAAATTTCTTTATCATTTATTAATTTCCAGAAGTGAATTATCAATTGATACGAGTTAGAGTAATTGATTTGACTATAGCTCAAACATTAGCTATTGATGTCAAAGATGATATGATAATTGATAAAAAACTTAAGAGGGAATCATATAAAGGTAAAATACAGAGTTTAAGTCAATCCTCAACTGAACAAATTTTGTAAAAGATAGCTAATGATATAACAACTTTGAAGAAGCAATTGCCTTAGAAAACCATTATTGGTCCTTATCAAGACATCCAAAGAAGAAACTATGTGTCTTTTTAAGGGAGTCATCTTCAATTATAAGCTCCTCAACAAAAGCTTGCATTGGAAGATCCTCCTCAACAAAATACAAATCCACTTGCGAATGTCATTTTGGAATAAAATAAATATTTGGGTATAAAGAGATTGAAGAAGAAAATGAATCAAAAAATATAGATCTTCAAGAATGTGAAATTGAAGAACCTGGTGGTGACTTCATAAATGCATTCTTGGAATATAATTTAGAGAAATATTATTATGAATATAATATTGAAGACATGAATAGTCAGTCATATTTAGTCTTCACAAGATCTCAGAATTAGAAAAAACAACAAAATGATATGCAAGAAGAATCTATGGAAGTTATTATTCTATGAAGAACACCACCTCATGTTCAGATGAAAGGAAAACAACCAATAGCTAAATTAGTTGAGTCTTTCCTGACTGCTACTACCAGTTATCCAAAAAATACTCCTCCTATCATTAGTAGTGCTAATACGTATCAAAATATAGAATGATACTCTTCTACTAGTTTACCTAATTTTGACATAATTGAGCATGCCAAAAAAACTAAAATTTAAATGTCACAAGCTAAATATTTGAGAGCTTATACAGATCAACTAGATAGACTAATAGAGTTTATCAAAAGAAAAAATATCACTCAAAAGAAAGTGAATGTCAAATAAAAATTAGCCATCCCACCTTCTTCCAATCCAGTGATTTCTATGGATGCAGTAACTTCTAAATCTAATAAGATTGACCCTTTTTATATTTCTTTATTTCTTAAAGGATGTAAATTCAATAATTGCATCATTGACATATGAGCCTTAGATAATGTAATGTATGTCAAAGTTTCTTATGCCCTTGGCTTAATCTATATAAATACTTTTAGTCGTTGATACTCCATGGAAGCTAAACAAGATCTATTAGTCAGTCAAATCAAAGATGCTCAAGTTGACCTAACATCTTTTCCTCAAAATAAAATCAAGATTAACATTCTAGTAGACTATAGTATTCTCTTGAGAAGAAACTTTTGTAAGGAAATTGGTGGTGAAATTTAGTTAGATTTATCACATGTAATGATTCCAATCAAAGGAGTAAAACAACACCGTGAACCGGAATTGAAAATAAAATACACAATACAGAAAGTAGATGACCCTAGGAAAGAATGGATTTGGTTTTAAACATTGAAATATACTGGTTGGTTAGAAAGAATGCAATGTAAAAATTTTCAACCTCAAGGTCACCAACCTCTTATGGATTTGGTTCTAAACATTCAACAATATTAGAGAATCTGTTCTTCATTTTCTAAAGCACCCTGATGATCTTCATCAGAAAGAAACACCAATTTTGGAAAAAAAATCATGTCCTTTCATCTCAGTTCAGTCCATAGCCCACTTTCAAGGCTAAGGATCACATTGCACTCCTCGACCATGGATTCAACAGAATTTATACTGATGGATCTTCCAAGGGAAATCTAGGTAGTGTGAGTATAGGGGTTATGGTCGGGATCTTGATAACTCTATAGCCTTCTTCTTCTCTACCATAATAGGTATCAACACCAATAATAGCGTTGAAGGGAAAGCTATCATTGAAGGCCTCAAGGAAGTTTGGAAATTGGATTGGAAACAGATTCAGTTGATCATTGATTTAGAAATATGGATTCAAATGTTATCTCAGATGCATATTTACACTCCAAAAGGATGGAGGATGTGTTGAATTTTTCATTAAATCCATTTTCTTCAAATAAATTTTGATAGATTTTTATTCATGCACACTTCTAGGCACTTCAATAAAGTGGTTGATGCTATATTTCTAATTGGGATCTTAATCATTCTAATTTAATAGGCTATGGTCTTCCTCCTTTATGGTGGCCTTCATATCTTAGAGAAGTGGTCTTGATCATGTTGGCCTTAGACGGAAAACAAGTAGCCAAACCAATATGAAACTTTTTGGATCTTTTTGGCTTTCCTCTTTAGTATGATGGCAATGGCACCTCCATTTTTTCTGATGCTGGTTAATTAGCTTCCAACGTGGGTCAAGTTGGTTGTGTGTTGGTTTTTCTTTTGACCTTAGCTATTTACATGAGCCTTAGGTTATTAGTTTTATTGGTTTATGACGGGTACATGCACGACTCAATAATTGATCTTCTTAAGGTTAGGCATAATTTTAAGCATGTTGAAGGGGGTGGGCCAAGTGTGAACCCTAGACGATTTTAGCAGAATAGATACCCCTACCTCCTTGAATCTCAGCTGAATGTGACATCTCGATGAGATGTTTTTCAAAAAAAAAAAAATCATAAAAACACATACTACTAAGTACTTAACTCTTTGATAACTACCCATATAAAAAAGTGACTAAAATACATTGTAAGACAAGACTTGTGCCAAACTTAAGTATTTACAATCAACTAATAAATGAAATAAATATTAAATTATTAATGCAACTATAAACCAATACAAATAACAATAAATTATTTATATTACTTTGAATAATTAAAATAAATTATTAATGATTAAACCAAATATATATAATTGTTACCACTATTTTATACATCAATAATATTTATTTTGGAGAATCATTAAATTATTCATTACTACCAACTATAATTTTTACATACCAAATTATATTTTAAAGACATAATAACATTATTAATAGAAATTGTAAATGATTAAAAAAAAGATTTCATTGTCATGTAGATTATGAGTATGTAATGAAGTTATAAATGATTTCACATCAGTGTTATTCATTACTACCAACTATAATTTTTACATACCAAATTATATTTTAAAGACATAATAACATTATTAATAGAAATTGTAAATGATTAAAAAAAAGATCATTGTCATGTAGATTATGAGTATGTAATGAAGTTATAAATGATTTCACATCAGTGTTATACAACTAAAAGAAACTGTAAAATTATATTCACACTATTTGAAACATTATAATCTAAAATATTAACATAACAAAATTTAAAAAGAATAATAATTGTAATGAGATTGAAAAAAATAAATAAAAATGATATTTACAAAACTATTATATTATATTAAAGAAAAATATAACGTAAAAATAAATTGACATATATTATATTAAAAATATGTAAAATAAAATAATTATATAAAATAGAATTATTAAAAATTGTAATTTTTTTCAAAAATATTATACAAAACATCAAATCAATCAAAAAATAACTATTTTAAAAATACAAATTCTTTATTGCAATAGTTATTGAAGGTAATCCACACAACTCAAATAAGACAAATGTAAAAACTTGAAATCAACCCAATACCTCTATAGTGTTGTCACCATTCTTTTGTTTATTTGGTGCACCATATAACTTAGTCTTCCCCTTTTACAGTTTTAAAAAACATTAAATCAATTAAAAAATAATTGATTTAAAAATATAAAATAACTATTTTAAAAACACAAATTCTTTGTTGCAATAGACAACTCAAATAGGACAAATGTAAATACTTGAATTTAATCTTTGAATATAATAAAATACTTTTACGATGTTATCACCATTCTTTTGTTTTTTAATGCATCATGTAACTTAGTCTTCTATTACAGTTAAAAAACTTATTATATGATATTCAGAGGAATGTAAGATTGGTTGTAAGTTATATTAGTATTTGTCCCTATGATGTAAGAAAAGTCGAAGGTTAGATAAAAGTAGTTCATATTTTATTTATTGCAACAATACAATATTTTAATTTGTGTTTTTTTTTCTAAGCATTTTTATTTGTTCTTCACTACCTTATAAATATTTTTGGTTTTAACTCACGTAATTCAAATATCAATTTCTTTGATTGCCTTTGTACAAATATTATATAATATTTATTATAATTTTTATATACATTGAAAATTTATTATTTTATATTATATAATTTATATAAATATTAAATTATATAATATATATTTTAATATTATATCAATTTTTATAATATATACTAATGATGAAAGTGTTGAAGCTATAAAATGCATTGTATGTAACAATAGTTACAAATATATCTTTTTTTTTAATTGTATATAACAATAATTACAAAGCTAGAGTTCTTATGAATGATGTGGAAGAGGTAATTTTGTGAATCTTTTGTCCTCTGATTTTGGAAGATTTACATATTTACTTTATTTCATTCTTGCAAAGTGTTCGAAGGTAAATGCAAGAGAGATATACATGTCATTGATTGAACATCCTTTTGATACGATAGTAAATGTTAAGCCTTCAGGATCAATGTCTCCAATGTCAATTGTTGCTTTATTGAGTGTTATTCCTTGTGCTTTGTGTATAGTTAGAGTTCATGCCATTCTATAGGCATTTGGTGACGATTACCTCATGTAGTAGGAGCAATTGGTATATGTATAAGATTCTTTGCATCTCATGGGGGGTAGAGTATTTTTTGAATGCAACAACTGCATATATAGATAGGAAAGGTGGCTTTGATTATGAGTGCAAGTAGATGATGTCAATAATTTCTCCAATAGCTCCATTAACTAATCCTACTTTCACTCATAGATTGGATATTAACATAATTTTTTGTTTCTTACATAGAAGCACAACTAACTCAAGCTAAGTGTTGTTGTGGTTAGATGTATTTGTTTGTTTGCTTTGTTTGGCTCAACATAAAACAATTAGCGTATTTAGTGATTTCAATATTTGCTTATTATGCATTATTGTGAGCATATTTATTGCATACAAATATGTAGAGATTTTAAAATCTTCTTGTTCTTCTAGAGGTATGAATGATGTTGACATGAGCATATTCCAATCTTCTTCTCTTGGGTTTGCATCATTGATGTTAGTTAACAAATTTATGAATAGTATTTATTTTTTTGTGCATCCATGTTGGTGAAAGTTTGTTTCTAATGTAATGTTTCCCATAATGTGTGCCCAAAATATCTCCTTGAATACATTGAAATGTCATTTATATGTGGGCGTTGTCCCAAGATTCCAATTTAATCTTAATTCGATCCCTATAAAATGATATTAGACATGAAATCCAATCCATCTAAACAATTGAATAAAGTATAAATATATTATTTTTAATACAATCTTTTTAGTCCATGTATTTCAACAAATTTAATATTTTAGTTAGAAAAAGTGAATTTAATTTTAATGTGTTCATTATAAAATAATATTAAATATAAAATCTTAAATCCATGTGAATATAGGTATAAATAATTTAATTTTTAATATATTTTTTTTCAAATGTTAATTTTAATAATTTTTTTTTTCTTATAAAACGAGTCTTATATTTCTAATTGTTTTATAATTCTATTGACAGTTCCAAATATATAAAAGTCTACCTATTATCCTTTAGTAATAAAAACTTAATTTTGTTAAACCATTTTAACCTAACAAAGTTTATATTTTAAGAATCAAAACATACAACTTTTTTAATAATAAATAGTTTTAATTTATAAAATAAAACAATAAAATTATAAAACATACCAGACCATACCAAATACTTTTTTAACAAATTGGATGCCATAAATTTCTAAGAAATCGAAATATTCTACTTTACAATACCAGACCATACCATCGAAACATATAGTATTTTATGCACCCATCGAAATAAAATAAAAAGGGAAAATAGAATAAAATTAGCCGATCTGGGTCTTTCAAGAATATTAGACGTAGAGGTGCAGAGGCTGTGTACTGAACGCAATAGACAAAAGGCTTTAATCTAATCTTAATAGAGTTCAGCGTTGAAATCCATTGTTGATAGAGGTGGCAGGCTAATGTAGGTTAGATATATATATTCACGAATGCTCTGAGTCCTCATGTATTCCTGTTAGTATTAATGTGCACATAAAATTTTGAATATGTTATTAAAATATTTTCATTATAAGCATGTCTTGAAAGTGCAAAACAAATTGATATAGAAATTCAACTTAAAAAATTTAATGTGAATATATAAAAAACTTTCTCAAAATCATATATTGGCAACATCTTGAAAACAAATTGATATAGAAATTCAATGAATATATAAAAAAACTTTTCCAAAATCATATATTATAAGCTTCTAAGTTAGAAAAACATAGACAACACATTTTTGGTAAATGAAAGGTTAAAAAGATTATTTTCTGAATGTGTTCTTCAAGTGTGGGGCTCTAAAAATTTATCTTATTATACTTCACTTTTGTGTTAATGATTGGGAAATTGTACTTTTTCTTCTTCAAAATTTTATAGGTTAATTGAATTGACAAATGATAAAGAAAATGATTTGTTTTAAGGCTTAAGGGTCAACAAGTTCTTAACCAACAACTAAATTTAATGACGATTCAACCAAGAAACCTAGTGTGATATAATCTATCCCTACCATGAAATTTAATGTTACAACATGAATACTCTCTAAGTGCTTACTTGATTTCGCTAGAATACTAGTAAATTCTCAATAGAATGTTATGATGATAAATGTTAGATGATTTTTTATATTTCCTTTAGATTTATAAATAAATTCATAGATTCTCTAAAATGCATTAATGTATCATTGTATTTATAGACTTTTTTGAATTCAAATTAGGATCTAATGAACCCAAAAACTATCAAGACAATAAAATTATCAATAGGTCAAGATCTGAAATAATAATTCTGAATTAATTAATATTCAATGAATTAAAATAATTACAAACCCAAACCATGATGAAATAAGCCTCAACTCAAAATTAGAGTTGACATGCAAAATTTAAAAAAAAATAAAAATCTAAAAAAAAACTTTTATTTTTAGCAGCTGTTATTTTTAATAAGTTTTGCATACAAGCATGTGCAACTCTAAAAATCTTTCAAAATATTCTAAACACCAAAATTAGCCTATTGGACAAATTTATACTAAAGTTCACGTCCGTTCATAAAAATATATAATTTTAAAAAATAGAAAAATATCAAAAAAATTAATAAACTGCATTTTTAGACCTTCAAATGGTCACGTTTAGCCTCCAAAAAATATATAAGACACATATAAGAGGAAAGCATCTCTTAGAGTAGCAACAAAATTTTTGAGACAGTTGTTTTGGTGTGTGGCAAAGCTCAAATGGAGCTACAAGTCAAAAGTTATGGCTTCCAAAAGTTTGGTCTATTTTTTCTACATCATTCTCCTCTGGTTGAAAACAACTCAGTGCATGTGAGTTGCCCTTATTTTACTACTACCATTTTTCTTTGTCAATATTCTTTAGCTTCCATTCTATAATCCAAGTGTTGTCTTCTTGTTGCAATCCTTCCCACTGGACCAAATACCTGTTATAATTCTCTTGCCTTGTGCTCACTGTCTTCATATCCAAAACCTTCACTATCTTTTCCTTCTTCTTTAGAAAATGCTACTCCTGATTTAATTCTTCATCTTCATCACCTTCACCATCTTCTCTATGAAATCCATATAAATCTGAAACATTAAATACTCGAGAGATATCAATATTTTGTGATAAACTCACCTCATAAGCATTGTCATTGATTTTCTTCACAATTCTGTATGGCCCAATTTTATTGTACTTCAACTTGTTTTATGTGCCTTTAAAAAAAATTTCTTTCCTCAAGTAAACCATTACCAAGTGTTCTTCTTCAAATACCTTGGATCTTCTTCTAACATCTGTTGATGCTTTATATTTCTTATTACTTTCCTAAAACTTTCTTATTACTCCTTGTAATTGTTGCATATGCTCTGCAAATGCCTCTGCACCATCACTAATTTAATCTAAAATTGGTAATTGTACCAAATCTAAAATACCCTTAAAATTTCTCTCATAAACAATTTGAAATTGTGATTTTTCTATTGATCTATTCATTGAACTGTTATATGCAAATTCAGCTTGTGGTAAAGCCAAGTCTCATTGCTTGGGCTTCTCTCCCACTATGCATCTCAATAAATTTTCTAAGCTCCTATTCACAAATTTTGTCTATCCATTTGTTTGTGGGTGATATGCACTAATGAATTGTAGCTTAGTATCCATCCTCTTCCACGAAGTCTTCCAAAAATAACTTAAAAATTTCATGTCCCTATTTGAAGTAATAGTTTTTGGAACACCACACAATCTCACAATATCCTTATAAAATAATTCTGAAACCTAGTGGCATCATTGGTTTTTTTAGATGCAATAAAATGAGCCATTTCAAAAAATCTGTCTACAACAACAAAAATTGAATCATTATCTCTCTGTGTGTTTGATAATCTCAACATAAAATCCATACTCAAATCTGTCCATGGTCCTTTTAGAACCAGTAATGACATATATAATCTAGTATTTTATGCATGTCCTTTATCCATTTGACATATCTTGTACCTTGAAATACACCTTGTCACATCTCTCTTCATCTTTGGCTAAAAATACTTTTCCTCCACCAAAGCTATTATCTTCGTCTTACCAAGATGTCCAACCAAATTGTCACTATGTAATTCTCTTATTATATTGTCTTGTAAAGACCCAACTGGAATGTATAATTATTTCTATTTGAAAAAATAACCTTCATGTATAAGATACTCACCATGAATAATATCTATCATACCTGTTAATGGATTCTTTCACCACTCAACTACCTTGCCAAAATATGGATAAGTATCATATAATTCTTTGATAGCTTCGAATCCAGCTATCTCACTCACCATAGTAGTTAATAACGCTACTCTCCTGCTCAATGCATCAACTACCTGATTTTATTTTTCAGATTTATGTTGCAACACAAAAGTATAACCCTGCAATAAAGATACCTACTTGACATGCCTACTATTCAACTTTTATGTATTCACATATTTCAAAGCCTCATGATTTGTAAATAAGATAAACTCCTTAGGCACCAAGTAATTCTTCCAATGTCTTAATGCTTATATAATTGCATAAAGTTTAACATCATAGGTAAAATACTTTTTTCTTACCTCTTTCAATTTCTCATTGAAATATGCTATTAGCTTTCTTTCTTGACTCAACACAACACCAATTATCACAAATCAAGCATCACAATCAACCTCAAACACTTTGTTAAAATCTGATAATGCTAAAATTGGTCTTTATGTAATATTCTTCTTCAAAAATTCAAAGCTCTCTGTAGATGCTCTAGTCTATGCAAATTACTTCCCTCTCATGCAATTTGTTATTGGTGCCATAATACTACTAATTTTTTAATAAATTTTCTCTAAATTTTTTCTAAACCATGAAAAATTATTACCTCTATAATATTTTTTAGAATAGACCATTCAATAATTGTCTTTATCTTTTCTTCATCCATCCTCATACCATCTGCTGAAATTACAAATCCCAAAAATACCAAACTATTCTGCATAAACCTGCACTTCTTTAAATTTGCATACAACTTCTCCTTTCTTAAAAAATCTAGTACCATTCTCAAATGTTGTAAGTGTTCTTCTTTAGTCTTACTGGATATAAAACTATCATCAAAATAAACAACCATAAACTTACCAATATATTCTCATAGCACTATATTCATCATCCTCATAAATGTGTTAGGTGCATTAGATAATATGAAGGGCAACACCATCCACTCATATAAGATATCCCTAGCCTTGAATGTATTTTTTCACTTATGTCTTTCACAGATTTGAATACGATAATAACCACTCAGATCAATCTTGGTAAAATATTTTGTTCTTGCAAGCACATCTATCATATCATCTAAACAAGGTATAGGAAATCTATACTTGATTGTAATTTTATTAATGGCTCTACTATCCACACACATTCTCCATCTTCCATATTTATTTGGAGTTAGCAACATTGGTGTTGCACGTGGACTCATACTCTCTTTTCTCAACTTCTTTCTTAATAATTCAATAACATGTTTATTTAATTTTGCATGTTTTACTAGACTCATCCTATAAGCTACTTAATTGGATAGAGCTGATCCTAGAATCAAATCAATGTGATGTTGAATATATCTCTTTGGTGGTAAACTCATTAGGCATAACATCTGCATATTCTTTCAACACTCTTGTTGATTCTATTGGTATTTGGATAATTTTTGTGTCTTTATTCTTTGCTACTAATACATAACAACAACCTATCACCTTCATCTCTTGGATAAATTATTTAGTAGAGAGCATGATTTATGTCTTCTCCTCTTTAAGAGGTAACAAAACTACCTTTGTACCACCTTTCCAAAAAGTGTACGTGTTCTTTGCTTCATCATGAATTACTTTCCTGTCAAATTGCCATGGTCTTTCTAATAACAAATGACATGCATCCATCAGAATAACATCACGTCATTTTTCATTATTATAACTTTTTCCTATAATTTTTTTGATTATACACCTTTTATCTACTATAACTTCATTCCCTTTATTAAACCATGAAATCCGATAAGGATTAAGATGCTTTTCACATTGTAAATATAGTTTTTCTACCATTTTTTTAGAAACCATATTTTCACAACTATTACCATCTATAATTAATTTGCATACCTTTCCACCTGAAGTACATTTTGTTTTAAAAATATTTGATTGCAACCATGCACCACCATATTCTTTATTCTACACTTGTTCCTTCCTTGGAGTAATCATTATTCTTCTCATCATGAGATTCTCTCCAACATCTGTAGGTGTAACCTCAATATTTTGCTCTTCTATCTAAACCTCAACTAGATTCACTCTTGGGAGATCTTCTTGCCTCCTTTCTTGATCTTGATAGTGTGGACACTCAAATGATTTATGTCTTTCTTCTCCACATCTATATCAAACATAAGATCTGTAATGATTCAAAAACTATCCTCTAGCACCACTATAACCTCATCCTCTCTGAAACCTTCTTACTCTTTGTTGGTATTGAAACCATTAACTATTATTATCTTGCATTTTTGCACCACATGATGATTCACCTCTATTGGTATTAAACCCACCTCTGGTCATATTAAACCCACCTTGTCCCCTATTGGGAAGGGATTTGCCTTTTCTTGGACCAAGAGACATTCTTATAAAATTCTATCTATTTTATTTTTTTTCTACCTTCAAAGCTAATTGATAAACCTTCTCTATGTAAAATATTCTATGCATGATTAATTCATATTGAATAAAAAATTTAAAACCATTTGCATACCTTGCAACCATCTGCTCTTCTATTTCATCATGCTCCACTCATATAGAAAGCTTATAAAACTCATTTGTATACTTTTGTATACTATGATCTTTTTGCCTCAAAATTTGAAATCTTCTGTATAGTATTTGTGCATAATCCATAAGAAGAAATTTATCTCAACTTCTTCTCCATATTTTTTCATGAATTAATATTCTCTTTACCTTTTCTCTATCTCTCTTTCTGTACGTAATCCCATCAAATTATTGCATGACCTTTCAATTTCGTGCATGCAAACTTTACCTTCTTGTCTTCTCTCATAGTCTTCCACTCAAAGAAATTTTACATGCTAATCATCCAATCTATCAAATCCTCTGGTTTTAAACTACCTCCATAATCTAGAACATCAACTTTGATTTCCTTATTTATTCCTTCTAATCCAGAACGATCCTCTCTTCCATCGATGGTGTCTATTCTTGCTGTTCTTCTTGCTAAATTTATTCATCATGATATGTGTCTTCCTTAATTTCATCACTACTTTGTCTTCTTTTTTGATTGATGATAACCTATATTAATTATTTCACTTGCCTCTATAGCTTTTGTATTATCTGATTCATCTACGCAATACCTTCTCGACCTCTTGCCATTTCATACTCCTCCAAGATTCAACCTTACTTTGATAACATATAATGAAACTAAAACACTATCAAGACAATAAAATTACCAATAGGCTAAGATCTAAAACAAAAAATCTGAATTTATTTGTATTGAAATAATTACAAACTCAAACCATGCTTAAATAAGCCTCAACTTAGAATTAGAGTTGACATGCAAAAAAAAAAAAAAAAAAACTAAAATCTAAAAAAAAGCCTTCTATTTTTTGGAGTTGTTATTTTTAATAAGTTTTGTATGCAACCATGGGAATCTCTAAAAATATTTTATAATACTCTAAACACTAAAATTATTCTATTTAATGAATTTCAACTGAAGTTTACGTTCGGTCATAAAAATATATAATTTCTAAAAATAGAAAAAATCTCAAAAAAATCAATAAACTATAATTTTAAACCTTTAGATGGTCACATTTAGTATTAAAAAATATTGAAAACACATCTAAGTAGAAAAGACAGATTAGGGAAGCAATGAACTTTTTGAGATGATCATTTTGGTACGTGAAAGAGCTCAAATGGAGCTACGGGTCAAAAGTTATGGCCTCTGGAAGTTTAGCCTATTTTTTCTGCATTAGGTTCTTATTGACATATAAATTAGAATCAAACTTGAGAAAAATTAGAAAATATGAGACTACAAACCTCCAATCTACCCTAATAGGAAAAAAAACTAAACCCTCAAAACAATACAATGTATATTTATGGGGGGACCACCATAAATAGGAGAGAGAGATCATAAACAAACAAAAAAAATATGTCAATAACGCCCAGTTTGAACTAATAACTAAAAAACACACATGTACCCCAGAATAATATAATTTTACAACTATTAAATTTATAGGAATAATTTTCACATGTTTACATAATGTCCCTCTTCAATGATGTGTGTGTGCATAGATATCAAATAAAAACAAGAAAAGTTTGGATACAATATTTTGAGCCTCTTAAATTTCCTGAATCAAACTCTAATGTATTTAAGAATCTTGAAAAAATATTTATGCATAAATAAATGCCCATAATAAAAATATGGTAAAATAGAGAAAGATAAATTGAAAACAATACACCTAGTTTTGCTAAAGATGTATGGATAACCCAATGATATCACATGCCTCAGAATCTACGTTAAATCATGCATACATTTCTTAGTATAATCTATAATGACCAAAATTCATGGCTAAAAAAATAATATGAGTACTAAAAAAAATTCTAAATAATATTGTAAATAATATTATAAATATATCCCATGGCAGGATCAATAGGTGTCACCTCCTAGGTATGTCTAGGAGTAAGTGAAATCAGAATGCCCCCTTATATAGGATAAAAATCTATGTTGAATGTCTAGAGCCTAAAGTCTAGTTAGAATGAGTGAAATCTATTCCCCAATTTAAGATATGGAATGAAAATATGAAGCACCTATCTCAAAATAAAGGAACTTTATGTATCGTGTGTAAGATACAAGATAAAAGAATTGATGTCTAACAAAGGAATATGTCATCTTAGAAGCATACAAATTTTATAAATGCTTTTTTCCCATATAGGCCTATGATATAATCCCCATCCTCTATGTTTTTATGTGCTCTAGAATCTTTGTCCCTTGTCTTCTTCTATTGTTTTTGGATTTTGATAATTTTTGGACTTCTCCGAAAGTGGTCTAACCTATTTTGGAGCAATCCAAAATATATTATTTTTTATTTTTGCATGTCAACTCTAATTTTGAGTTGAGCCTTATTTAAGCATGGTTTGGGTTTGTAATTATTTCAATTCATTCAATATGAATCAATACTGGTTATTATTTCAGATCTTAGCCTATTGATAATTTATTATCTTGATACTTTTCAGTTCAATTATTTGGTATCAGAGCAAGTTTGAATCTTGGAGGAGTAAAAAATGACGATAGGATGAAGAGGTATTGCATAGATAAATTGGACTATACAAGATCTAAAAAGGCAAGTGGAACAATTAACTAAGGTTATCACTAATGAGATAAAAAGACAATGTGGTGATGAAGAAGACAAATATCATGATGAAGAAATTTAGAAAGAAAAACAACAAGATCCACCACCACCGATGGAAGAGAGGATGGTTCAAGCTTTAGAAGGAAGAAATGAATGAATGAAGGTTGATTTTATAGATTATGGAGGTAGTTTAAAACCACAGGAGTAGATAGATTAGATGAATACATGGAGAAATTCTTCGAGTGGAAGACAATGAGAGAAGATAAGAAGGTAAAGTTTGCATGCATAAAATTGAAAGGTCATGCAATGATTTGGTGGGATCACCTACAAAAAGAGAGACAAAGGAAAGGTAAAGAGAAGATTGATTTGTGAAAAAATATGGAGAAGAAGATAAGGGAGAACTTTAATCCTATGGATTATGTATAAATCTTATACAGAAGATTCTAAAATTTGAGGAAAAAAGATCAAAGTATACAAGAGTATACAAATGAGTTTTATAAACTTTCCATACGAGTGGATCATGATAAAAAAAAGATTAGATGGATGTAAGGTATGTAAATGGTTTCAAATTTACTATTCAAGATGAATTAAGCATGCATATAATACTTAGCATGGAAGAGGCTTATCAATTAGCTTTGAAGGTAGAAGAAAAACAAAATAGATCAAATTTTAGAAGAACATCTCTTGGTCCAAGAAGAGGTGGATCCCCTCCAATAAGGGGATGAGGTGGGTTTAATAACACCATAGGTGGGCCTACTACCAATAGAGGTGAATCATCATGTGGTGTAAAAAGGCAAGATGAAGAAGATAAGGGTTTGAATACCAACAAAGAGGAAGAAGATTTCAGATAAGACAAGGTTACAGTGGTGCTAGAGGGTAGTTTCTCAATTAGTGTAGATCTTATGTTTGTTATAGATGTGGATAAGAAGGGCATAGAGAATTTGAGTGTTCACATTATCAAAATAAAAAAAGGAGGCAAGAGGATCACCCAAGAGTGAATCTTGTTGAGGCTAAGATAGAAGAGCAAAATACTGAAGTTGAACCTGTAGATGTTGGAGAGAATCTCATGATGAGAAGAACCATGATCGTTCTAAGGAAGGAACAAGTGTAAAATAAAAAGGTGGTAATGCATGGCTGTAATCAAATATTTTTTGAACAAAATGTACTTCGGGTGAAAAGATATGCAAAGTAACTATAGATGGTGGTAGTTGTGAAAATATGGTTTTTAAAGGAATGATAGAGAAACTAAATTTGCAATGTGAAAAACATCTTAATCCTTATCATATTTCATGGTTTAAAAAAGGGAATGATGTTACAATAGATAAAAGGTTCTTAATCAAGTTTTCTATAGGAAAAAGTTATAATGATGAAATATTGTGTGATGTTATTCCGATGGATGCATGCCATATGTTATTGGGAAGACCATGATAATTTGATAGAAAAATAATTCATGATGCAAAAAATAACACATCCATTGTTTAAAAAGGTGATAAAAAGGTAGTTTTGTTACCTCTTAAAGAGGAAGAGAAGGTAAAAAGCATGCTCTCTATTAAAGAATTTATCTAAGATATGAAGGTGGTAGGTTGTTGTTATGTATTAGTTGCAAAGAATGAAGACACATAAATAGTGCAAATACCAGTAGAAGTAACAAGAGTGTTGAAAGAATATGCAAATGTTATGCCTGATGAGTTCCCAGCTGGTTTACCACCAAAGAGAGATATTCAACATCATATTGATTTGATTCCAAGATCAACTCTATTTAATGAAGCAACATATAAGATGAGTCCAGTAAAACATACAAACTTAAATAAATGGGTTACTGAATTGATCAGAAAGAAGTTGATAAGGGAGAGTATGAGTCCATGGAAAACACCAATGTTGCTAACTCCAAATAAAGATGGAGGATGGATAATGTGTGTGGATAGTAGATCCATTAATAAAATTATAATCAAGTATAGATTTCCTATACCTCAGTTAGATGATATGATGGATGTGTTTGTAAGAGCAAAATATTTTACCAAGATTGATCTAAGGAGTGGTTATTATCATATTTTAATTCATGAAGGAAATGAGTGGAAAAATGCATTCAAGACTAAGGATGGATTATATGGGTGGATGGTGATGCCATTCGGATTATCTAATGCACTTAGCACATTTATGAGGGTGATGAATACAATGTTACCATAATATATTGGTAAGTTTGTGGTTGTTTATTTTGATGATATTTTTATATTCAATAAGACTAAAGAAGAACACTTACAATATTTGAGAATAGTACTGGATTTGTTACGAAAAGAGTTGTATGTAAATTCGAAGAAGTGCAGGTTTATATAGAATAGTTTGGTATTTTTGAGTTTTGTAATTTTAGTAGATGGTGTGAGAATGGATGAAGAAAAGATAAAAGCAATTGTTGAGTGGCTTATTCCAAAAAACATTACAGAGGTAAGAAGTTTCCATGGTTTTGCAACTTTTTACAGAAAATTTATTTAAAAATTTAGTATTATTGTGGCACCAATAACAGATTGCATGAGAGGGAATAAATTTGAATGGACTAGAGTAGCCACAAAAATCTTTGAAATTTTGAAGAAGAAGATTACAAAAATACCAATTTTAGCATTACTAAATTTTAACAAAGTATTTGAGGTTGATTATGATGCTTCATTTGTAGAAATTAGTGTTATGTTGAGTCAAGAAGGAAAGCCAATAACATATTTCAATGAGAAATTGAATGAGGTAAGAACAAAGTATTCTACCTATGATGTTGAACTTTATGCAGTTATACAAGAATTAAGACATTGGAGGCATTAATTGGTGCCTAAGGAGTTTATCCTATTTATAGATCATGAGGCCTTGAAGTATGTGAATACACAAAAGAAGTTGAATAGTAGACATGAAAAGTGGGTTTCTTTCTTGTAGGGGTATACTTTTATGTTGAAACATAAATATGGAAAATGGAATCAGGTAGTTGATGCATTAAGCAAGAGAGTAGCATTATTAACTACTATGGTGAGTGAGGTAGTTGGATTTGAAGCTATCAAAGAATTATATGATACTGATCCATATTTTGGCAAGGTAGTTGAGCAATGCAAGAATCCTTTAATAGGTAACACAAATACTATTCATGGTGACTATCTTATACAAGAAGGTTATCTCTTCAAATGGAAATAATTATGCGTTTTAGTTGGGTCTCTACGAGACAATTTAATAAGAGAATTACATAGTGGTAGTTTAAACAAACATTTTGATAAGATGAAGATAATAGATTTGGTGGAGGAAACATATTTTTGGCCAAAGATGAAGAGAGATGTGATAATGTATGTTTCAAGGTGTAAGATATGTCAAGTGGCTAAAGGACATGCATAAAATATTGGATTATATATGCCATTATTGGTTCCAAGAGGACCATGGACAGATTTAAGTATAGATTTTTTGTTGAGATTACCAAACACATAGAGAGGTAATGATTTAATTTTTATTGTTGTAGATAGATTTTTTAAAATAGTTCATTTCATTACATGCAAAAAAACCGATGATTTGACTAGAGTTACATAATTATTTTTTAAAGATATTATGAGATTGCATGGTGTTCCAAAAACTATTACTTCAAATAGGGACACAAAATTTCTAAGTCATTTTTTGATGACTTTATGGAAGAAGATGGGTACTAAGCTACAATTTAGTAGTGCATATCACCCACAAACAGATAGATAGATAGAAGTTGTGAATAGGAGCTTGGAAAATTTGTTGAGATACATAGTAGGAGAGCAACCCAAGCAATGGGACTTGGCTTTACCATGAGTTTTAATATAACAGTTCATTGAATAGATCAATATAAAAATTAACATTTTAAATTGTTTATGGGAGACATCCTATGATTATTTTAGATTTGGTACAATTACCAATTGTAGATCAAATTAGTGATGATGTAGAAGAATTTGTAGAGCATATGCAATAGTTACAAGGAGTAAGAATAAATTTATAGGAAAGTAATGAGAAATATAAAGCATCAACAAATGTCAAAAGAAGATCTAGGGTAGTCAAATAAGGAGAGTTGGTAATGGTTTACTTTAGAAAAGAAAGATTTCCAAAAGGCACAAACAAAAATTTGAAGTACAAGAAAATTGGGCCATGCAAAATTGTGAAGAAAATCAATGACAATGCTTATGAGGTGAGTTTAACATAGAATTTTGATATCTTCCTAGTATTTAATGTTTTAGATTTATATGATTTCCATGGAGAAGATAATGAAGGTGACGAAGATGAATAAGTAAATTGGCAACAACAAGTTCCAAAGAAGGAAAAAATAGTGCAGGTTTTGGATATGAAGACATTGAGCACAAGGCAAGGGAATTATAACAGGTATTTGGTGTAGTGGGAAGGATTGCAACAAGAAGACAACACTTAGATTACATAATGGGAGCTGAATAAGATTGACAAAGAAAAATGGTAGCAGTACAATCAGGGCACTCATAGGAGCTGAGTTGTTTTCAACCAGAGGAGAATGATGCAAAAAAAAGGTCAATCTTTCAGAGACCATAACTTTTAACCCGTAGCTTTGTTTGAGATCTTTCATGCACCAAAATGACCATCTCAAAAATCTCATTGCTACTAGAAATATTTTTGATATTTTTTAGAGGCCATACATGATCTTTTGAGGGTCTAAAATTACCGTTTAATGATTTTTTCAAGAATTTTCTATTTTTAAAAATTGTATATTTTTACGACTAGACATCAACTTCAGTTGAATTTAGTATTATATGATAATTTTAGTGTTTATATAATTTTAGGAGATTTTTAGATTTTTACATACTTGCATGTGAAACTTACTAAAAATAATAGTTGCTAAAAATAAAAGTATTTTTTTAGATTTTAGCTTTTTTCGAATTTTTTCATGTCAACTCTAATTATGAGTTAAGGCTTATTGAAGAATGGTTAGGGTTTGTAGTCATTTTAATTCTTTCAATATGAATCAATAATGGTTATTTTTTTAGATCTTGACCTATTGATAATTTATTGTCTTGATAGTTTTCAGTTCCATTACCTCCCTTCTTCATTCTACATTATATTAACCTTATATCATCCCACAAATCAATTAATTATTATAACTTTATTTTATTTGTAAACTAAACCCACTTATCCATTATATGGGAATTTAAATTTCTCATAACCCACCTACTTACCTATTTCCTAGGCTCTCCTACATGCCTAGTACCTAGTCTCCACCTAATTCTCTTATAAACCTAGCTAAACCCCTACTAAACCCCATTAGGATCTTCTAATGGAGTATCAAATGCTCCAATCCTCCTCCAATTCTCTAGATAATTTCATAAAATTTTAAATTCCATAAAATCTACCTTGATTCTCTCTATTTAAACCCATGATCTCCTTCCATTGGGAATAATGAGGAGTTGAATGTGCAATAAATCCATGCTACACCAATCCATTAATCCTTTCATCAAGCTATCAATGAATCTATATTATTAAAGTCTCTTAATCAAGCTAATATCATGCTGAAATTCTGAGTCTATTTGTAAGCAATCCATTATCCATACCATCTAGGCTCTTTTTTTTATCTTGATCTTATTTAGAGCAATTAATTATAGATTTTATAATGTTGTTATAAATGTTTATTTTGCTATGAATTATAATCTAATGGCTCTCAATGCATGAATTAGATTGTAGATTTGGGTGATTTTGGTATAATTTGCATATCATAGTCCATTTTTCAAATTTATCATCTCATAGTTAGTGTCTAGATAAATCCATTTCAAGTATTTATCTATTTCTTTCCATTTCCCTTTATCACTTACTATTCTAGGTACTTTAATTCATCTCCCCTTATCCCTGGGTAGATCTTTAAAAAAAAAAAAACAAACAAAAAAAAAACTATATTTACCTAGCTACATTATTTTACTTGGTTGGAATAGTGATTTTAACACATGTTTTCCCTCTTATTAAAATTGTCCCTTACACATGCCACTGACCACATTGATGAACCCATCAAATAGATGTGAATTATAAACCCATGGATGTTCTTTTTGAGTTCTCATATGGGCATCAACTTAGTTGTTGGATTTAGCAGCGTTATTTGGAAGAGGGTTGGAAAAGATCTTAAAATGTTGATTTGGTTAAAAAATTAAATTATTCAAAGTGATGTTGTGACCCTCTATTTGGATTTGGGTTTTTATAATAAATTCTTGGATCTATCTTCAATGTTATGCATCTAATTGTATGATGGAAAAAATTATATAATAATCGCATTATGCCTTAACATCATGGTTCTTCGGCAAAGACCTTGATGATTCAAAATCTCTCTATGGAAGTAGAGATATCATATAACATTCAAGCAATTGTTTAAGCACATTTTTAGGACTCTCAGTTAACCATGTAAAATTTCTTCACTTTCTCTATGAAGGATTATCTTGTTTGATAGTTGGTTTACCACATTGACTATATTATTGCCTCATTTTAAAGTTAAAATTTATTATCATTATACTAATATTGTAATGTTAATTTACATTGATATTATCTCTATTAGAGGCAGGGGAAATGGTCCCATATTTAAGCATGTTTTCCTCTAAAATATTGATATCATAATTTCTAACCACATTAAAAAATTCAATGAAAGATTCCAATAAGATTTAAATAATACCTTATTTTCAATAGGTTGGAGTAAAATTATTATATAAAATAATTTTTAACTCACTATTAGGTAACTGATGACTCATATTTGTAAACATGGTTTTAAATCTAAGCATATAGTCACCAACATTTTCTTTAGTTACTTGTTTAAGTATCAAAATCTATGAAAATGTGACCTTCATACTAATGTTGATTGAAAAGTGAGCTGAGAAATTGTAGGCCAAATAATTAAAAGAATACACATAATCATATCACAAAAAGTAAAACCAATCAAGGGAATAGTCCTTAAGAATTATAGGAAAGAGTTTTATAGACAAATTATCATTGTATGCAAATAAAATACATGAATCATATGAATAGTTTTTATGATGAGAATGATCATCCTTACCATTGGAAAACTAAAATTTATGAATTAAAAAACTGGTCAAGGCAAAGGGTAAGCAAGTATCTCATATGTGTTAGGAAACTAGACACTTCACAACAACAAATAATACAAGTTTTCAATAATAGAGATAATTAAAATAGACACAATACTAAATATGTATGAGATAAAAACACAATATTTATTTGGTAAAACCTTATTATAACTAAGAAAAAATCCATGATACAAGATATCAAGATTTTATTAAATCAAGATAAATAGACTACATGTAAATTCGTTATGATCCACTTTAGCTCTACACAAAGATAAATACACCTAATTGAAAAATTACCATTAGGATTCCTCTTCATAAGAATAGAGTGGGAAAATGCCATTATGAATTTCCTTCCTAAAAATATAATTGGGTGGAATTCTTCTTCCTAGAAATAAGGGTTTGACTCCTTGATTTTTAGCTTTAAAGGTAGTAAATCTTCAAGGGGGGGTTCCATAACTGTCACTCCCTGTGCAATAATAGTGGGGGGTGGGTATTTCCCCCCACAACCTCCTCCTCCCCCCCCCCCCCTAACCAGTCAAGAAGTGGGATATAAATTATGTCGTAAAGGGATCCAACATTTAACTTTAATGTTATGTATCTAACAATATGTCAAATGATTGAGTAATATGTCACTTGAACTGAACTTGTGACTTGGTTTTTGATACCTTTTAGAATCCAATTAAATCTAATTTTACACAGCTTGAATGTTTTTTCTAGTATGATGAAGGATTATAACTTCAAATTTGGAACCAAATTAGTGGTAGCATAAGGAGGAATAGAAACATTAGGCACTTGGGAAACACGCAGGCTATAATTTTTTTGAGAGGGTTGAAAAACTTTAGGAGAAATAAAATAAGCATTGAAACCATTTTGACAAGGCAAATACATATAAATATGAGTAGAAAAAACAAGAGGAGGAACAACCTTAGAATAAATTTGAGATATAACCACATTGTTTGGCATGGGAGGTAAATCTCTTGAAGGTTGAGCATCATTAGAATCATTCAACTATACATTATTAATTATAAAATGTATTTCCTAACCTATGGGATTTTGATCTAAGTATTTATTTTTTATATCTCTCAATAGATATAACATTACATATATTTCATTAAAATATTTTAAAACATGAGTATGAAACAAACTGATTCTTTATACCATATTTTTATTTACTTTAAAATTATCAATATTTTAATACCCATTTGCAACATTTTCATTCAAATCATTATAATTCATAGCATTGGCATATAAATCATTTACATACATATCATCATCCACACGTGTATCAATTAAAAAATATTTAACCTTATTAAACAACCATATTCTTTTTCAAATAAACATGAGTACTAATCAAGGAAGTTCAAAAAAATGAATTGGTTTGTAACTCAATAGATCACTTCACCTAATTGGGGCCTTAAATTTAATCTCCTTAGGCAAAATAATATGGAATCATGTGTAACATGAAAACTAGGGTTTACAACAACACACAAGGAGCTCAAACTAAATGGAAAAACAAACAAGCTAAACCCTAAACAAAGCATATTTATAAAAATAATAAGGGTTATCCATAGAATAAAAGGAATCATGAAATGCAAGGGTTTACAAAATAACAATAAGAACCAAGGATATATGGAAAAGTAAATAAGTTCAACCCTAAAAAAATAAAATTATAACAATTACAAGGGTTTATCCCTAGAAGGAAAGGAAACATGTAAGGTGAGGGTTTATGGAAACCCTAAGCAAAATTTAATCTAATATTCAATATAAGAAAGAATCTAAACCTAAGGTTGTTTTAAAGGGTATTGATTCACCAAAATGTAAGCAATTAAAGTGTGAAATGTGGTTTAAATCTAGAAAAAGAACATTAAATCTATATAAACATGTGGCATAAGATACATTTTAATTTAATATAATAAATTAGAAACAAAACATATCTAAAATGTTTTTAAGTGGATATTAAGATGCTTAGAATTTAAAAAAGTGTCTTCATATAGAAACCCATGAACTTTAAATTACAATGTTGTTGGAAGCTAAAAAATATGTCAAAGTATTTTTAGAACAAACCCCCAAATACTATGCATAAATGAGAATGTACTTAAAATAATTAGGATTAGAGTGGTTCAATCCTTTTTAGACTAGGATTGTATGGGTCCAATCTTAACAAGTTGAATTTGATCTTGGTCACTATGGGTGATCCTAGTGAAATGATGTTAGGTTTTAAACAAAAATTATGTGTGCCTTCACTTGTTCCTACTTGTAAAAAACATCTCAAATTTTCAAATTGGGTTTTTATTTTCTATATATTCTTCACCTTCTTCCCAACCATAATTGGTTCAAAAACATCTTGTAAAACCATAAAAATGGAAGTAGTTATAAGGAGATTTCCTCAATCAAAACTTTATTCTTTGACAAGTTTTCAATTAGTAGTCGTGTAATTTATCAAACATTCTAATGCAATATAAAGTTCTTGAACCTTATCCTTATTAATAGCATGCAACCAACACATAGATTTTATATGTGATTTAACATTTTTGGGGCTATGGATTTTAAAAACCTAAGTTGTTAAAGGGATGGAATAATAAATTATGGAAGAAATATGCAATAAATACAACCACTAACTTGTATAATAATTGACCTAAATGATTATTCTAAAAATATGAATGAATTACACAAAGCTGTAATTAGTTAAAAAATGACTAAGATGGATGAATGAAATGTTGTAAACTTATATAGAAGCTACTCAAAGTGTCATCAACTATAATTAGAACTTTGAACCTCTTCAAACTAGAATCATGGTTCTTCAAATAATAGCATACTGTGATAGTGTGCTCAGGGGCATGATAATGTCATCTTGTAGAAAAAAATATGAAATTCTAGATATGACTTTGTCTGAGTCTGTTATGCTTGTGCCTATGCAGATGAACCCTGATTCACTATCTATGATCTATTTTTGACTGATTTGGAAGTGAAACCCTATACCTCCATCTTGTTAGTGTATTTTATGAGCATAAGTAGAAAAAGTATGATGTTAGCTAGATAGGTTGGACATGACCTCAACACCCTACTATATTGAGAGTTGCTTATATACCAATACCTCATGAGGGGATCAAGCTCGATGTAGTTCTCCCAATCTAAGTGCTGGTGCAAGTGAATGCTAGTATGAGTGCTTTGAGTGTGACTTTAGAATAGAAATATGAGTAATCTGAGATTAGGATTATTTTATATGTTTGTATGCAAAAGTAGGATAGAATAGGGATCAATGACATTGATTTACACAAGTTGTTTCTGAGTTTATTTGTGTGTATTTGCATTTGATTTCCATCTAGTGGGTAAGGGATAAAAGTGGTGTATGGATACTGATCTGATGCTTTCATGATGTGAAATAGGCTAGTATGACCCTAAAGTGTCTTGAGAAATAGAAATATGTCTATTGGAGGAGAAAAGAGGTAAGGGAAGTAACACGATCCCTATGTCACTAGTGTGTTATGATAGTGTTCGAAGGGTCACACTAATGTTCATATGGTAGAATCTTGTAAACTAGTGGCCTAGATGCCTAGGAGATGGTCTAGGATTACTTTTGATACAACTGGGGAAGGGTTAAACCTATATGAAATATAGATAATGATCAAAAGAGGCCTTAAGATGGGTCTAGGGATAAGCTAGGGATAGGGTGGTCTCAAGTGACACTCATTGCACTCAAGTGACATACACAAAGAGAAAGTAAGGCTAGCTTAGAGCCATGGAGAAGGATATGTTCAAATGTCTGTATACATAATTTAGAAACCACACACAAGGACATGGGCACATGTCCAAATCATACATATAGTGAAAATAAGTGGATTAGAGCCCTGAAATAATGACATATTAAAATTCCCTTGAGGATATGTAGAATCAAAGAGGCATAATCAAATCTAAACTAGGGAAGATAGAAATGAAAGTATGTATAAACATGTGGTACAAGTCTATATAAGAGCAAAGATGTACATAAACTAGTCTATAGTAGTAGTAGTAAAAAATAAATTAGTTTAGTATAGAATGATATAACTTTATAAAGCATAAGTTGTGTATAGGATGCCCCTAATGGGTGAATGTATCAATGTTAAATCTATGTCATTTGTGTATGTGCCCCTAGTGGGTAGATAGTAGCAAATCTAGATCTTTGTGATGTACTTGAGTCCTATAAGAATCTGACAAACACTTGAAGAGAACATATGAAGCATGTATGTATGATAAAACTAAACTACACTAACATAGATAACATATGTGATATTTGGAAAATATAAGAAATGTAAAACAGGAAAATACTTACAATCTAAGATTTTGAATTTTCAGAGCAATATTTGAATATTTGTATATTTTGAACATATTATATTATTTTTGTATTTTTTGAATATAACATATGTACAATAGGAGAGATTCTACTAACCAATAAGTCTCGCAAGAGACTTGCAATCAATGTGTCATGGATCAAAAAGAGGAAGAATGATTGTGCATGCTATGTGATGAAGTATTTGAAATTGGATAATCGGATGTACTAATTGATCTATAGCTGAAATTATCTATAGAATGGTTCTATGAATTTGTGGAGTTGACTGAATAGGCTTGTGAACTATGGATCACTTGAGAACCCCTTTGGTAGAATAATTTTTAATTGGAGTGGATGTTTTATGATATAACACCAATTTGTGTGATAATAGGCTATAGAGAGGCTCTCTAAAATACACAATATGTCTTTGATGCAAGGGTATTTATCTCCATAGTAGAGTATGCATACATTGAAATGTTGTAGGAATAGACCTCACCTACATTGGTGGCTCAATTGTTATCTAAGGTGTGTTAATAGACTGTGTGTTTGGATCTATAACTGGTGATTATGTGCATAATTAACTATGGAATAGGTAAAGGATAATCATATGGAAGGACCTCAACACTTGATTAGCATGTATATATTTGAGACATATGTGTATGGTGGATCAAATGGATTGAATTTGTTGTATCTAAGGCCTACCCAAGAACATATAAAATATTTTGATACGTAGGAAAGACTATGAATCTGGTAGCTACATGTGCAGACCCAACATGTAATGGAAGTATAATCTCCCCAATGGAGCTCTAGAGATGGCCACTAAATCCACAAATAACTATATCTATAAGAGAAATATCTCGCTCTGAATATCCCAAGTGATGTAAAAGTGTGATAGTACACATATTGATGTTTGACCCATTATCAACCATGACATTCTAAATAGGATGATGATTGATGTAAGCTCATACAAAGAGTGTGTATAATTATGTGTCATCATCAACTATCTCCTACTATGAGAAAGTGATGAGAGGTCTAGATGGCACTGTAGTATGATACACACCAATGCTATTATGTAGAGGGTGTGTGTCATGTGTATGACTATGATAAGATGCTAGTGGTGGATGTGCCTAATATATATATTAAACACCTGAAGTGCATGTTATCTCATTAGATGTAAGTTTTGGGAATGGATCTAGAAATATTCTTTTATTTTTTCTTCTATTCGGTTATACTTTGGTTGTCTCTATTGGTGTGCTTACATCAATTATATTAATATTTTTCAAATCCTAAATATTATGTCATAATTTGATGCATCTATTTGTAGTATGTCTTGGGGCTCTATGATAGTATCAAAATTCATTAGAATCATAGTTATTTAGAATAGGCCTAGTCATATCAACCTCTTTAATGGGAGGGAGAGATATGATGTTGCATTCCAAGAGTTATTGGAGATTATGTGCTGATGATTCAGGAAGATTTGTGAAAGGTCTCCTTGGAGGAGCTGCTAAAACCATGTGAGGAGCTAACTCAAAGGCTGTATCAACTATTGTCTTTTGACCATTCTTATTTTTAGTGGGTCACACCTTATATGGGGGCTTATTGGAAATCTTATTAGTTGAATTTGATCCAGTTGTCTACTTTAACTTGCCCATAAAGAGAAGCTTGAATTCCTACTCTTTTATTATATGGCATAGATCTGTGAATGATGGAAACTTCTTGAATAGGATAACTTCATGTAATGTTTGTAATAAACTCTGCTTGAATATGTCCTGGAGTTCTCTATCTACCATGGGGCTAGTCATATTTGTTAATATAGTTTTATATCGCAAGACATATTTAACTATCAACTCATTAGATTTTTGTTTGAGTAGAGGAACTTGAGAATAATAAACCTTATCACTGATGTTGATCAAAAAGTGTACCAAAAACATATCTACTAGTGGATTAAATATTGTGATGGATTGATTAAGAATATCATATAACCATTGTAATGCATAGTCTTTTAAACTATAAGGGAACAACTTAATGAGGATCCAATCATTGAACACATAGTCTAAACATATTGCATGAAAAACATGTAGATGATGCTTTGGGTTACCTTTACCATCATATAAAGTAAGATTGGGTGCCACAAATCTAGATGGCAAAGGAGTTGTCGCTGTATGTTGTGTAAAAGGTGTATGTAGAAAAACATGAGAATCCAAGGCATGAGATGGCCTAGTGGTACCTTGCTCAAGATGTAAAACCTTGGCTTGTAGAGAATGGATATCATGCATGGTGGATTATAAATATGGAGAGGAGGAATGCATGCTATCCATAGGAGATGTTGCCACTAGTGAAGTTTTTTGGGTTATAACTGGTTGTTTTAGAATTTGAGTTACCCCCATAGTAGGTGTAAAAATATTAGGATCTATGAGGTTAGAATATTAACCAAGTTATGCTTTTTTGACTTCCAATATAGCTTTAAAAATATGTGCATGATCATGGGGATGTTATCAAAGTCTATCTCTAAAAACTTGTAAGATATCATCCTTATTGACTATAAGATGATCATCATCAAGTGCGGGTAGTGTATCTCAAGTCACACCTATGTATCATTATGATCATGATTGTATTGCTCATGTTCAATGTATTATCATTGAACTCCACATAATCAGGGTTTGAAGGATCCATTAGATTGGTTACAACTAGCCCTTTGTCATGGTATAATCTCAAATAGAAAGAATCTAAGTATGCTCAATAGGATTGCCACTAAGCCTAACACTTCTTCTTAAAGGAAGAGATATAACTTTTTTATATGGCATATAACAAATAAAATAAAATAGTGATGCTAAAACATAATATATGAAATCTAAAATTCATAACACAACCAATGGAAACAAAAAAAAGATAGAGAACCTATTATCATCTACGGTTAGGGTTTAGGTAGTATTCGAAGTAAGTCAGGTTCACCAAATGATTTAAATTTTTAGGGGATTATGGAGTTTAAAACCATACATTGTTAAAGGGATAGAATATATAAATTAGGGAAGAAATATGAAATAAATATAGTCATTGATGTGTACAATAATTGACCTAATTGATTATTCTAAAAATAGTAATGAATTACATAAAGATGTACTTAGCTGTAAACTGATAGATGGATGAATGAAAGGCTAAAAACTAGTACAAAAGCTGCTCAGAGTGTTATCAAATGGAATCCAGACTCAAAACCTCTCCTAAATAGAAGTGCAATACTTTGGATAGTAACACACTGTGTTAGTTTTCTTAGGGGTGTGAAAGTGTCCTCTTGCAAAAAATAATATGAACTTCTTGATATGCCTTCATCTAAGTTTGATATGCTTGTGCCTGTGCAGATGACCCCTGATTCACTATCTATGTTTTATTTTTGACTTATTTGGAAGTGAAACCCTAGACCTCCATGTTGTTAGGGTATTTGAGGAACACAAGTATAAAAAGTGTGATGGTAGCTGGATAGGTTAGACATGACCTCAACACCCCGTTGTGTTGAGAGTTGCCTACATACCAATTCCTCAAGAAGGGATAAAGCTCGATTTAGTTCTCCTAATCTAAGTATTGGTCCAAGTGTAAGTGAATGATAGTATGAGTGTTGGATTGAGTACTTTGAGTGTGACTTGAGATTATAAATATGAGTAATTTGAGCTTAGGATTGTTGTAGATGGCTATATGCAAAATTAGGTCAGAATAGGGATCAATGACCTTGATTTGCACAATTTATTTATGAGTTTGTTTATGTGTATTGGCATATGATTTTCATCTAGTGGGTAAAGGGATCAAAATAGTGTATATATATTACTTTGGTGTTTTTTAGGATGTGGAATAGGTTTAGGTATATATATACACACACATATATATATACATATACATATATATACATATATATACATATATATATATATATATATATATATATATACACATATACATATATATACCAACCCTGTATATATATATATATATACATATATATATATATATATATATATATATATATATACATATATATATATATACATATATATATATATATATAGGTCTCTTGAGAAATGAAAATATGTTTGTTGGAGGATAAAAGAGATAAGGGACACTAACGTAGTCCCTAGGTCACTAGTATAATGTGCTAGTGTCCAAAGGGCCACACTAGTGTCCAAGGGGAAGAATTTGGTGCACTCAGGGATTAGATGCTTAGGAGATGGTCTGAGACTACTTTTGGTACAACTGGGAGTGGGTTACACCCACATTAAAGTTATAAAAGGATCGAAAGAGGCCCTAAGATAGGTCTAGGGCTAAGCTAGGGTTAGGATGGTCTCAAGTGACATTGATTTAACTCAAGTGACATTTTATATGATTATAATATGTTCTTTCAATTATTTTTCAATTTTGTTTTAAGAATAGAGGTGATACTCTAACACTTTAATGGATGGATTATCAATAAAAACTAGAGTGTGTTATCCTATCAATTTATTTGTGGATATTCTACATGCATCAATGCACACATGTAATTATATACTTATTAAATTCAAATTAAGACCTTATTGGCAAGTAAGCCAATAATAAAAAAGTGATAAATCTAAAAAGCAAGGCAAAATAAACCAAGAAAGCCAGATAAATGAACCAAGTGAACCACAAAAACATATGAACATTATCATATTAGTTTGATCATATTTAAGGAGACCTAGAAACCCTAAACAATGTTTTACACATTCTAGGAGAACTTGGGGTTATACCAAGGCAAATAAATAATCAATATGTTGTTAGAGGCATAATCACTGAGTGGGGGGGGGTGAATTAGTGATTCAAGATATTTTAAAAATTCAATCTAAATCCTTCAAACCCTTAGTCATACACCATAAGCAATAAATAACCCAATCATAGTAATGAACATGAAAGATAAGAAAGATAACACAAGATCTATGTGGGAAACCCTTTTGGGGGAGAAAACCCACTCTCAAGCCTACAAAGATATGGAATAATTGTCCTATAATATGATTAAAAACCTGAGACTTTAGTGAAGAACCCACTTCACAAGGAACACTAACCCCTAAAGATGACAAGCACCAACTTGCCAAGATGTTGAGAACCAACACAAAATTTATGAAAATAACAACTCCAAAACACAAATTTTTTCTCAATCTGATGGAGAAACCTTGAAAAATAACCTCCTTCAATACTCTTCACTCATTCAAACTATCACACACAAGCAAGGCATCCAAAACCACCTTTTGGATCAAACTACACACCTTCGTTTGTTCTCATGTAACAAACCTATGAATTCAATAATAAAATTATAACCACAAGGTCATATAAGAAATATGCACGTTGATCTACCTCTCAAGACATCCATACAACTCTCACAATCTTCACAAATCTTTTTCTCATCACACACACTTACAATAACTCAACTCTCTATCAAGTCTAGAAACCATCACCTTTACTTTCACTCTTTATAGAGTCTTCATGAATATTATCTTCTTGGTTAGAAAAAAGACTTGCCTTAGCCCTTAAGACTTATATCACACTAAGACATAGATCAAAGCCATTCTCGTAGGTCGGCCATTACCTCATCAGTCCTCAAACCACCATTAGGTCTTGGTGAGACCTAAAATAATTAGGCCTTCATAATCACACATTACATGTGAGATTACTTGGACCACCTTCATCCTTTAAAAATTATTTGATCACATCAAACCTATCTCAAATACCCCCTTGTTTACTCTCATATGGGTCCATGCAACCTGGAACACGCCAACTCAACACATGAACCTACCAATTAGGTCTCTTTACTCTTTAGGCCTTCATACACAAGAAAACATAGTCTCAAACTTATAAATAAAATAATTAAATATTTGACATTAACATATGATTAAATCACATGGGTGAACCTTTAGGACATTAGATACACCTCCATATGCCTTAAACACTTCAACATAGGCTTCAAGCACTCAATTCAACTCTCTCATAATGACCACTCAGACTGGTCACACACAGTCAAAATATATTCAAGATATTTAGAATCTCCATAATTGATTAGGGGCATATCATGACATCTAATACTTTTTCATAAGCATTTAAGACTTATAAAACATCTTCATGCTCATTTTATTCTTCAATTCTACTTAGAACACCTTCAACTTGCCTCTGTAAGATGGTCACTCAAAATGCTAGTACATTCAAGAAACACAATGAACTTATAATCAATATTTCATACTGAAGATGGATTAGTCAAACCTAAAAAATCCATATAGATAGTATTCATGGAGTCTACAACACTGTTAAATAGTTAGTTCATCTTGAAACATCAAAATGCTATCAATAACAACTCAAATATCCTTCTCTGGTCACTTGAAGAACACAGTCAAACACAAAGACAAATTTAAAGTTCAATATTTATAATTATATGAACATATAAATATTCTAATCAATATTTCTAGATGCAACTTGAAGTCCTATATAACTTTTTATTTTACACCACCATGAAATTCATCTTGGACCAAAAGATATAGCAAAAAAACTAAGCACTAGTTTTCCCTCATTAATTTGAATATTTGAATTTCAACAGTCATTGAGTAGATGTTAAACATCGAGCACTTTAATCTCATCTCATACTCCCTATAAAATTTAAACAAATGTACTCCATGTATCTCCTCAAATTATCTTGGTCTTTATCTTACAATGCTCATCATTGATCTAAAATCTTCTCTTCTACAATTATGCCATTTGGTAGTTTCTATATGCCTTCTGCGTACATTGACTAGTTGACTCCAATAGAATCCCACCACTTGGTAACCTCGTGCATCTTCTGAGAATTCTTTAACATATTGAATAAATATGCACCATTGGATCATTATTAACAAGATCACATGTGCTCTATTGTATCTTTAGTTTTTTAGATTAAATGCTCACCATTAGATCTTCATTTGATTAACATTCATCGTTATATATGTCTGGACTATTTGACCTTGGAATTCAACATAGTTAAACTTGATGGTATTTGGCCCATCATGGTCTAAAAGAGTCAACATTGAAGGTTTATAACTTGAACAATAAAACACTTCAAGATTCTAAATCTTTAGGGTACCTTCTTGGCACTATAGATAATATTTCCATGAAATCCTTTGACCTTGGTTGAATTTTTGAGTGTTTGAAATAAATGCACAAACTTACTAGATCATTCATATCTTACATGACATGCAATGATATTCTAGATTCTCTTAAGTTAGAATATGCATGTTTCTTATTCCAAAATATCAAATGACATACCATAACTTAATTAAGACATCTATGGATGCCTCACAACCTCTTCTTTGTCCTTACTGATCTACACATATGCCATATATTCTCCAAGACTATATATATATGATCACTCAACCTTATCTATCAAGATGACTAATTTAGTTTAGACATTCATATGACTATTCTAATGCATTATCATTCACTTTCATAAGCATTCTAGGCACTTATAACATCTCATAGGGTTTCTGAAACATGTCTATACCATCAATATCATCCATAAATTTCCTATCCAAATCAAACACTGAAGAACCATGTAGGAACATTGAATCACATTGAAGCACACTTTGTCATTATCATTCTAGCACACATGACACCTCATCAACATCCTTGGTCACCTTGGAGACATCATTGAATTTTTTTTAACAATTCCCCCCTTTGTCATTGATGTCAAACACCAATACAAAGCTTATTCTTAGAATCTGTCTCTCTCTTCAAACACTTTCTCCCCCTTTGACACAATGACAAAGTGGGATCATCTTCTGATTGTAAGGACCTGAAAATACTTCAAGAACTAAAAACAAGAAAGGATCACCTTTGAGAGATGATACAAACTCCACATAACATTTTGCATGCTTCTTCTTACCATGATATTCTCAAACATGTTCGATGACTACACTCTTATTTGATCATACATAGCTTCTATGAAGTCAAAATATACATGAACATCAAAAATTGCATGAACTTACCTTGAAAACATTAAGAGAGACTCCCCTTAAGTCACCTAAGCTCGGGCACCCTTTGAGCACCTTCAGACCATCTCCAATAATGAATAAAAAACACAATTGCCTTCATACCTTCTCTCTTAGATTCAACTACACAGTATTCTAATCCTAGGACCTGACCATTTACAAAGCTCCTAACTTGGTTGATCAAGTCATCATATTAACATGCTTGAGTTCAAAATTATTCATATCTCCACTATGACTGAAACATCTCACATATGCTCCCTCTCACATCATGCACAACTCTTCAAGCCTTTCAAACTATATGAGTTAGCTCCCCCTAACTCCATACTTCACCTAGATCATGACATCTTCAACAAGGCTTCTTAATGAGCTAGGTTATCATCAAATCTTCAACACTGTCCACACTTTAGTCAAAAACTCTTATGAAAACATCAATAGATATCATATATTCATTAGATAAACTTTAAGCAATTGAAGCAAACATGAATAACTCTTATATGGATCTCAAAATAATTACCCTTTTATACTCTACAAGTCATAATGGTTTAAAACCTTTGCAAAACACTCTCATGGAACTATCTCATCTTCAGAATACTGTGAACTACATGACAGACAACTTATCATATACATAACTCTAATACCTCCTCTATAATACCAACAATATGATAACACATTCTCCTCATCCTCCATATCAACCTTGTCTTCAATCTTTCTATGTAATAGAATATTTTGACAATTCATCATCCTTGATTAGACACCTAGAAACTTCCATTCCCTGACTTGCAAACCTTGCATACATAGCTTTATTCTTCACCATATTGACCAACTAAACCGTCCATCAAAGATTGACCAAAACTTTGAACTTTAGGATTATTGTCCATAAATATATCTTCTGAATCATTTCATCACAACACTTTGGAGTAGTTACATAAAACTCATTGCTCCCTCTTAACCAAACACATCATCAATCTCTTGTCCTCAACAAGATTGATTTGACCTTTCTCAATATTTTTCACTTATAATATTACTTCTCACACACATTAAATCAAACCTAATTGAAATGAACATACCTTTAGCTGATTTGCTTCACTTGAGCTAATGAAGCATACCAATCTCTAAACTTATAGGGCCCACAAGTCCTCTCTCAAGAGTCACCATACTAATTTATTTTACTATAGCTCATCTTCACAATCTTAACTCTTAAATACCTCTCACTTTACATCAAGGACTACTTTCATGGATTTCTTGTCATGCAACACTAGCCAAGACCCAACAAGCATTCACCATACTTCTTTATATAAAGTCTCTGCTTGAAGCCAAGAGAGAGACACCCTAACCCACAATGTCCTAAAACAATGTGAAACCAAAGTTGCCCATAAATCCTTATATTCCTTCTCCTCCTTGGTCATCTGATAGTAATAGTTATACTTTTTCTTATTTTTAGGCTTGACTAAATCAACTTGTTTATCTTCTTTATTTCTTTCCTTTTATTCTATGATGGTATTGACAATACATGGAGAGAAGATTCTTGGCATACATTTTCACTTGAAGTATCAGTCTCATACTTCAAAGCATCAACACTTGACATTGTCAACTAATATTCTTCATACGAAACTTACTCAACAGTATTAAGATGTTCACTTGCATCTTATTCATTCCCAAAATAAGTAGACAATGAGATCTCTTGATTATCTTCAATCTCTATAGCATTCTCTACCATGGAAAATGGTCCATTTGGATCTACAGACTGATTATGGCACATACTTTCCACTTTTGGTTTCCATATTTTTTTTACCTTCTTCCTTGTACTCTAGGAGTCTGATTGAACTTATTTCAACTTGATGGCCTTTGCTTGTAGAACCTATCAATGTGACTAATCTTCTCATAGTTGTATCAAACCATTCTTTTTAAAGTGAACTCATCTTGACTTACCTAATTTGGACAAAATCTAGCAATGTGTCCCATGTCATGACAACTATATCACTCACTTTGACTCACAACACTTGACTAATGATTCCATTCATAGTTCCAAATAAATTCATTCTTGGAATGTCTTCTGCACTCTCTATCCTTATGTTTGAATTGATTACAAGTATAGCAGTAAGCATTGGCATTTGCATACCTCATGGCATTTGGTTGTCTAAAATGATTTGTTCTCATAATGCCAGAATCTTCATTTCTTGATTGATGATTGATCTTCAAGGTCTGATTGTCTTTGTTCACATTGGTCTTTATTTTGTCTTGGGTTACATTCTTTTTTTCTTCTTTGTGACCAAGTCCAGTTCTATCATTAGCATTATTTTGACTATTCAAAATGTTGTCTAGATCAATTGAGCTCTTTTCAAACATCACATATGACTTCATCTTACTAGATGTCTTTTCTAACTCAGATTTCAATGACTCATTTTCAATCACATACCTTTAGCACTCATCTTCTTTAGCTTTCAGTATTGTAGATAGGATTTCTAATTAAGAACTAAGATGCTTGACTATATCTTCATGTTCCTTGGTATCTTCATTTATTCTTGCCTCAAACACACTGAATTGCTCTTCATAGTCCTTTATTTGAGACTTCAACTTCTTAGTTTTCTTATTCTCAATCTTTAGATATTCAAGGGCATTCATCAACTCAGTCTCAAAATTTACACTATATCACCTAAACCACCTTCAAACCATGTAGATTCTTCTTGATATGAGTAGCTACCTTCTTCAACCATGAAGAGATATTCATCTTCAATAGGACCATTATCTTCATGATCATACTCATAATCACTACAATCATTCTCATTAGATGAGTTGCAATATCCCTTGATGTAGAGACTCCTCTTGTCCTTATAAAACTTCTTTTGGCAATTATACCTTTTGAAACCGTTCTTACTCTTATCAGACCTAAATTTCTTCTTGTCATTATCATGATATTTTTCATGTTATTCATTATCATTTCCCTTATGCTTATGTAGACACTTGTTGGCAAAGTGACCTATCTCTCCACAATTGAAACATTTGAAAGGAAGTTTACCCTTAAACTTGCCTGAACCTATTTTTAGTTTTCTTGTTAATAGAGCTATTAGTTCATCATCATCAAAATCAGAAATATCATTGTCCTTAACCTTCTTACCTTAGAAATTATTCTTTGGCTTCTTTTTGGATTAAAATATACTTCTTTATTTGGTGGTTTGTCCTCATTAACTCTCATCTCATAGGCAAAAAGAATGCCATACAATTCATTCATCTTCATTTTGGTGAGATCATGACCTTATTCTATAGAAGAGACTTTTGAGTCAAATTTGAAAGTGAGAGATCTTGATACACTTTTTACACTATAGTTCCTTCTTCAATAACCTCTCCCATGCATTACGATCTCTCCCATGCATTTGATCATGTTCATTACCTCATCAACTCTTAGAAGATAGGAAGCCATAATATCCTCTTCCTTCATTTTGAGACTTTCAAATTTCCTTTGGTAGGTTTGCAATTTGGCCAACTTGACTTTTGAATCTCTTTTATAGATGAGTTATAATTTGTCCCAAATCTCATTGGCAGACTTGAAATATATTACCTTGTTGAACTTAGCCTTAGAAAGATCACAACTGATAGCATTGATAGCTTTGGAATTGTTCTCACTTAGATTCTTGTTTGCAACACTAGTTGGAGTAGGTGGCATGGAATAATCATAAAAAATAGATTGAAAAGTGTCAAAACCTAAGGACATGATGTAGGTCTTCATTCTTGCACTCCAAAAAGCATAATTGTATCCATTGAACAATGGAGCTTGCTTAATATAGAAACCTTGAGAACTTGTCATTATACATAAGATTACCTTCAAGTGGTTAAACTTGTATATAAGGTCTTTCTACGATTCACATTGTTAGAGGTACACTCATTGAGAGGGGGGGGGGTGAATCAATGAATCAAGTTATTTTAAAACTTCAATCTAAATCCTTCAAACCCTTAGTCATACACCATAAGCAATAAATAACTCACTCATAGCAATGAACATAAAAGACAAGCAAGATAACACAATATCTATGTGGAAAACCCTCTTGGTGAATAAAAACCACTCTCAAGCCTATAAAAACATGGAATACTTATCCTATAACATGATTAAAAACATGAGAATTTAGTGAAGCACCCACTTCACAAGGAGCACCAACCCTTAAAGATGACAAACACCAACTTGCCTAAGATGTTGATCACCAACACAACATATATGAAAATAACAAATTTGAACTCTGATTACTTCTAAATATGATGAGAAACCTTGAAAAACAACATCCTTAAATCCTCTTCACTCATTCAAACCATCACACACAAGCAAGGCATCCAAAACCACCTTTTGGATCAACTTACACACCTTCACTTGTTCTCATGTATCAATCCTATAAATTCAATAATAAAATTATGACTATAAGGTCATACAAGCAATCCACTCTGATCTACCTCTCAAGAGATCCACATAGATCTCACAATCTTCAAAAATATTTTTTCATCACACACACAACAACTCAACTCTCTATTATCAAGTCTAGAAACCATCACCTTTTCTTTCACTCTTTATAGAGTCTTCATGAATATTATCTTCTTGGTTGGATAAAAGAATTGCATTAAACCTTAAGACTTTTATCATGCTAATACATAGCTCAAATAAATTCTCATAGGTTGGTCGTTACCTCACTAGCCTCAAACTACCAGTAGGTATTGGTGAGACCTAAAATAATTAGGCATTCATACTCACATGTTACATGTGAGACTACTTGGACCACCTTCATCCTTTACCAATTATTTGAACACATAAAAAATATCTCCAATAGATCCTTACTTACTCTCATATGGGTCTATGCCACCTGAAACACTAACTCAACACATGAACTTACCAATTAGGTCTCCTTGCTCTTTAGGCCTTTGTACACAAAAAACATAGTCTCAAACTTCTGAAGCAAATACTCAAATATTTCACATTGTCATATGATTATATCACATGGGTGAACCCTTTAGGACCTCAGATGCACCTCCATGTGCTTTAGACACTTCAACATAGGCTTCAAGCACTCAATTCAACTCTCTCATAATGACCACTCAAATTGGTCACACACAATCAAAATACAATCAAGCTATTTAGATTCTCCATAACTGATCAGGGGCATATAATGACATCCAATACTTTTTCATAAGCATTTGAGACTTTATATTCATTCTTATTTTCTTCTTCAATTCTACTCAGAACACTTTCAACTTGCCTTTGTAAGATGGTCACTCAAACTCCCAATACATTCAACAAACACATTCAACTTATAAGTAATAGTTCATACTAAATATGGATTAGTCAAACCTCCAAAATCCATATAGATAGTCTTCATGGATTATACAACACTCTTGAATATTTATTTCATATTGAAACATCAAAATACTATCAAAAACAACTCAAATATCCTTCTCGGGTCACTTGAAGAACACAGTCAAACACAAAGTCAAATTTAAAGCTCAATATATGCAACTATACAAACATTCAGATATTATAATCAATATTGATAGATGAAAATTGAAGTCCTCTACAACTTTCCCTTTTACACCACCATGAAATTCATCATGGATCAAAAGATATAACACAAAAATTGAGCACTAGTTTCCCTCATTAATTTGAATATTTGAATTTCAATAGTGACTTAGAAGATGTTAAACATTGAGCACTTTAATCTCATCTCATGTTCCCTAGAAATTTTGGATAAATGTGCTCTATCAACCTACTCAGATTAGCCTAGTCTTTATCTTACAATGCTCATCATTGATCTAATATCTTCTTTTCCATGATCATGCCATTTGGCAACTCCACGTGCCTTCTGCACACTTTGAGTAGTTGACTCCAATGGACTTCCACCACTTGCCAACATCGCACGTCTTCTGAGCATTCTTTGACATATTGATTAAATACACATTGTTGGATCTTTACTGACAAGATCACGTGCTCCATTGGATCCTTATTCGGTCAGATTAAACACTTACCATTAGATCTTGATCCAATTAACACTCACCATTAGATCTATCTAGATTATTTGACCCTGGAATTCAACGTAGTTAAACTTGACGATCTTTGGCCCATGATGATCTGTAAGAAAATTTATGAAGTTTTATAATTTGAGAAAGAAAACACTTGAAGAGTCTAAATCTTTAGGGTACCTTCTTGGCAATATAGGCGTTTCCATGAAATCCTTTGACCTTGGTTAACTTTTTAAGTACCTAAAATAAATGCACAAACTTACTAGATCACTCATATCTTCATGATGTGCAATGACAGTCTGACTTCTCTTAAGTTAGAATATGCATGTTTCTTATTCCAAAATATCAAATGACACACCAGAACTTCATCAAGATATCTATGGATGCCTCACAACCTCTTCTTTGTCCTAACTAGTCTACACATATGCCATATATTCTCCAAGCTATCAATCTAATCACTCAGCATTATCTGTCAAGATGACTACTTGAGCTTAGACATTCAAATGATTATTTTGATGAATTTTGTTCACTTCCATAAGCATTCTAAGCACTCATAACAACTCATAAGGCCTTTGTAACATGTTCATACCATCAATCATCCATCAATTGCCTATCCAAGTCAAACATTGAAGAACCATGTAGGAACATTGAAGCACACTTAGTCATTATCATTCTAGCAAACATGACACCTCATCAACATCTTTATTCACCTTGGAGATATCATTGACAAACCTCCAACATATATAAGTTTTTAAGCATTATGGATTGAATGGTGGTATTATCATTGACCCAAACTGAACAAAAAGTAAAGTTTTAAGGACCACACAAGGCAAGTAAACGTAATACAAGACCCGACATAAGTGAAAACGTGATAGTAAGAGCTTAAAGTGGGCCAAAGATCCATATACACATAAACACACTAACATCATAAGAAATAAGTAGTTATCTACCAAAACAAAGATTCTACAAAAACACCATTTTTGCCCAAACTTATTGACTCTTATAGCAAAAAATGGAAAATTGAATATATTAAACACTTATCTTCAACTTAGATCATTAAAATCTATTAAAAAATAAATTGATGTTCTATTTTTGAAAGTGGATTCTTTAATAAAATGAAAAATATTGATGGAATATATCATTTGTTTCTCTAGTAACCAATCTGAACTACATATCTTTCAAAAAAAAAAATTATATTTTTACTTAAAACAAGCTTGCACATATAAGAGGATGAGTGAAGCTCAATTTGGGTGATGGATTCACTAGCTCCATTCAAAATCCTTTATTTTGGTATTGTGGGTGCCCTCTGAGACTTCCCAAAATTCTTCAACCTTCACACATGTGCTCCCAAACAGCAAAAAAAATGTATTTTCCTCTCCCTTTTGTGGTTTAATTTTTCCTACTTATATCAAGACTCAAGATCATATTTGTTGAATGTTCTTAGATCCATTAGGAGTGTTTTCTATCCATCTTTCGCCCTCTCATGTCTTTTTTATGTTTTTCTTTTTATCTTTTGTACTAAAAATGATTCTTTTCTCTCTAGCATCAAAAATACATTTTCTAATAGTTCAAGTTTGTCTCTCCTTAAACAAGATTTGATAGCAATTTTAAATATTATTTAAGAAGAGAATTGACTTTGAGATTAGTTTTAAACTAAAAAATATAAATAACATAATTTTTTAAAAATAGGAACCCATCAATATATTTATTATTCACAACAAAGTAATATTATAAATATTCTTGCAATAAAAAGTGTCTCGTTAATATTCATGATCCGTTATCTATATCATCAAAAAATATGATTCATAACAATAAAGCATAATTAAAACTATAATCAAAATATTGCTAAAACAAGTACATCACACCATCAACACAAAGATAAAAATATTATATTTAAATAATATAAAACAAATAAAAAATAATGTTATAAGTTTCCGCATGCCACAAGGGTTTCATACATCCAATTGAGAAATAACGTAAAAAATTCCCTATTATGTAATTTTTTATTATAATAATAATAATTTTTTAACGGAAGCCAATGGCGAGCCCATCCACTTTCTAAAGTATAGAACCTAAATTTTAAATAAAATAAAGTGAAAAATAAATCCATCACGACCTAATAATTAATATGTGAAAAAAGAGCAATAAAGGCATTAAAACAAGATAGCCAATAGGAGGAAATATTTGGGGCCATGTAATCGATGAAGATAATTGAGCCATCATCATTTTCTAGTGGGAGATCAACTTCCAAATTGCACGCCATACCTAACTATTCAAGGAGATTGCAAGGTCCATAGTCAAATACTTGTCATTACATAGTGCAATTGAGCCATCATCATCACAGAGTGCAATTGTCCTCCACAAATCAAATCAATCCTTCATTGAAAAAGGCAATTGTTAACATTAGAAGGAAATCCAAACCACATGGAATATCATGTTCAAGATTCCATGATATTGAAGAGACGAGTCACATAATACAATCCAAAGTAGGCATACTTTTCCTTGGTGCAAGGCACTAAAGACACTCAAATATGAGGGATTCATCATTGGTCCACTTCTTTTTAAAATGTTGATATGTTTTGGGTTGTCTCTCTTTAAAATAGTATGATGATTTGAAGTGTTAATTTTAAACTTATATATTGAAAGATTAATTATCTTGATTGTATATACATATGTACTTAATTAATTATGATGTATTTATTTCAATCAAAATCAAAATTGGAATATATTAATTTTTTAGTTCTTCATCATTAGCTTAATTTATTAGAAGAAAGATGGGCCAATTATGATTTGTAGGAGATGTTAGTCTAATATAAGAATGATCTGTATCATGGGGTTTAGGACACCAGCACAAAAGACCATTCAATAATTTAATTAACAACTCATTGAGTTATATAATATGCACTAGAAAGTAGAAAAGTTGTAAACCATTACACATTTGAATGCAGAGAGAACAAAATAATGAACTTTTATTTAATGAGAAATGAATAAGGAATGCAACAACATTGAGAATAAGGGTTTCTGTGATCAATGAGAAAGAAACAATTCCCAATTAATTTTCCTACACTAAAATGTCTAAATAAATGACCATTCAATTATTTTTCCTCTAGGGGTCAAATGGTTATAATATATCATTACAAAAATGAAGTTACAAAAGAATATGGTCACATAATAGTTCAACTTCTCTGTTAGATGAAAATTATCCTTTCTATAAGTGTGATAGTTCAACTTCCAAATGCATGATACACTAATAAGTGCATTGATATGGCACAAACTTTGAAAATGATGCTTTGCATGGCATAATGTGGCACATAGTCTCTATGTGGTCGATGATTGTTTTAGATAGATGTTGAATTGCAAGGTATGGAAATTTTGTTGTGTGAGATAACATGAAATTAAACAAATAACTCAAATCAGTGTGGTGTTGCACAGGGTACACATAACTATCAACATGGAGCATAAATCGATGCAATTGCACTCAGATTACTCACCCTTTCTTAAGGAATGATGGCCCCCATCACATCTTCAACTGACTCTAGGAATTGAAACTAAAGCTGTGAAACGATGATTAGATGAATATTATCTTTCCTTGACCACTTTGAGCAATTGACGTGTGTCTTAATAGGTGCACATAATTGTGAATTAAGTAATATAATTTGGGTGTTGATTGCATGTATTCAAGGTCCATGTCTAAAAGATATTGAGTTGTTGTTGTCTCAAGAAAAGGTGAAAAGTAGGGCTTAACGAGTTCCATATTGAATATCGGATGAAGACCCATAAATTGTTCAAGATCAAGGGAAAATGTGTTATCTATAGATGCATGTAGTATGATGTAATGACTATAGCATAGATGTTTGATTATCCTTTTAGAACCCTTGAAACCTTCTTTCTAGCGGTGCAACAATGTGCATCATGGCACGTTTTTTATTTTATTGTTAGCACAAGAATATATGTTTAACCTGTTAGTGAACATGTTGGATGTGTTGAAAAAACATATGTGCCTTGTTTGAACTTTATTTTCGAGTGTGTGAGACATGGTGTCTTATGGCACATGATAGGATATATCATAGGGTGTGGGTTGATAGAATCTAATACGTGTATGAAATGGACTATGCCCTATAAATTTTTAAAGAGGTATGTTTTAGGCATGTTGAATGAAAGGTAAATTATCATCATAGGTAACATGCAACAAACGGAGAAGTATGTGATTGACAACTTTTGTTTTCTCATATGTCTAAAGATGGAATATTGTATACCAATCCAATTGTATTCTAACCTCTCCCATAAACCATCACAAACATGAATTAAAAACCTCAGGTCATAATCAAGATTGATATATTAAGGTATTCTAAAGGGAACACAAACATGATTGAATAAGCAATGCATAATGTCATGTAATGTGATAATTTCATTGCATGCAACCATGATAGCCACCTTCAAAAACATATCCACTACAATAAACATAAATCCATTTTTGGTGCTTTTTCATATGCAACCCAAACAATAATTCCATGTTGATAGATGCTTGGATGGTATTGATAAATATATGTATAACCCATGTTTGTTCATTAGTTTGGTCCTACAATTCAAAGAATGGAGGACTTGATATGGAGCTCCATAATTATTCACAATGAGGTTGTAAAAAAGTGTTGTTGAAGTGATGGCATTGAATTGGTATCATTGAAGTAACCTTATGTATTAGAGTAGTGTTCCTCCAATATGATTATTTAGAAAAGCATGTCAGTAAGAACACAAATATACATGAACCTGTGGGTAATCTAGTTAAAAAATATATAAATTAGAAACTTGATCAGTCTATGGGAGGGTCGTTTATGCTTATGCAAATTTTTAAATTGATAATTTGAGAGATAACTAGTTAGACATGGTGTTCTTGCATGTGCCAATCACTATGATGAGCACTTAGATATGAGGGTAGATAAGATAGTCGATCTCCTTTTTATCTTTTCCCTTTTGCTATAAGTATGTCATCCACTTCATGCGGTACCCATTCTATGTATTTTTATTTCTCTATAGGAATTAAAGCAACTTGTGATTAAACTAAATGATTGTACTATTACTTAACATGTAGTGACATCATTTTTTAATTAGTTTAATGATGGTGTAAAACTCTTTTTAGTAGGTGCAATATCATTAAACTATGTCATTGAATGTATGTGAGTGATACCCAAATAGATGCCTATGATAGATGAGTATTATGTTGAATGTATAGTCTTATGATTTGGTCTCGATATCAAGGGTTTAGAAATGTCATAGGCTACTAGTATAGGTTCAAATTATAGGTTCTACTTGAGCTCATCGTATGCACATTGTTTCACAAATGTATAGTGCAATGTAGATTTGGCATGCATGCTATGATTGAGCATCCAATATATGTGCAAAAATCTAAGGATGAACTTGCACTACAAGTTATAAAGTCAAAGCAAACTTCTAAGCTATGGGGAATTGCATGGATTTGTATTATCTTGGATCACTTTGATCTTTAGTGGATCAACATAGATTATTGCATTATAATGATGCAACCTGAGTATTGGATAAGTGAGGTTAGGAATGTACACTTTCTTGAGTTGGGTTGAAATTTTTCTAGCACAATATGTCTAAGATGATTGTAATGTGATCCACACACTCCTCTAAAGTCTTGTGGAATATGAGGATGCCATCCTAATCTAAAATGATGAAGGATTTTATGAAGTTGTTCATTAGGTGCATGATTTTTTTTTGCATATTGGTAAAAATAGAGGGGATAATAAACTATCCCTCATTTTATTTTAACAATACCTTGCAAACATCTTCAAGACTGAAGGGCCCATGATTCTAGTGTGATTTTACAATAGTCTTGGTTAAGAATTATATATCTTGTATCTTGTCAAAAAGGTCATCAATGAGTGGTAGTAGATATTGATTCTTCCTTGTTATCTTATAGAGCTTGGAATAACCAATGGACAAGAACCATGAACTTTATTTATTTGGTAAAAGGACTATATAATTCTACCACAAAGAGAAGAGCTTTGTTTGATATTTCCTTTATCAATAACCTCTTGGATCTACCCTTGGATTTCATCATTCTTCCAAATTGATTTGGGCGACATCACAATAAGTAATTGTGGCTTGAATTTCTTTGAGTTGATATCCAAAATTTCATTAATACTAAACTTGATTATATATATCCCTTATTGTAGACATGGAAAGGATGTGCTTCAATGATAATACATAGGCATTAGATTACATCTCATTCAATGACTCTCTTTTGGATCCCACTGTCAATGATGACATGAAGGGATTAACCCTTGGATTGACACTTAGTATGTAAAAGACATTCTTATTCCTATGAAGTGTGAAGAATTTTTTTATAAGTGTTCAAACAATTAACATCTAGATAATTTTTTTTTAATTACATGGGACCTGATGTAGGTTACAAAATCAAGAAAAGTTAAGTATGAAACTAAAAATATTTATGTGAGATTATGTAGTGTCAGTGTCATAACTTGTCACCTTGCATATTCTATCATTTCTCTAATGTTTATGGCACCAGGGGATTTTGTTAAGCTAAATGTTTTTGGGATATTATTCTTGGCATGAGATAATTTTAGTATATGAAGTAAAGTTTGGTGCATTAAGCACATAATTATTCTTTTGCACTTTTTAATCTTGGATTTTTCTTTGATCCTAATAATGTTTTGATATGCTTAACTTAATGTGTCATAGGTCCATAATTTCATTTTGTCATGTATATAAGGAAAAATTTGGTTGATTTACTTCAACACTTCATGTTTTTCCATTTTATTTTCATGCAAACCCTAATGTAATCATGGAAATAATTGGTTTATTCTTGAACTAAATCCTCCTTATGTTGAAAAAACTACTAAAACTTCATGTACTTATACTCATATTGTTTGAGGGGCTACTATTTTATTTTCATGTCACTAGAAAAAATTCTCCAAGTGTTGACAAAATCATATTCTTTTTCTTATTTTGTTAAAATATTATTGTAGATACTGAAATCTAATTTATATAGCATCTTAGTCTTGTATACTTGACAAATACCTATCAGGGCTTTCCCCTTCTATTGTAGACTCTCTTACTATCACAAGGCTTGTATTCACCATCTCACTGTGCCTAACTATTTATATTATGGTCTAACCCAATAATATATGATGATTTAGATCTCTTACATTATAAAAAAAGCTTAAAACTTGATAGGTATCCTTCATTGTCATTTTTAGATCATCAACATCTCCCTACCCTGTAAGACACTTGTGTTGACACAAGTGTCTAGATTCTCATCAAGTGTCCAGTCCTTAAAATTCAGGTAATTTTTAAATCTTTCAAATCTTACGGGTTAGACCATTTATCTTATTGAACCTATTGTGATATATTTTCAAAATGTGTGGTATGAATATAAATCTAAGCCTACTCATTATTCATATAGAAAATACCAAGCAAGCACCTATTCAAGCTCACTCAATTGATTGAAAAATTGAGTTCTATTGCCCTATTATTAATTATTTCTATATCAGTCATAAGAGCAATCATATTATAGGTGTGAAACACTCAAATAACAACCCATGATCAATATTTTTCAAGTTACAATATTATTGCATCCCTTTACATATAATATATTTCACCCTTGTGTACCCACAAACAAACACATAGGGGATAACTACATAAGTCTAAAGCCCTCCATTGAGTATTGGTTATGTAAGCAATGATAATTAATAGAAGTGTCTTTGAGGTCAACTTGACACTATGAGCCCACTAACCCATTTTTGGTAAGGTAAAAACACCTAAGGTGAAGAGCTAGGGTTTTATCCTCATAAAGTCATCGATATCCTATGTGCATGAATAAAAGTCATCGATATAAAGGTGACAAAAACCCATAATATTATAGATGGTTGATTTAAAATATAGTTAATATTATAAATAGTAAAATTACATCGATATCAAGATAGAATCATTGACATAAGTGTCAACAAGGCAGTGTAAGTGTCTAAGAATCAAGAAACAATATTTCTAGAATCTGGCGACTAGATCCTAATCTTGTTCATCCCTATTTCCACCTCTATATTTCTTAGATCTGCCTACTCATTTGCAGATGAGTTTAGTATTATCTCTTCATTTTTAATAAATAAAACTATTATTATGAGCATATCATTTATATTTAGCATAACTCATCAATTTAATTTAGAATATTTATTTATTTAAGCTTTCAATTAATTGGATTTATCTTTAAGAGTTTTATGTATCATTGTGTATAGGATATCCTACACCCTTAACCTACATATTAAAAAAAAAAGGGTTAATAAACATTTGGGGAACTTGACCACTATGTCTTATTATGCAACTCCTAGCTTGATCTAGGGTTTTCAGTCTTCTAGGGGTTTTGATTTTAGTAAATTTTAGGTCTGAACTTTTCAATTACTTTCTCACCTTTTTTTGAATTTATCAAATATGGAAAATGTCAAGAAATATGATTTTGAACTGGAAGATAAATAAGCCTTAGTCAATAATCTAAATATAAATAAAGAGTTTACTAATGCATTTTTTGATTCATGTGCAGCTACTGCAGAGTCAAACACACTCTTCATTTGTTTTACTACATAGAGCTTGGACCTCTCATATAAGCATGCACACTCCTTTACCAAAAGTTTTCTCAATTTGTATTGACATTGGGGGTAATTCATCCCAAAATTACATTATGTAGTCACAAATAGATTCAACAAACTCAAATTGGCTCTAATTTCCTTCGTGACTCAACCCTATACCCTAAAACCTAAACCATATACCCTAAGCACTAAACCCTAAATCAATCAATTTATCCCCAATTAACATCATTTAGAGTAATAATTATTTTCATAGGGCTCAATTCAGCCTAAATTGTATCACTTATTGCCCTAATTAACTAATTGTCTCAACTGGTGATGACATTAGGGCTAATTGTGCCCAAAATCACATTCTATAATCACAAATAGGTTCGATGAGCTAAAATTGGCCCTAATTACCTTTGCGATTGGACCCTAAACCACATAACATAAACCCTAAGCCCTAGATGGTAAACTCTTTTAACCCTAAACTAATCATTTTAGCCCTAATTAATATGATTTAAACTAAGAATTAGGTTCACATGGCTCAATTTGGCCCAAATTATATCACTAATTTTCCCAATTGACTATTTGGATCAATTTGTGATGACATCAAGGCTAGTTGAGCCCCAAATCACATTTTGTAGACACAAATAGGTTAAATAAGTGCAAATTATCCCCAATTTCATTTGCAACTAGACCTTATACCCTAAACCCTAAACCCTAAACCCTAAACCTTAAAAATTATGCCCTAAACCTTAAACCCCAAATTGTAAACCCTAAACCCTAAACCAACTGATTTATCCCAAATTAATGTCTTTTAAAGTAAGAATTAGGTTCACAAGGCTCCATTTAGCCCAAATCACATAACAAGTTTCCCTAATTGACTAATTATCTCAATTTATGATGATGTTAGGGATAATTGAGCCTAAAATCACCTTTTATAGTCATAAATAGGTTCAAGAGGTCAAATTAGCTTTAATTGCCTTCATGATTGGACCCTATACCCTAAAACCTAAACCTTATACCCTAAACCTCAACACTAAACCCTATATAAATTGATTTATCCCTAATTAACATCCTTTAGAGTAATAATTATTTTCATAGGGCTCAATTTATCCCAAATCACATCACTTATAACCCCAATTGACTAATTGGCTCAACCTATGATGACATTGGGGCTAATTGTGCCTAAAATCACATTTTATAGTCATAAGTAGGTTCAACAAGCTCAAATTGACCCTAATTACCTTTGTGAATAGACTTTATACCCTAAACCGTAGACCACATATCTTAAACCCTAAGTTGTAAACCTTAAATCCTAAATCGTTGTTTAGAGTTATGTGTGTTTTAAGCTTACCTAGGGTAACTTTGTGTTTTATCGAGGGTTAATAATTTATTACCTTGATTATTTTATTTATTTTATTATTATATTTAATAAACCATTTGCACGTAGTAATTGAAAATTGAGTATTTTTAGTTTTCCTTTTATGTGCTTATGATAATAGTTTGTTCACACATAATAAACTATTTTCGTTATATATTGCATTGCATAGTTTGTAGGTGTTGTCAAGAATATATAGATATATTTTTTATTTTGTTTCAATAAATTTGTTATGAGTTTATTAAGAAATATTTTTAGGTATTTTCATTGTATTCTTGTCCTTTGAGTTGATCTTGTGGATCATTTGCATACTTATATGCCTCTTTCATGATATCAGAGCATTTTGGAAGCCTTCAGTTGTAGGTTCTCTTGCACACATTTATTCTTAATCTCTAATTTTTTTATTCAGTTCCTATACATTTAAATATTTATTATTATATTTTGTATATGCCACATACATTATGGTAATGTTCTATGTCATACATTTACCTAAAATTTTGAACTTTAAAAGAAAAAATAAGAAAATTACAAAAAAAAAGTTTTTACTTGTTTTGAGACCCCTGTAGCAAGTCATACAGGTCCATTTTTTCAGATTTAAATTCATGGGAGAATTTTAAACTAAGTGAAGACTCATCTAATATTTGGTTGTACTATTGTGCATAAGGTTGTACACCTCTTGGGAACCAAGTAAAATGTTTCACTTATGGTAATGCTTTTTTTGGTCAAATTTTGTCATAAATTACAGGTTGAAGATTGTAAAACTCAATATTTGAAGTATTTTTTTGGTTTTAAGGATAAAATATTGTCTTTAGGTCCATTTAAAACTAGTTTTTACCACCCTACATCAAGTTGTATGGCTTTTGGGAAAGCTTTTCTACAGGCAGTACATTAGCACCCATGTGATTTTTTTGAAAAATTATTTAAATATTTCTAATTTTTGGGATCTTAATATTACTTTGAGGACTTAAAGGAGTAGAAATTTACTGATTGTTCAATCTCCCTCATCTTCTCCTACAAGTGTGAGTCTAAGTTTGGCCTTTTTAATCAATGTTTTCTCTTGGAAAGTGGTTAAAAGTCAATTTTTTGACTTATGTTTTCAATTTTGGAAGAGGCATAGTGGAAAATAAGATTTTATTAAGAATTTGACGTTGTAAGAGGTATTGGGGTCAAATCCTATTACTTATTTTTTTACACAAAGTCATTTTTGTGGTCCACAAACCAAAATTGTAAATTTTGGAGAAGTTATGGTAATATACTATTTATTAGCCACATTATAAACTTTTAAAACACATTTTTTATGTTGTTTTATGAGGGGGTGACATTTTTATTGTATTAGGGGGTTTATTTTTTTGAATTTTTTTGTGAATAAAGTTTTATACATAATTTCAAGGTTTTTCCTATCGACTTTATCTTCTTTGTCAGGAATGAAATCTTGACTATTTGATCTACTAAACTCTACAAATTACCATGTTTGGAAGCTAAAAATGCAACAAATACTTCAATCAAAGGGATTATCAAGGATTTTTGAAGACTCAACATCTATGGAATTCATTTCTGAAAAGGACAAATATGCATATGGATGCAAATAGGATGAGGCTCTTGGATTGATTGGCCTCAATGTTTCAGATATTCTCCAATTTCACATTACAGATGCCAAAATGCCAAAAGAGGTATGGGATAAATTTAAAAACCTATTTGTCAAAATAAATGAATTCAAAATATTGGAGTTAGATGCAAAATTAAGTGCTCTATCTCCTTCAAATTTTCCCTCAATAGATGAATTCTTGGCAAAATTCAAATTTATTAGGTCATAATTGAAAGCTAGTGACAAGGATAAAAATGATAAGGAATGCATCTTCATGATTTTGTCAAAATTGAAAAGACCATATTATGTATTTTCCTTTTCCTTATATACCATGATGGATACATTTGGTGATGAATTCAAATGACCTTTTTTTGAAGTTTTTTGTGAAAGACTAACTAGAGAGCAAACAAAACTAATGGCTCTAGATGATTTACCTAGTTCTAGTCGTGATTTAGTAGCTAATACCTCAAAAGGAAAACTTTCACCTAAATCCAAGAAGAGGAAAACATATTTCAATAAACCTACAGACACCACCACATAGTCTCCTCAATATTTTAAAAACAAAAAAGTCTTTTAACAAAAAGAATAAAAATTTGGTCCTTATAACTTTTGTAGTGGTCCTAATCATGATGAAAGTAGATGTTTTAAGAAGATGGAATAATTAGAGATAGTATTGAAATAGCACAATATTTTTGTGCCTTCTCCATCTTCTACTCCTTCTACAGGGAAAGGGAAAGTACTTTCACCCAGAGCTATATCTTCATCTCATGATGAGTGGATTTTTGACTCAGGTGCCTCTCATCATCTCACACACTCTCATGATCTCTTGTATTCTCTTACAAATTTTAGTATATCACATATTTTCATGGATAACTCTTCACATATTAAAGTTTTGGGATCAAGAACTATTAACAAACAAGATGGTTGTTGTAATGATGTATTACTTGTACCCCAAATTTCTTCTAATCTTCTCTATGTGTATAAAATATGTCATTCTGGTATTGGTAAAATTATGGAGTTTACTCCACATGATGTTGTAATAAGAGGATGTAATGATCCTAGTGAGATAGTTTCTACATGTATAGTAGATCATTTTGCAAGACTACACATTTGATAAGTTTAAGCCTTCTTCTAGGACATCTAGTTTTTCACTTGTAGCACATGGTGATAGTCTTAGCAAGTTATGGCATGAATGGCTAGGGTATTAATGTTATGGATGTATGAAAAAAATGAGTACAAAAAATCTTGTAAATGGCCTTCCAAAGGTCTCATGTATTCATGGAATGTATCTTGGATGTCTAGTTGGTAAACAACACCATGATTCATTTTCAATTGGTAAGGCCACATGTGCACATGAACCCTTAGAATTGGTTCATAGTGATTTGATGTATTTTCCAACTCATTCTTTATTAGGGGATAAATATGCACTCACATTCATATATGATTTCACTCATAAAACATGAGTATATTTTCTCAAGTTGAAAAGTGAAGTATTTGAGACCTTCAAGGATTTCAAAGCCTTTGTTAAAAAATAATCACCTCTTCCTCTTAAGAATATATTAATAAATAATGGGGGCGGGAATATGATGGTAATGATTTTTTAGATTTATGTACTGACCATGGAATCCAACATCATTCCACTGTATCATACACTCCCCAATAAAATGGTGTAGTAGAGAGGAATAATTAAACATTGAAACAGATGGCTAAGTGTATGATTCATTCTAAAAATTTGGGTCCACAATATTGGGATGAAGCAGTAAATTATGAAAACTACATTTAAAATTATATGGCTCAAAAATATATGCAAAATACAACACTTGAAGAAGCTTGGCTAAGGATCAAGCTTGATATTTCAAATTTTTGTGTCTTTAGGATTCAAGCATGGGCATTTGTTCCTAATGAAAAATGTAAAGCATTGGAGAATAAAATCCAACCACTCAGTTTTGTTGGATATTGTGAAGATGTTAAATCTTACCTCCTTTGTGATCCTATCTCACATGATGTGTTGTTTTGATGGGATGTATGTGTTGATGAGCTACCCACTGCATAAGAGTCTACATCTAGTATTTCTTCCCCCTCTCCATATTCTATAAATGATAGTGAGGATTTGATTTCTTATGTTGATCATGATGAGGATGATTTTGATGTTTCACCTATGTAGCCACCATAATAATCTTCTTCACCATCTATGCCCAAGTGGGCACAAAACACTCTATTGGGAGTTGGTTCTTTGGTTGGTGATGCATCTGATTCTAAGCACACTCGTTCATAGACATTTGGTGTTTATGTTATGGGAAAAGCCATTACTAATGATCCATTTTTATTTTTTGAGGCTATTGGTAAACACAAGTGGGATGTTGCAATGTCTGATGAGTATTATTCATTGATGAAGAATAATACTTGGGATCTTGTTCCTCTTCCTAAAGGAAGAATAACTGTAAAATATAAATGGGTCCTTAAGACCAAATATGATATAGATGGATCAGTTGATAAATACAAGGCTAGACTAGTAGCTAATGGATTTTCATAGGTTGAAGGAGTTTATTCATCTAAAACCTTTGCCCTTATTGCTAAGATGGATTCTATTCAGCTTGTACTTTCTCTTGTTGCTTCACATCATTGGTTAGTTTGTCAGATCGATGTGAAGAGCACTTTCTTGCATGGTGATCTCAAAGAGGAGATCTATATGGAGAAGCCTCTAGGATTTGTGTAGGAATCATCATTAGTTTGTAAACTCTGTCATTCTCTTTATGGTCTAAAACAAGGTCCTTGAGCTTGGTATGAGAAGATGGACTCTTTTCTTTTAAGTTATGGTTTCCATCATTGTGAGTCAGATCATAATGTGTATATCTTGAATCAAGGTGAGGATATTCTGATATTATTTTTGTATGTTGATGACCTTATCCTCACTGGCAGTTCAAACTCTTTGATTTAGGGCATCAAGGATAAGTTAGCAAATAGATTTGAAATGATATATCTGGGACTTTTACATTATTTTCTTGGCCTTCAGGTTCATCATTCATTCTGAAGGTATCTCTATTGCATAACAAAATTATATGACATATCTTCTTCATAGATTTGCCATGGCTGATTTTAATCCTGCCCTAACTCCATATCAATAAGGTGTTGTGTTATATGCGAGTCAACATTGTATTAATAACTTGTAGGTAGTATTTTGTACTTGACTCATACACACCTTGACATTATATTTATTATGAACCTTATCTCTCCATTTTCACATGAACCTCATGAGAGTCATTAGAAAGAAACCAAGCATATTTTAGGGTACATTCAAGGCACAACACACTTTGATATATAGTACACACCATATAATTCTATATAATGTGTTGGATACACTGACTCTGATTAGGCTGGTGATGTTGACACTCGCAAATCCACTTACAAATTTATATTCGCACTTGGTTCTAGTCCATTTTCTTGGTCATGCAAAAAGCAGAAAGTTATTTCATTATCCTCTACTAAGTTAGAGTATCGAGGTGTCATCAAAGTTAGTCAAGAAATATTTTGGCTTTGATAGGTACTTAGAGAGTTTGGCTTTCCCCAATAGGTTCATAATATTATTTGGTGTGATAACCAAAGTGCGATTGCTATTTCACATAATCCTATTGAGCATCAACAAACCAAAAATATTAAGATTCACAAGCACTTCATTCGATAGCTTATTCAGGATGGAGTTCTTTCATTAGATTTTATGCCTATAGTTGAGCAAATTGCAAACATCTTTGTTAAGCCTTTGGCTTATCCTCATTATCTTCAGTTGTGAGAGATGATTAGGGTGAAGGAAATTTTAATTGAGGGGATTTCCCATGAAGTCCTTCCTTCCTTTATTTTTTCATGTATTTGATTGGTTGTACATGGGTATCTTATTAGGCCTAGTAGTCAGGACCCATATTTGTTTATCATTTTCCCTATGTTAAACTTATGGGAGGGTGTTAGAATTATGTGTTTTTTTAGCTTACCTATGGTAACTTTGTGTTTTATTGAGGGTTAATCCTTTGTTACCTCAGTTAGTTTATTTGTTTTATTTTTGAGATTAATCAACCATTTGCACATAATATTTAAAAACTAAATATTTTTAGTTTTCCCTTTATATGCTTAAAACAATAATTTGTTCACACATAATAAAATATATTTTTTATATTTTCATTGCATAGTTTGTAGGTGTTCTAAGAGAATATACAAGGATTTTATTATTTTGTTTCAGGAACTTTGTTGTGAGTTCATTAAGCAATATTTTCAAGTATTTTCATTGTAGTCCTGTCCTCCAAGTTGATCCTATGGATCATTTGCATACTTAAATGCCTCTTTCAATTGTAAACTATTTAAACCCTAAACCAATCATTTAATCCCTACTTAACATCATTTAGACAAAAAATTAGGTTCACAAGGCTGAATATGGCCAAAATCACATCACTAATTACCCCAATTGATTGATTGGTTTAATATATGATGACATGGGGGATAATTGAGCCCAAAATAGTATTTTATAGTCACAAATAGGTTAAATAAGCTTAAATTATCCCTAATTACCTTTGAAATTAGACCATATACCCTAAATCCTAAATCATGTACCTTAAATCCTAAGCCCTAAACCTTAAAATAATTGATTTAGCCCAAATTAAAATCCTTTAGGGTAAAAATTAGGTTCACATGGCTCAATTTGGCCTAAATTACATAATCAATTTCTCCAATTGACTAATTGCTTCAATCAATAATGATATTGGGCTAATTGAGATCAAAACCACATTTTTTAATTACAAATAGGTTCAAAAAGATCAAATTGGCCTCAATTACCTTCGTGATTAGACCTTATACCCGAAAACCTAAACTTTATACATTATAACCTAAGCCCTAAACCCTAAACATTAATACCTAAATCTTAAATCCTAAACCCTAAATCAATTTATTTATCCCCAATTAACATCCTTTAGAGTAATACATATTTTTATAAGGCTCAATTTGTCCTAAATCATATCACTTATTGCTCCAATTAACTAATGGCTCAACCTGTGATGACATTGTGGCTAATTGTGCCCAAAATCACATTTTATTGTCACATTTAGGTTCAACGAGCTTAAATTGGCCCCAATTACCTTTGTAATTTAAACCTCTACCCTATACCCTAAACCATATACTTTGAACTCTAAGCCCTAAACCTTAAACCCTAAACCCTAAGCCTTAAACCCTAAACCCTAAATCATAAACTCTTTAAATTCTAAAATAATTTTTTTGGCCCCAATTAACATCATTTAGACTAAGAATTAGGTTCATATGGCTTAATTTGGCCTAAATCACATCACTAATTGCCCGAGTTGACTAATGCTTAAATTTATCAAAATGTGGTTGAAATATCCATGATTCAATATAATGAAAGAAGTGATGCATGTGATTTATTTATGGGATTACTATAAAAAATTACCCCATAATTGGAAATCATGTCATGTATTCCTTTGTGCATTAGATGGTTCCTATATGCATCAGGGGCTTGTCAATGCATTTCTCCTAGTGTATGCTTTAAGGGGTGTAAAGGGAATGGGGTGGAATCAAATTATGGCACATTATGAAAGATTTGATCATACTATTATATCATACCTACATCCCTTCATGCATCCTTCATACCTCCTATGATGTCTCCTTGATATCTTAAAACCTTGAAATATGGCTAAGTATGAAACCCTAAAATTTGACTAAGTTTGAAAGGTTCTTCCAAAACCTAGAATTTGCATTATATCTCCTAGAGGTCTGAAACCACTCTCAAACATCCTAAAAGTATATAAATAAAATATAACTTAAAGTATAATAAACTATATGTCGCTATCTAAATGTAAACTATTTTATTTTGTTTATATATGCTATACATGCTAATGTAATAGTAAACTATTTTGTGTACATGCTTTTATAACAATAATACCATGTATTTAGTTCTAAAGACTAAAACCATGTATTTGGTTTTAATAACTAATACTAAAATATTATACATATGTGGCAATTCCATGTACGTTGTAAATCTGTGTGCACAACTTTACTGTTTGACATTCGAAACACATGCCTTAAGGCTCAGGAATGGCTTGGATTCTGAGGTTGAGGCATGGACCTGAAAACACAACCAAATGTGTGTTTTTGATTAAAAACAACAAAATGCAACTTTGGCCATGTTAAACACTTTGAATTATATCAAACTTTTTATTTAAAATATGACTACAACATCAAATACACTCTCATCTTTCTAACTATATAATTTTTAAATATTTTTATTACTTTAAGGTTATCTATATTTATTTCTAAGTATGTCTTTTTTATAGCGCTATATGCTGAAACTGTACATGTTCATATTTGTTTTTGTATCTTTTGATTCAAACCAAAAAACAATTACATGGTTGTAAACTAGATTTAATTTTATACACTTTAACAAAAAATATAATTTTTGATATTTTTGAGGTAGTTAGGGGGGCCGCATAGTCGGTTATACACGATTGATCATATTTCAAGGTCTATTGATTTGTGAAATTAGTAAAAAATTAAATATTACTTAATTAATAAAAAAAAATATATATATGTTACAAACTAGATGATCTTATCTAACTTCCCACCAAAGGGTTTTAAAAAAACTAAATGATGCTCAAAAAATTATGGGTCACATAGAAAGCTATTTATTCTGATTTTTATATAAAATATTACTACCTCTTTAAATTTATGATGTTTGACCTATATATACTAGACCATTTCAAAAAAAAAAGTAGTTTATAAACTAGACTCAAAATTTAACAATTCATGTTCCTATGATATCTTCAAATTTTAAGTTTAGGTGTTTCAAATAATCCACATAAGTTGAGGTTTCTTATTTTTTACGAAAAACATGTCCACTTAAGACCCCCTTTTATCCCCTCCCCACACAATTCCATGTACTTACCCATATATTATATTTATTTTGATATGAAACAATTATTATTTTATTCTTATGTCTTGTTTTATAGTGATATTTGCATGTGTGAGAGTTCCATGGTCGATGACACATGAGTACATTTTTAGATCTTCATATAGATGATGCAAATTGGTAGGTACTAGAGGATGTCGATTTAGCACATGTTGGTCAATTTCTCCAAGTTACTTATAACATGCACTTGATTACAATGTTAGCTGAGAGATGGAATATTGTATCCTATTGTTGCCTATTTTTTGGGTGAGGGATATTGTAGTGTAGATAGAGGGTGTAACATATATGCAATGAGCTTGCATGTATATGATGGGTCATAGATAAGCCACATATAAGGGTGGTATTTTATTTGCTTCATCATATTCTGTGATCACATGTTCCATAAAAAGTTCATATGTTGTGTGCTTGCATCATTTTTTGTATTTTATGGAGGATCCATTGTGATCTCCTATCACATGTATGATATTTCCATTCTATTGAGGATATCCATACCATGTATTCTTAGGGGCATATCATTATATCCCACTTGTTTCTACACACACACACACACACATTATGGAGGTTCATGTTGGTGGTCTTGGAACAACTATGTTATTACATATATATGCTTACAAGCTCATATTACTATGGTTTGCAATTCTGGTATTCTATGTATAGATTGGGATTACCTCAATGCCATTTCATCTCATTTGATTTTACCACGTTGGATGGGATTGAGCATAATATAGAGTAATATTAGATAAATTAAGTCCATCTAAGATTCAATGACAACCATATTTGGTGGTGGTTTGAGGATACTAGAGACATTCATCACACACAATTTTGTATGTGGTTACATGATCAATTATGTGGCATTGTTGAGAGGTTTTGATACGAACATGTTACTTAGTAGTTTGGATTAATTAAAAATGTGGCCCTAGTATCTTACCCACTGACACAAATTACTATGGTCATTATTAGAGTTGAGTTGATGTCAAGGTCAACATGTGCTGACTTGGATCCTTGATTAGTGAGGGATTGGTATCCTATGGTTGCCTTAGTAGTAAGCAATGATGTGGGGTGTGTGACAACATATACACAATGGTGGAGTACTAATTGATGGGCTATATTGTTTATAATTGTAACAAATGATACTAGTGTTGTGTCCCCTACACATGGTAGAGTGGATGGAGATGATGGAGGTGAGATGGTGGAGATGGAGGAGGAGATGTAGAGGGAGCAGGAGCACCACCTACACCAAAGCCTATACCCTAGCCTATACCATAGCCCATCGATATGGATGCCATTATTTCCAAAGTTGTTGTTAGTGTTATGTTTGAGTGTGAGTGTTTGAATTTTGATTTGATTTATTATTGATATTATTATATTTGATTGCTAGCATACAAATTTAATATTTCAAATGACACATATTGGCCTATGATAGTAGATGGTGCCATCCATACTTTTTCATGAAATGTGCCTTATGATATAGTTAATGTTGTCTTAATTGAGTGGGTTGATCATATTACCGAAAATAATATTTCATTATTTTATCCCTATGCCATTGTTTATACTTCCTATAGTATAATCTCTAGAAAGTGAGATTATTTTCAAGTAAAACTTGACATACAACCTTATGCCTACACATGATTTTGATTTATCAATGTATTTTATCAATTGATATTATACTTTATAGATTGAAAATAAATGTTCTATGGTTCAAAAAATTATTGAGAGGCGTATTAGATGATATAGGTCACTGTATCAATTACAGGGACTAGTATCACTAGATGGAGCTTTAACTTCATAGTCCACATGTCGAATCATTAGTGATAATTTAGATGATGAGGGTGCTCCCATATTGACTTAATTTTGATGTATTATAAAAATGAATTTTTTTGTGTGTGTGCATGTGCATGTGTGTGTGCGTGCATGTGTGCACATGCATGTGTGGGAGAGAGAGATATTTTTTCATATATTTGTCTTATTTTAATTATATGTTATATATCCACATTGTGATTTTATTAATTTATTTTTTTAATAAATAATAGTAAACAATATGGGAATATGTTGCATTTACAATGTTATTTTTATATATCATTCATAAATGTTAGTGTCACTTATGTGATATTGTTACTCAAAATTGGTTGACCCAACCATTTAAAAATAAAAGTCACTATAATCTAGTTATCAAATTCATTGTTGAACAAATCCAAATTAGTTCTAATTTTTGTTGCCAAATCCATATATACTTGATTCACTTTTTGATTCCATATTTATTTTGGAGAATATATAGATATGCTTGTACCATTTTTTCCCTTGAAATTTATAGCTGTGTTATTTCTAGTATCACCTCCCTCATGAGTTTGAATTACCTTTGGTTCCTCAGTGGGAATATCTTGGGATAATTTAGTCATGGTAGAATAGTAACTAAAATAAATACTTCTTAGTTTTTTTTTCCTTCAAAGGATGATAGACTTTTCTTTCCTTTATAGAAATATCATGGAATGTCTTTGTCTTATCAGAATAACTACTTATAGAAATATCATGGGATGTCTTTGTCTTATCAGAATAACTACTGGTAGAAGTGGGAGAGGAAGACCTTGTTGTCTTGCATGATCAAATGTGATGACTCCTCTATCAACAAGTTGTGTAATATTTTATCTTAAAACATAAAAATTATTATTATAATGTCCATTAACACTATGGTCAGTGAAAAATGGTTAACCCTTTATCTTTTCAAACATGTGAGGTAGATGATAGTAATATGGAGGAAGAGTAATCATATTCTTATATAATAATGTATGTAATATATCACCGGGTCGATCTCTAAGGTGATCAAACTTAAGTGTTTTCCACTTATTAAAATTAAATACCTTTGTTATATGTGTCATTCCATAAATTGACTCTTTTCCTTTGTGTAATTATTTTAATGATTCTTCCTTACTATGAAAATTTGTCTTAGGATAAAGAATAGGTGATTTATTATTAAACTTGTTGGTCAAAACTTATTTTATCATTTATTTCATATTGTATAGGCCTTTGACCATATCTTTTTATTTTAAAGAAGATGAATTAGATTTAGCCTTTTGAGTGGTAATTTGTTGCTTTGGTGAATGTGCTTTTAATTTACTTGTATCATTATCATCTAGATCACATGCAAAGTGGTGCACATCCATATATAATTTGTCAAAATAAATGTAAGGATTATGCAATGTTCTTTATCTCAGTGGAGAAAGGATAGGTCCTTAATAAATAAAAAGTCTATTTCCAAATCTAAGGGTTGATATATCACAAAATGTAAAGCATTATTGAATTGTACAATGTAATCTCCAATAAACTCATTATGAGATTGATTTAAGCCTTGTAATTAATTCAATGTTAAGTTAGTTATCTCATGCTTATGATAATTGATAAAAATATGTCTTCTAATTTTTTAAATGTAGGTAAATAACCATTAGGAAGACTATAAAACCAATCCCAAGCATTTTGTGTTAGACTCCCATAGAAACATTTTAATAATATGTGTTTGTCTTTGGCCTAATTGATAAAATAAAATATGTATTGTGTTAAATGGTTAGTAGGGTCTCTACGACCATCAAATAAGGGAAGCATATGCATGAAAAAATATTTTGCATATGGACACTCAAATACAATTCATGTAAGAGGTTTTTTATTAATTTTTTCTTTAATAATAGCATGGCATGATAAAAGTTACAAATTAAGAGATAATACTTACTGTTGAAAGTCTCATATAACATACATCATAGACAAAATATGGCTAGTAAGAGTAATAATAGTTTGGAAAGGTGTACTCATAATTTTCAATTTACCATCTACTAGAAACATAGGTGTGATGGAATCATCACTACTATCATTGCATTTGATAAAATTACATTCTAAAATAAAATCATTGCATAATTTGGAAATAGTGTAAATCATATCATTTGTATCATATGAAGTTTGTAAAAAGGGATATAAATTGCATCATTTTGAATGAGATAATGAAATATTATGTTCATGTGCATTTGTTTGTGTTTCTAGAGGGAGACAAGGTGTAACACATGTTGCTTATAGAGAAAGACAAGGGAAAACACAATCTAATTTTGTATCATTTGCATTGTCTATATCATAGGAAGTGTCTATAGATGTAAGAATAGTGTTATCATAACTTTGATTCATGCTTTTTTCATTGTTCTTATACTTCTATGTCTTATAACACTTAATGCAATAAATTGAAATAGCAAACTATAGAGACATGTGATGTGTATTCTCAAATTAAAAAAAATAAATTGATAAGACCTATTCTTAAAACACACTCCCACATAAATAGATAAATAATTATAAGGAAGAAGATAGAGAAGGAAGAAACCCTAAGACATAATCTTATAAGCAATGTTCAAATAAAATGTATGGGTTTAGCAATATGTTCTATCTAAAATTAGATTAATGAAATAATAACCCGTAAATTATATATAAATTAATAGAATAAAAGGTTAATTATAGATTGGTATAATATACACAAAATATTGATATTTGACTATGATTCAAACATGTATATTTGAATATCACAATAAACAAGTATAAAGGGATAAAGAGGAACTCAATTTATTTATCACACTCCCTTAGTCTACACAATCATGTTTTTTTTAAATGATATGTAAAAGGAATTATTTTCTAATCATTTTTAAAATTTACTATTGTCTTTATTCTGTTTAGTATCGATTGCTAGTAGATATAATCAATTGTCGATCTAGACAACAGTCGAGTTTGAGCCTATATGTGCAAGATTCTAATTTCTTACATGATGCTTTTCCTATGTTAGTAATGTCTTTTTCTTCCTTCTCAATCCTTTCAACATGTATGCATGCACCTAAAATGTCAAACCCTAATTTCCTTCACAAACACTTGAGACATCAAATGAGGGGGAGGGTGTGGAGGTAGGGGACAATTCAGAGAAAGGGATTGAGTTGGATTAATCTTGATTAATCCCCATTGACCAACCTAACACTGCACTACATTAACACTTCTTCAAACATGGATCAAATTCAAATGTAATTCTCTCCTTAATGTGTGTATATGTAATGGTGAATGCAAACTTAGATGTTTGTTCTCTTATCTTACCCTTAACACAAGCATGTAAAATATAACCTTTAATACTTCATATGTAGCTCTAATGATTTAGTATAAACAACATATAACTTTGTATAGCTCTTGTAATCTAAGAATGTTTATCCAAAATGTCTCCTAGAACTATTTATATATATGACATCTTTTGAATTTGAATTAAAAACCTAGTGGTTTGATAAAATGGACCTAAAATAAAATCAACAAACCAAAGCAATGGTTATAAAAGGAAACACGCCCCAAAAAATAATTTAAATGATCAAGGGTTAAGATCAATTATCGATCTTGATTGCAATGGTTGAAACCGATCTAAAATAAGATTAACCTTGAGATGATAAAATGGAGTTAGATATCTATATTTTTAAATGTGACCCAACTGAAATGGATGGGAAAAGGGGATAATAAATTCATATAAATAAAAAACTAAAATAGAAAATATATTTACCACTAAATACTTAATTTTTTGCTAGAGACCCATATAAATAAAGTGGTTAAAAGACATTGTAAAACAAGGTTTATGCCAAAATTAAGTATCTGCAATCCACTAATAGATGAAAGAAATATTAAATTATTGATGCAACTGTAAACTAATGTAACAAAACATTATTGATACTACTTTTGAATAATAGAAAGAAAATTATAAAGAATAAATCAAATATATATAATTGTTAATCATTTTATACATCAATAATATTTATTTAGGAGAATTATTAAACTATCCAATACTATATTTTTTACTATCAACTATTTTTTTTATAAATATAATAAAATTATTAATAATTTTTTTAAAAAATGATTAAGAAAAAGATTTCATTTATGATGTAAATTATGAATATGTGATGAAATTACAAATTATTTCAAATCACTATTATTCAACTAAAAGAAATTGTAAAATTGTATTCATATTATATAAAATAATATAATCTAAAATTTTGTAAATAATTATAAATAAAAATGATATTTATAAAACTATTATATAAATGAAAAATATAACCTAAAAAATTAATATAAATTATATTAAAAAATATGTAAAAATAAAATAAGTATATAAAATAAAATAAAACTATATTCATGTTATATAAAATAATATAATCTAAAATTTTTAAATAATTATAAATAAAAATGATATTTATAAAACCATTATATAAAAGAAAAATATAACCTAAAAAAAACTATTATATAAAATAAAAATATAACCTAGAAAATTAATATAGATTATATTAAAAAATATGTAAAATAAAATAATTATATAAAATAAAATTATTAAAATTTGATTTTTTTTTCAAACACTATACAAAAGATCATATCAATTAAAAAATAACTGTTTTAAAAATACAAATTCTTTGCTTGAATAGTTATTGAAAGTAATTTATACAACTTAAATAAGACAAATGTAAAAACTTGAATTCAATTCTTGAATATAATAAAATACATTTATGATGTCGTCACCATTCTTTTGGTTTTTTTGTCACCATATAATTTAGTCTTCCTTTATTATAGTTTAAAAAAATCTAACCAATTAAAAAATAATTGATTTAAAAATATAAATTATTTGTTACAATAGTTATTGAAGGTGAATAAATGTAAAAACTTAAATTTAATATTTAAATATAATAAAAATACCTCTATGATGTTGTCACCATTCTTTATGTTTATTTAGTGCACCATGTAACTTAGTCCTTTATTACATTTAAAAACCTTATCATATGATATTTAAAATACCTCTTTTCAAGTTGTCTGTATGCATGCCTCCTGACCGTATGCTTGATGACATTGATTGTATATTTTCTCTCCCATTTGCCATATTGCCAATCTTTATAGATAAAGGTAGGATTTTTTGTTTAAAAACGCATTTACTACGCTTAGTTGGCTTCCCCCTCTACCCTTTGGACAACTTTTTTCACATTCCTTTTTATAAATGGCTGCCGCCATTCATTCTGCATCATTTGATGCAGGTGTTATTAGTGGGAGCAATAGCAAGAATGACACCAAAGCAAACACAAAAATTTGTTTCAAAGGTCTATCACGAGGTAATTCTCTTGAACTAGACACACTTGTGCCTGATGTAGTATTAGAATTGCCTGAGTTTGATAAAGCTTGCAGCTATTTTGAAAATTTTACTCTTGTTGCTTATTTTGTGGGTCGAGTCCCCCTAGAAAGCCTTGTTAGAAACCCATGGAAGCACAACTGATTACCATACAACTAAATATGTGGAATTAAACCAGAAGCAATAAGTAACTAGAATCAAAAACAAAATAGAATTTGAGAGACAATACACACTCTTATATTAAATACTCTTCAGAAGGAAATACAATAAAGAAGATGCCACTTCTTCCACCTCTGAGGCTTCCCACACCTCTAGGACTTTCAGTAATCTTCCCTCAAAGCTCTCTGTCAACTACGGTCCCAACAAACAACTCACACACAAAATTGTTGTTCACATCCAACCAGTCAGTCTCAACACTGCTAGTACGAAGCACTCAAAAGTACTTCAAGTAGATATCCTTAATCTTGCAAAAACCTGCAAATCAACCTGATCTTACTTACCATGTAGATCTCCAAATGTGGCCTTGCACACCTGCTGACCAAGATCCTACAACTAAAAGAAATTCTTTCTTGCCTTAATTACAATACAACCCATGAGTCTCTTAAATAGACCTCATGCAAACAATAATTAGACTTTCTTAATTACAATAATTAGACACGCAACTCAAGACTATAATTAGCCTTCAACATGCAAACTGGCCGTTCAACAAACTAACTGTTCGTGCAACAAATAGTTCTAGAATGCACATGTGACTGATGTCAGTCCTTGTCTGACTGGGGATGACCGACGTCGGCCGATCCCTGTCGATGTCAGCTGCTCTGCACCCTGTATATGACTGACATCAATTGATCAGACCGGCGTCGGTTGCTTTGCAACTCAGCATCCTCCTCCATTTGCATCAGTGAAGCTTTTAGCTTCACAACCTAACAATCTCCCACTTGGAGATAAACAGCTGCACCTGTACCTGTACCTGTACACCGCCTAATTTGTTTCTTTGGGCTTGTATTCCTCTTCAAGATCAATCTTGAAGACCAACCACCACACAACCTGTGGTGCAACACTTGTCAACCAAATAACCTGCCATATCCGATTCTACATACCCATGTAGAGAAGTGCTTGACCCTGCATCGCATGTATACCTGCTGCTAGTCCCTCTCAGATACCTGAGAATCCACTGAACTGCCCTCCAGTGCTTCTTTCCCAAATTGACCACAAACTCGCTAACAACTCCCACTGCTTGGGAAAACTCAGGTCTAGTACACATGTACTTAACCTCATCATGTGATTGGGGACACTGCTTTGTTAACCATCCATCCATAGGTACGATAATTGGTTCTGCATCCTGCATCCTGAACCTTGCCACTACCTTATTCACACAATCATCCTGAGACAACATCAACCTGTGACTTTTCCTGTCTCTAAGAAAACTCATACCAAAGAATCTTGCTGCTCCCAAATTCTCCATGACATACCTCTGAACTAACTTTACCTTTAGCTCAGAAACTCCCTACATGTGTGACCCTGCAACCAACATCCACACTACATATAGTAATAGAATAATGTAGCTAATATTATCCAACCTAGTAAAGAACACACAATGGTTACCATGACCTTGACTAAAGCCCTGCTTTGTCATCTACCTGTCAAACCTCCATTGCCCTGTAGCCTGCTCAAGACCATATACCCTGGCCTTTCATCTCACATGTCCATTCTCTCTCTTCTTTGACCTCAGAATCTGTTCATCTTTCAATGCTTTCTCTCCAACTGGCAAATCCACCAAATCTCTCGTTTGGTTCTCTTCTAAGGAATCATCTTCCTCCTTCATGCCACGCTCCCACTGTTTCTTGGATCCTGCCTGTTCTGCTTCTTTAAAACTTCTTGGTTCTTGACCTTCAGTGAGTAACAAGTAATCTAAAGAAGGGGAATAACGAATTTGAGGCTTACTCACCCTTTCAGTCCTCCACATGGGCATTTGAGACTCCTTGACAGCTTGTTGTCCACCCATAATCCATTTTAACAGTGACCGATGTCGGTCACCTCTCAGCCTCCATCTGACTGACGTCGGTCCCATGCGACTGTCTTGACTACCGACGCCATTTTCCTGACCGGCACTGGTGTCCCTTCTACCGACGTCAATTCCCTCTTGACTGACGTCAGTCTTTACCTGCTCGACACCATCGACTCCTCTGATTTACACATGACCGACGTCGGTTCCCTCTGACCGACGCTGGTACTTGTGTTTGCCTGTGAGTGATGACTTTTTCCCCACGAGCTTGCTTTGAATCACACCCTTGTTCAAACTGCTCTGCTCAAAATTATTCAGCCCCTGTGACTGATTTTTGTCCGTCATCTTCTCCTTGAACACCAAGACTTTCCTGTTCTTGTCAAAAACATCAGATTCCCTGTTTGTGCCATAAACCTGATCCTTCCTTGTAGCACGTGTATCAAGAAGCCTCACTTTCTTTTGTTGCTTACAGAAATCTTGATATGTGCTTTTTGAATCTGAACTCTTACCCTTTGACTCAAGAACATGCATCTCCTTTTTATTCATGTGACCAAGCCTACGAAGCCACATCTTCGAATCTACAGCCGAAGTAGATAAATCAAAAGAAGAATTAGTAATACAAGTAGATAGATAAAGAGTACCTACTTTCTTACCCCTTGCTAAAACAAGTGCACCCTTGGTAACCTTCCAAGAGTCTGCTGTGAGAGTTACTGTGCATCCCTCATCACCTAAACTTCCCACAGAAATCAAATTCCGATTCAGGACTGGGATATGCATGACCTCCTTCAACACCCATGTATTGCCCGTCTGTAATTTCAGCTTCACTTTCCCTTTTCCAACCATCTGATAAGGCTTACCATCCCCTAAATAAATCTCTCCAAAGTCTCCCTAGACATACTCATGAAAAAATTCTCTATTTGGGGATGCATGAAAAGAGGCACCAGAATCTAAAACCCAAGATTCCACTTTATCAAAGGAACATACCAGAGCATCCTGTCCAACAATACTTGCAACAATACCTGTAACACTTGCTTCTTTAGTTCCTTCTTGCCGATCTTCAACCAACCAACAATCTTTCTTTACATGCCCTTTCTTTCCACAATTCAAGTAGATTTTCCTGCTGAGCCTGGATCTAAATCTCCTGCCTATCTTTGACCTTGATCTCCCTTGCTCGATCTTCTCTCTTTGCCGTCCCCTACTTTCAACACTCAAAGCATTCCCTGATGATTCACCTGTGCTTTTTTTGCGAATTTATACATTCAAGATTACACCAATAACATCATCCACTTTTAAGATTTTTGAAGCAGACGCAGTATTACTAACTACCATTACCAAACTCTCTCAACTTTTAGGTAATGAGCATAAGATTAAGAGAGCCTCAATTTCATCATCAAAAACAATATTGACTGAATTTAACTAGTTTACCAAACCATGGAAATCACTAAGATGACTATGTACTGATCCACCTTCCTGCATTTGCAAATTAAATAATTGCTTCATAAGAAATACCTTATTGGAAGCTGAGGGTTTTTCATACAAATTTGCCAAAGATTCCATCAACTCTACCATTGTCTTAGCCTGTGATAAGTTGGAAATCACACTCGATGCCAGGCTCAACCTTATAGTTCCCAGAGCCTTCCGATCAAGAACCTCCCATTCTTCATCCTTCATATCCAGGGGCTTGCATGCAACCCCACCCAATGGTAAGTACAGATCTTTCTGATACAGATAATCCTCTATCTACATCCTCCATAATTGATAATTTGTGCCATTGAATTTCTCTATCCTTAGCTTACTTTCTTCTGCCATTGCTACTCCCATTCAATCAGAAACCCCTGAGAGTGACCTGTAATCAAACACAAAACTTGCTCCCTACAACCTTAGCTCTGATACCAATTGTTAGGAACCCATGGAAGCACAATTGATTACCATGCAACTAAATATGCAGAATTAAATCAGAAGCAATAAGTAACTAGAATCAGAAACAACACAAAATTTGAGAGATAATACACACTCTTGTATTAAATACTCTTCAGAAGGAAATACAATAAAGAAGATGCCACTTCTTCTTCCACCTCTGAGGCTTCTCACACTTCTAGGACTTTCAGTAATCTTTCCTCAAAGCTCTCTCTCAACTACGGTCCCAACAAACAACTCACACACAGAATTGTTGTTCACCTCCAACCAGTCAGTCTCAACACTGCTAGTATGAAGCACTCAAAAGTATTTCAAGTAGATCTCCTTAATCTTGCAACAACCTACAAATCAACCTGATCTTACTTACCATGTAGATCTCCAAACATGGCCTTGCACACCTGCTGACCAAGATCCTACAACTGGAAGAAATTCTTTCTTGCCTTAATTACAATACAACCCATGAGTCTCTTAAATAGATCTCATGCAAACAATAATTAGACTTTCTTAATTAAAATAATTAGACATGCAACTCAAGACTATAATTAGCCTTCAACATGCAAACTGGCCGTTCAACAAACTAATTGTTCGTGCAACAAATAGTTCTGGAACGCACAGGTGACCGACGTCAGTCCCTGTCTGACTGGGGATGACCGACGTCGGTCGATCCCTGCCGATGTTAGCTGCTCTGCACCCTATATATGACCGACATTGGTTGATCAGACTAGCGTCGGTTTCTTTGCAACTCAGCATCCTCCTCCATTTGCATCAGTGAAGCTTTTAGCTCCACAACCTAACAAGCCTCCTCAAATAATTGGTCCATAACCACTGGTAGAATCATGGGGTTAAATTGGAAGGTTCCCAAAACCTCACCAAGGGCTTTTTTCTATTCCATTTCAATAACCCTGACCACTGTAAGGCCATTGTAAATCACGGGCCCTAGTTCATATGTAACACTTTAGTTGTTTTTTCTCATTAGACCAAGGGTTTTCAAGTTTTAGAGTAGGCCAAACTCAAAATCCCAGTTTGGATTGAGTTCCTTGGGTTGCCTTTGCCCTTGTAGAATTTTATAGACTAGCTTATCAAGCCATTGGGGCATTTCATTTACCATGAACAGTCAAAATTTTATGTCACTCACCCCCAATGAAGGGTTTGTGTTGAGATCAACCTTGCTAAGGATCTCAAAGAATCCATTGATATTCAAGTTGGTGATAATCATTTCACTCAATGAGTGTTATACATAAATTTTCCAAACATCTACTTTCATTGCCAGTCATCCTCCCACATGATTAGAGAGTGTCCAATCATGGTCCCCACTTCCACCATGTCCCAAGAATGTAATGGGTCTGACACAAAACCCTCAGGGTGGACCATGGTCACTAACCACAAAAATGCTCCTGCTAGAGCACCTACTAGGAACAATTCTTCTCACCCATCACAAGCCTCTGTTGTTGTCAATGCTCTAGCTAAAACACCTCGATCTCCACAACCTCAACCACCTAAACCCATTTCACACTCATCACAAGTGGCTGCCACCATTATTCCTCTGTTGGCCTCTGCTACACTTAGTCTCCCTTCACAACCCCCTTTGGAGGTGAATGGCTAAGATTCTATGAACCTTGTTACCTTCAGCCGTAAAGCTGTGCTATGTTGGTCACATAGCCCTTCACCCATTGGTGAAGATGAATATGGGTCACATAAATGGCAACCCTTTACTTTAGGATATTTTAGAATCCTGATTGATGCTTTCAACAGGTTTTTAGCCCTCTCAGACCTCACGGAAGAGGGAGATATGAATCTTGATACTTCTCCATGTTAGTCTATTCATGGAATGTGAGAGGTCTTATTGATCTGATGCGTAAGTATACGGTCAAGAATAGTTGTCAACTCTTTTCAAACATGAAGATTTTATGCTTACAAAAAGTCAATATTATCGACTTCATACTCTATGTTGCAGCTTGCCTGATCTAGTCTGGGGCCATCTGTCAGGCCACTCATCACAAGTATGATAGATGAGGGGTAGTGACCCTAATGGTACCCAAACTATCCCAACACATCACCTCTTGGGGGTCTAACCCCTTAAATCAAGTGATTTGGACACTTTTTGATTTTGACAACTACATAATTGGGTTAGTTAATCTTTATGCTTTTAATGATGGTTTTGAGTGTACCTTATTATGGTGATGGCTAGATGACTCACTTATAGATGCTCATTGGATTCTTTGTGGTGATTTCAATATGGTAGAATCACTGGAAGATAGAGAAGGGTGACTTCCCATGTGATGGTGTGTAGGAGAACATGAGGCTTAGTTCTATCTACGTACCAAACTCAAGGTGTTTGATCCCAACCACCACTAATAGAAAGATTTAGACTCACCCTAGTTTACTTGGTCTAATTTTAGCCAAGGTGAAGATAGGGTGCTCAAAAGACTTGATCGAGCTCTATTAGCTGAACAAGATCTTTTTTATTTTGCACTTATACAAGACTGACCGGTCATGGCTATACCCGACACCTTTCTATCTGACCATCTTCCCATTTGCTTCAATGTTGAGTGGACTACCCCTCAAGTTCGAGTGCCTACTACCCAATTTTACCTCAACACCACCCATCTCAATCATGAACGTACCTTGAGTCACATTGGTCATATATCGAATCTTGCACAAAGACCCTTTGGGTCCACTGGTTGGATTATGTGGTGGTCTGATGCCATCAAACATAATGCCACATTCCTTAGAATATATGACAAATAGGCTACCTCATTTAGAAGGTGTATCCAACATGCCACCAATCAAGAATTTATCAAAGCCTCCTAGGAGCTAGAAGCCTCACCTTTTAATGTGCAACTGCAGGCTTGTGTAGCTAAATGGAGGCATAAAATTCAAGTTGTGGAAGCTTAAAATGCCAGAGGAGCTTAGCTGTGTGCTAGAATGCATTGGCTCAAAGTGAGTGACAAAGTGACCAAGGAATTCTTTATCCTACTTTGGTCTCGATAGGTGGTTGATAGGATTAAGGCCATTAAAGGTGTAGCTGGATGCCTAACCAAATTACCTAAGGTGCTATAAGAATTTATGGCTCACTACCAAGAGGTGTTCACCTCCCAACCAGCTATTGCTGCTAGACAAGATGCCCTCAACCAATGTTTGGGAGTTGTGCTTTGTAAGCTTTCTGAGGCCTAGAGAGTCACTTGTGATCAACTTCTTAGTCTTAACGATCTTAAGGAAGCTACTTCATAGATGGCCACTGACAAGGCTCCTAGAATTGATGGGTTTTCATGTGAGTTTTACCATTCCTTATGGGACATTATGGGCCCTGACCTTCATTAGGTTTACCTTGAAGCTATGCATACCAATTCTTTGGGGACTCTAATTAATCAGGGCAATATCAAGTTCATTCCCAAAGTCAGAGACCCAAAAATCTTGACTAATTAGAGGCCTATTACTCTTTTGAATGTTTCCTATAAGATCATTGCCAAAGCTTTAGCCCTTAGGATCAAACATATCCTTCCTCTCATTGTGAGGAGTGAACAAATTGGTTTCATTCAAAATCATTATATTCTGGATAATGTGATAGCTATTTGGGAAGGCATGAAATGGGCTAGAACTTCCAATCAAAAAGATGATTTTGTCAATATTGACTTTGAGAAAGTGTATGATTACATAGAATGACCCTTTATCACCACCATGTTTCAGGCTCTTGGCTTTGGATCAAAATTTGTGCACACTATTAACATGCTCTTTCAAGATGCTAGAATGTGCATCACCATAAATGGTGCCCAATCTCACAGGTTTGAGCTCCACAGATCGATCAAACAAGGTTGTCTGCTAGCCCCTGCTCTTTATGTGCTTGCTACAGAAGGTTCTAATTACCTGTTAGCTAACTATACTTCTAGGGGGCTGGTTAAAAGTATCTCTCTTCCTACCTCAGATCGTCAATTAGTTAATGGCCACTTTGTGGATGACTCATTTTTTCAAGAAGATGAAGAGTCGATTAAGAATGCCATACAGTGCCTTGATATTTTTTGTTTGGCTTCAGGATCTTCCATCCAATGGAGAAAGACTCAATGCTATAGGCAATCTCTATCTCCTAAACCCCCTTGGCTTGAGGGGTACCAATGGAAATGGATCCTCCCTGGTGTTCAATTTAAATTACTTGGCATTCTTTTTGCCTTTCAAGCCTCCATTGTTGATCTTTGGTCTTACGTCATAGAGAGGGTTGAAAAAAAATTGCCTATTAGATTGCTAAGCCTCTTACTCCGGTTGAGAAATTTCAGATCTGCTCTAAGGTCTTGGCTGCCACACATGTTTACTATTCTTCTTGTTGGTCCCCTTCTAATGCTTCTTATGGCAAGTTGGAAAAGCTTCTTCATGACTTCCTCCGGGCCAATCCTGAGGGCCATCAAGGGTTTCATTGAGTGTCTTGGGCCATTTGTTGTAGGCCTAAGGAATTAAGTGGCTTGGGTCTTATAGACATTAAGCTCCAAGGCATTGCTCTCAGTCTCAAGTGGATTATTCGAGGATTGGAAGGAGAGGAAGCTTGGAAGATCCTTATCAAAAATTGCATTGCTCAAGGATCTCCTCTTGGTAGAAAGGAATGGTGGGGGCTTGACATGCATACACTCATTCTCACCCTTGTGCCTATTAAAATCACTAGCTCTTTTGTCACACAGAGCATATGGAAGGCTTGGGAGAAACTTAAATCTCACCTGGTCTAGGTTGGAGATGGATTCAGGACTGGCCTCTCTATCAATTCTCATTCTCTTTGGTAGTCCCCTATTCTCAATTTCCACAATGTTCCCTTTGCCTTGGTGCCTTGGATAAAAAGTCTTAGGCTTTTTAAAAGGGGTATTCAACACATTGTCGATCTTTTCGGTAAGATATCTCGAGACTGGTTACCCTGGGAGATTGTGAAAGATAGGTATTAGCTTAATAAAGAGAACAAAGAATCTATATTGCCGCTATGCCCCTAGGTTGGGATATAATCTTCTTGTTTCCCAGCGTATCGATACTGAGGTTCTCAACCAACGGTGGAGTCTTAACTCTCTTCACCATGTTTGGCTGAGGAGATTCAATAATACTTGGGGGGCTCTGTTGGAGCCTAAAAAGCTCACTTTCTTTAGTGCATTATGTATCATGGAATCCCTATTGGATATCAACTCAAGTAGATGGGGGTCCTCAATCCCACTTGTCATGTTTGTTGTCATCTAGAAACCATTAAGCACCTTTTTTGGTCTTGTCCCCATGCTCAATCTGCTTGGAGATGGATTCACTCTCTTTTTAAACCATTCAGGCTTGAAATGTTCACTTGGAAAATGGCTCTCTTGGGGGACTCAACTTTGCTACCTAGAAGATACAATAGATTTTGGTAGATTTTTCACACTGATATTTTATTTCAAATCTGGAAGTCTAGAAATAAAGCTTGTTTTAATCATGAAGCTATGGAAATTGGTTTTTCAATTTCTAACAAAATTAATGTAATTTCCAATGTTACCCTCCAGATCCAGAGTTAGACGGAGAAAGTGCAGTTGGAGCTTCACCACTTGTAGGAGTTGTTGGATCATTAGGGAAATGCCCCTTGTGTTGTCAGTCGGGAGCCACCTAATCACACTCCTCGAGTACGTGGACATGGTGGTGCAGTCCGGCATTCGCGGTCCCATAGCCACAAGTCTCAGATTCAGAGGAGCTCCTCTCCCCAAATCTCACTAGCCATCTCTTCGGCATGGGTCGTCTCATTGTGACAGTGGCAGTGGAAGAGGTTGGGTGGCTCCCCAATAGGACAAGTTTTCACACCTTGCGCTTGCCATTTCTCCACCTCGACAGACTCCTAAACAACATCAACAAATTCAAGAGCAATAGAATGATGGGTGGGAGCCTCTTACCTTGGATGAGGATCCCTCAACTGACAGGGGATGGGGAGGGAAGCCTCAAGATGCTCTATCACCTCCGCCACCTACTACCATGTTCGCTACAGTTGCTTAAGGATATGGTTTTCTGGTGTATTTTTTTTTTCTTTTTGTTGTTGTTAATATGCATGTGTTAAACTTTATGGCCAGTCTGACCTTCTAGTTGCTTTCATTGCTTTCTCCGAACTTATTTAACCCGATGTACTTTTGAGGTGCGACTCTTCCACCCATTTTTTTTATATGACTAATTGTATTTTACTCTGTAAATTTTTTATATAATAAAATGCACTTTTCAATTGAAAAAAAAAAATCCCTCTTTTCTCTTAACAAGATTCAACACCCATAAATCTCCAAAGAATGGTAATAACTTTCATATCACAGAAGATGGTTGTATAAAAAGAAAACATTCAATTAATAGGCATGGTTTTCCAAATTATTTTTAAAAGATTTTGGAAATATATTAGGCAGTGCCTACGGTATATTGAACCAAAATGAATTGCACTTGCGCAGTCAATCAATACATGAATATCAAGTCATTGTCTATTCTATATAGATATAAATACTGCATATAAATATTGTAAAAGCCAACACCAACACCAACACTGGTAATCTGCCAAGTCTGCCAAGCCTTCTGCACATACTACGGTTCAGAACCGACATAACTATCAAAGTCATAACGCTGCTCCATGCCAACATTGCACCCAATACGAATTAATCCCAGCGGCTACGTAACACAAAGCAGACGTGGATTGTTTTATCGCAAAATGGTCACTGGAGGTTCTGTGATGCAGTGCAGAGCATCTGCTCCCTTATTGTTTTATGCCAAAATGATCAGTGGAGCTTCTGTATATTATCCCTCACTGCCAGCATTTTCTTACTCCAATGGCTAATTGCTTTACTACAATGAATCCTCCTTTTGCCTGCGTCATACTTTTTTTTTGGGCAAAGATCGAAAAAACCACATTTATAACGAATGCAGCTCCAAAATGTTTTAAATTTGACGGTCGACTCAACCTGTCATGATTTTTTTAAAATGACGGTTATGTATTGAACAATGCCCTTCAAATATTAATAGTAGTTTGGAAATATATTAATATAGTAATAAAATATTATAGAATATATATAAATATATTTATTATATTTTTTAAAAATATATATATTTAATACGACTTCCTAAAAAAATTGATTGTGTTTTACAACTAAAACGTAAATACTACCATACTGCCATCAAATTTAAGCCTTGCTGCGGCTCAAAAATGGTGCAGCTTTTTATAGTTGAGTAGTGAATCCCAACGTTGGAAAGCAAGACAGCTTAACATAACAATTTAGCAAAGTTACTTTGGTATTCCCAAGAAGTATAACTAAACTATTTCATTCTGTGCCCACTGTAATTTGTAGAAGTTCAGTTTTTTCTCAACTGGGTGGTCAGTGCATACCGATTTCCCAACAGCTATAATAAATCCCAAAGGCGATGAGGCTGCTTTACCAAGCCTTCATTTGAACATCCTACTCAATTGGGGAAGATGACCTATCAGTTAACATCTAAATCTATCAAAAGGGTGGTCCATCATAGTGAACCTTCTTCCCAAACAAGCAATTTGATTGTTTTTTTCCATTTCTGTAATAAATCCCAAAGGCGATGAGGCTGCTCTACCTCCTTCATTTGAACATCCTACTCAACTGGGAAAGATGACCTATCAGTTAACATCTAAATCTATCAAAAGGGTGGTCCATCATAGTGAACCTTCTTCCCAAACAAGCAATTGATTGTTTTTTTCCATTTCTGGGTAGATTTTAAGCAACATCTTTTTTTTTTCAATTTCCTTTATCATCCAAGATAATTTGCAGTGTGAAAACAATTTGAAAGATACATTTTAAAGGTTGAAATTAAATAATAATAATAATAATAAATGATTCAAAAAAAGTTGTTAAAATTTTGTTTAGACACATTCTTTCTCGTTCAATTAACATTTTCTCTTTCAAGTTAACATTAATGTCCACATAAAAATTTGAATATATTATTAAAATACTCTCATCTTGAGCAAAGGATTAAAGGATTTAATTTGTACAATTTTATGCTTGCAAAGTATGTTTGAATAAATAGGCTTTACATTAAAATGCATTAAATATATTTATACAAAATCAATTCAGTTTTATAAGATGTAAAATAGTAAATTGTATTTAATCAATAATTTTAAATTTATAACAGAAAGTTTAGAAAAGTATCTTGTTTTTTAGGAGATCGAAAGACAGTCATAATGTTTTTATAGTATAAAATATAGTTAAAAATTCATCTCAAAATATTCAATGTGAATGTGTAAACAACTTCTCAAAATTATACCATGTAGACTCCTAGGTTCCAAAATCATAGATAATATTTTTGTAAGTAAAAAGTATGAACATTTTGTTTTTTAGTGTGTTCTTAAAATGTGGGGCCTAAAAACTTGTCTTATTATACTTAAATTTTGTGTTAATGATTGAAAAATTATACTTGTTCTTCTTTAAAATTTTATAGGGTACTTAAATTGACAAATGATAAAGAAAATGATTTGTTTTGGGGTTTATATTTAGGGTCAACAACGTCTTAACTAACAATTATTTATAAGGCCCTTCAATGATAGACAATATTAAAAAACAACACACATACTAAATTTAATGACGATTCAACTAAAAACCCTAGTGTGATGTAATGTATCCTTACTACGAAGTTGAATGTTACAACATGAATGCTCTCTAACTACTTGATTGATTTCGATAGAATATTGATTTCACTAGAATACTAGTAAATTTTCAATAAAATGTTATGATGATAAATGCTAGATACTCTTTCATACTTCCTTTAGATTTCTAAATAAATTCATAGATTCTCTAAAATGCAATAATGTGTTTTTGTATTTATGGACTTCTAAAATTCAAACTAGGACCTTATTAATACATAAACTAGAATCAAACATGAGAAATTATAAAATATAAGATCACAAACCTCTAAGCTACCTTAATGTGGGAGAAAACTAAACCTCCAAAAAATACAATGTACATTTATGGGGGGACCACCATAAATAGGAGGAGGAACAGATAAAGAGAGAGATTTCACAAACAAATAAAAATATGTCAATAATTAATACTTTGAACTAACAATTGACAAACACACATGTACCCTAGAATAATATAATTTTGCAATTAGTAAATTTATAGGATAAATTTTTACGTGTTTACATAATGTTCTGCTTCAACTATATGTGTGTGTGCATACATATCAAATAAAAATAAGAAAAGTTTAGATACAATATTTTGAGCCTCTTGAATCTATTGAAGCAAACTCTAATGTATTTGAAATCTTGTAAAAATATTTATGCAAAAATAAATTTTCATAATAAAAATATAGAAAGATAAATTGAAAATAATACACCTAATTTAGCTAAAGATGTGTGGATAGCCCAATTCAATATCACATGCCTTCAATATTTTGAGCTTGGATGAATCCAGCTAAAAATGGGTCGTCTAAAGCATAACAATCATTATAGTTAGGTGTAAGCAATTCGATGATACATGTAGGAATTATTATATTGTCTGAGGAAGCATGGTGAATAGAGTGTCAAGTTTTGGTTACATTAAAAAGTATGTCATCAAATGGTAGTTGATGAGATTGAGGTTGAAAAGGAGGGAGTTGGGTGATGATGTGAGGGGAAATATTAGAATTTTTAATCTTTATGATTATCTCATCCAACTCATCATCATCATCATATTCTAAGAGGTTAGGTGGAATATTCTCAATTAATTCAAGATGACCATTATAACCTTAGGTGGATTTAGTTGGATAGTTTAAGTGTTGGGATTGCTGAAATGGGACACTAGGTAAAGGTTCAAGAATGGGTATTTTAAAGACACCACATTATTGGAATTGTTCAAAATTCTAAGGATTTATGCCCCTTTGAATCGTATAGATGGCTTAATTATGAGGAAATTTGATACATTGGCATGTGGATGAGGTGATTGCTATCATACAATGAATCTAAGGTCGACCGAGTAAAATATTGTAAGAAAGTGGGAAGTTAAAAGATCATTACTTTCACATAGATGGCAATGGGAGGAATGGTAATGGGAAGCCAAACACAATCTAGAGGAGGCATTTTCCTTCTGACATAGCCTTGACATGTACTACTTGTAGATTTGAGGTTACATTTAGAATATCCAAGTGTCTTAGTAAAATCAAAGGAGGAAACACAAGTGCATGAACCTTCATCATTTAAATCATACTTAACTTGGATATCACGTATTTGGATGCTAATGAACAAAGGAGGATCATCTGCTCGAAGTAATATCTCATCAGGAATTATAGAAGAGATATGGAACTTAAGTGCGATGGAAGTGTCCACTACTTCATCGACATGGATGGACATATCTTCATATTGGTTAAGTATATTATCTTCTGATATAGATAAGGTAGCTTCTTGTCTTATAGGAGGAGGATGAGGGATGTTCATTTTGAACATCAATTGCATTAGGTGGTTTTGAATATGGGGGAAGTTTTCATTAGCTGTAATAAGGGGATTTGAGACGTGAGATGGGAAAGTTCCATAGTAGGATGCCATTAATCATAACTCGTGAGATAATTGTTAGATATAAGTGCATAATGTTGCAAGATCTCCTAAGAAGAAGGGTTGGAGGTACAATTTAATTTGTGTTGATAAGGTATGGTTGGTTTAGGTTGGTTGGAAGTGGGTTGAGTGACTTTAGGTGATGTGATTGTTGGCTAAGGTATTTCTTGTGGTTTGGTAGAATAAATGTTGTTTGAAGTTTGAGGTATATTGTCTTATGGTGTGGAAGTTGGGGGAAGAATAGAAATGGTATGAGAGGTATAATAAAGTTATGTTGTTGAGAGTGGTGTTTGTATGGGTATTGGTTCCTCTTGACCCAATTCCATGATATGGGATGGAGAAGTGTCTTGAATGATGTGGAATGGTTGAGAGGTGTGATGTGTGGGTGTTATATTTGAGTCAATAAAAGTAACTACTCTTCTCATATTAGTCATATTAACCACATTTTTGTCATTGGTTTTAAGGTTTATAAGACTTTTAACATTGTTAGTAATAGGAGTAGGTTGTTCAATGTTGTCTTGGTGGTGAGTAAGGGGATCCTTGTAGATATCTAAATGAACATTAGCTTGATTTAAATCTTTATTTTTATTTTGCATCTCGTGAGCTTTAAGAGCTATGTCATAATCTTGTTGACATTTTTGGATAAGGGATTCATGGTTAAAGTTAGGACCAAGAAGAAAATCCATATCAGGATTTATTAATTGTCTACAAGTCTCTTGAGAATGGCCCAAACTTGTATGAAACCAAAAAAAATTATTTGGATCATACCATGATTTCATAGGATGAGTGGGGTCAAGATCTCATGGGAGAGGTCTTGGAAAATGTTTTTGAATTTTTTCTAGGGATAATGGTTTGTTCACATTAGTGTGGTTGTGTTGAGAAAATGTGGGAGTAGGAGTGTTATTGTGGGGAGGAACATGTTCCATGGTGTTGTTTGGAATAATATCTTGGATGGCATGTATAGTGTCATAAGTGTTGACAACACCATCATTGGTTATATGACAATTTTTATTTTTGATGAGCATGCAAGTGCCCATTCTAGGTTGAGGTTGTTCAAATTGATGCATGAGAAAGTATTGTCATTTATCTTGGTCAAGAGCATCTTCTAAAGTTTTTGGAAAGAGGGTCCTAACGTAATATTATAATTTAGGGTGGAGATCATTGGTAAATAAGTAGAAGAGGTTATCACCAGCCATATTACGCTCACATTTGTTAGACAAATTTTTCCATCATTTGATAAAGACTGCATCATTTTAGTTTTGAGTTGTTTATAATTTATAAAATGGGCTAAGTTATTTTTGGGAAGATCGTTAGTTTGGAATTCTTGGACTAGTGAGTTTACCAAGTCTTCTAGGCTACTGATAGAGTGGAGTTTTAATTGATTTTACCAATCTAAAACATCTCCTAAGAGCATTTTAGCCAAGAAATTGGTAGCAATGAAAATATTAATCTTAACCTAATATTTATAAAGGCTAAAAAATGTTTTTAGGTGTAAGGTAAGATTTGTAAATCCATTGTAAGTGATGGTGGGCGTGATACCTTCTATGTCAACCATTGTAAGTGATGGTGGTGGTGATACTTCCTATGTCAATGTTATAAATTTGAGGTACTAGAGGTTTTTTTTGTAAATCTTTGATGGTTTTATTGATAAGTGGAGGTTATGGTATAAGTTTACCATGGAAATCTTGAAAGTGGGGTGGGGTGGCGGGGGGTTATGGGCATTAGGATTTTTCACTCCCCATGAAACCTAGTTAGGTTGGTTTTGGATATGTATGAGATGATTTTGCATTTGCATCATCTAATTTTCATTATTGGTAGGAAAATTATTCATTTGGTTAAGTGTTTGTAAGATAAGTTTATTAATTTGAGTAGCATTTTGGCTAGTGGGTGTGACATGTGATGCATTAGTATTATGTAAGGTATTAAGATCTTGCGATGCACTTTGAGTGTGGGATGAATTAGTATTGGTAGAAAAAGAAGAATTGGTGTCATGGTTAAGGATGCGTGTGTTTTGAAGAGGCCCACTAGAAGTTGAACATGTCATGTTGGTATAAACACTTGGCATAGAGGTTGAAGAAGACATAGAAGATGATGTCATGGTGTGGGAAGGAGACATTATAGAGGGGAAATATTTGAATGAAAATAAAGGGTTCCCCCAAATCCTTGGGAAAAGGTAGGGGAAGGTGAATGGGGTTCTCCTATATGAGGTCCCATCATGAGATCATATCTATGGTTGTAGGATATTTTCCTCTATGTTGTGGGTTTTTGTTGATGATTTTTTTCCCCATTATGTATTCAATATCACGCTCATATTCTAAAGAAAATAAAGGGTTAAGTGTTGATGAATAATGGGGAGGAGTCCCATAGTTGGTAGGGTCAAAGCATAATAGTGTGTCCCACTTTTTGGCATAAATAGGCCACATACACTTTCATCTTCTCCTCAAAATATCTTGAGTTTTGGTCATTAAAATTAATCAAAAAATATGTTTTAGACTATATATAAAAATATGTAGTGTATATACATTTTTATATTATTTTTAAACATCATTAAGTATTTTTTAGGATTTATTTTTTAATTTTTTTTGGTCGGTTAGTGGGACACAATATTATACTTTGACCCAATAGTGAGGGTGGAAACAAAAATATTGTTTTGATCCATGGTGGTTGATGTAAGATGTGTCTTAGGGAACCTATTGGGATTGGTAAAACTCATCATGTTTGATTGATTCAATTTTTTATTAATCTCAAGCAAGAAATTCATGATGAAGGAGGGAAACTAAAAACTTGGAAAGAATGAAGGCCAACTGATAGGATAAAAGGTTAAACTAGTCATTACTGACTTATAGGATAGTAGATAGAAACAAACTAAAAAAGATAGTCAAACTGGTCGACTATGTTTTGTAGATGGTGAAATTGAGAGAGTGTGAAAGACCACATAGTCAAATAGATCAACTGTGTATTTAAGGGAAATAGAAAAAGTAGTATGTAAGAGACTAGATTGAATAAAGCGACTATGTTTTGTGAGAAAATAGAGACTGTAGGGGACACAATTGAGTAGATCAACTATGTACTAAAGGTAAATATAGGTTTTGATAATTATGACTATAGATGATCTAGTGTTATTATGCAAAATACTTGAAATAAACACACAAATATTAATATCGATCCAATCGATCTAGTTGTGGAACACAACATAAAACTTACACCAATGTTGACTAATATAATTTTTTTAATAAAACATATAATTATCAGAGAGAAAGTAGCAAAGATAGAAATGCTAATCTATGTGATCATTCCTAAATGCTTTAAATTATAATAATTTTCAAAATAAATGTGATAAAGAGTTGGCTATAAGAAGGAACTAGAAAGCCAATATAAGAATGGTTTTAGGTAGTTGAGGTTGAAAGGGATCTATATGGGTGATGGTAGTGGCTTGGTATTGGGCCCTACCCCCTCACTTCATAATCTTGCAGTGATAAAGGTGTTGGGTGCTTTGCCAATATATACCATCAACCATGTATTTGTACTTGACTATAAAACCAAGTCAGCTTCCCTCTTGGTGATGAAATCCAAGTACGTAGACTTTGGTTAGAATTTATTTAATGCTTTTTGATGTTATCTGGTTTGGAAGTGTGTGAAAAAGATAAATAATATGACTAAATTGATAAATTAAAACCTCCTATTTATTCTTTGTGCTCTACTCTAAGAAATTAATCAAAAAATAGAAAAGTGAATTAATTACTAACAAGATATGTTAATTCCTTTGCTTGAAGAGTATAGGGTGAGCTCATACAACCATGTATGCATACAATATAGAACAAAATCAACTGGGTCAGTTCTATCTTTTGAAGTAAGAGCTAGAAGAACACAGTCAAATGAATCAACTAAGTCTTCTAGGTAGGAAAGCAAGCTGCAAAACCATGTCGATATATTTGATCTAGTTCATTGTAAGGTTATAGTTTTATAGATTGAAAACTATTAAAAGTAAGACTGTAAATGAAGAACACAAATGACTAAGATGGTAAGAAAGAACCTAATAATTTTTGAAGATGTTGAAGTTGTTGTTTTCATATTGTGTTATTTAGATGATGATTTTTAGCCTTCTAAGAGAGTTGACTGGGTCAACTAAGTCTAAAAGCCTATATGTAAAGAAGTGAATTAAGTCAAGATAATTTATCTAGATACCTGTGGTTGAAAATGACCTCCATAGAGAAATACAAAGTCGATTGCAGTGACTATGTGTTAAACCTATGCGTATATAATGTTAGACTGTTTCAATAGATTCAATCCAATACAATAGGAATTAAAATGTATAATAAATGAAAATAAATGAAGGCATGAAAGAAAACCTGTAAGGGTTAGTTCATGTCAGGTTTACTATAATATATATAAGGAAATGTGAAGTTGATCTGCAAATCAATCTTAGCTCATAGAAGACAAATCACACTAGCCCTTCCACTTATTGGTACATTTAGAAAATTGGGGTCATGACCAATATGTATCTGCTAGACCTAACTAAGGGGTCCCTTACCACACAATATCACTAGATAGGGTTCGAAAGCCTCTAGTCAAGCAATACCATATAATAAACCTAGCTATGTCCTATGTTTTCTTATCAAAGTAAATAAAAAAGTAAATTAAATCTAAAATAGTGCTCACTAAATCATGTGGCAAAAAATGGGGCTAATAAACATAAAATTAAACATGCAAAGAAGAACTCAACTCAAATCAATGTATATGTAATCTTAATGCATGGAGAGAGAAACATATTCATAAGCTAACAAATGTAAATCTACATTATTTAATAAAGAAGATCAAGGGTTAGGAATACTTACCTTTGAAGACAAACCTATTGAGCCTCAATCTCTACCTTGGCTAAGGTGTTTTTTCAGAGGTTTTTATGGTTTGTAAGGATAACAAAGATAGGTCAGCTCTAGGCTACATGACTTCTCCTATGCATCAAAAAGACTTATCCCACAATAAAAGATTGTTATTTTCAAATGAAGTATTAAACCTTAAGCAATGGATCCTCAAGTAGAATGGTGGATAAGTAGATGTGAAAATAAATGATTCTCTCTCTCTCTCTCTCTCAATGAAATGGCAAAAAAAGATGTGTTTATATATCTAGATATAACCCTAAACTCTTTCAAAGTTTTAGCTAACAGAGTCAGCCCAATCAATCCTGTTCTTCAATAAATAAAGTCAGTTAGGTCTCGAACTAGGTCAGTTGAGGCTGACCTAATCTCATAACATGATTTATATTTGAATTACTGGTTTGGCCTAGGCTGACTTCATTTATTAAATGGCAAAAAGAGGTTTTGGCTTAGGTAGGGGTTGTTTGAGGTGGTAAATTACTTGGAGTAGTGTGTAATAGAGGTGTCAAAGCTTAAAAAAATGTAGGAAAGGTTTGTGTTGGCTTCAAGTGGTGGTATAGAGAACAAAAATCTTTCAAATCACCAATGGTCTACCCATCCAATTCCTGGTGCACCCTTTAAGGTGTGCACTCAGAGAGATTGAAACTTGATAGGTACCTACAAGAGAGAAAGTGTTAGTAAGTGGTAAAGTTAATAAATATTATGTGTATACACACTTTCACCTTCTTATTTTTAACTTTGGATCTCCTTTTCTAAAACTCATGTTAGCTTGATGCATTTCCTAATGCAATTATGATAGGATAAAAAGTGCATAATGCATCAAAGTTTTTCAAGAGAAGGCTTATTTTATTTCAATTTTTTAAAATATGATAAATTTTAACAAATTTTAATACATTCCTAAAGTTTCCCATAATTCTAGTTTTCAAGTTGCTTTGTGAAGAAATAAAACCATAACATCAAAAGTTACATCTAATTGATATTTTAAAACATTAGTGTGTCTTTATCTTCTTGTTGAAATTCAACATAATGTCATTAATGGACCAAATTATTCCCCTTATTAACCTAATTACTTGATTCATTTAATTAGATGTGAAATTGAGGTTAATCAAGCCTAAATCATTCATATAATTGAGGTGGGTTTGGGGAAAAGTGCATATAATTGAGTGCCATTTATCATTATTTTTTGTTTGTAGGTCATTGGTGGACCTATTTTAACTAAAAAATCTTCAAATTAAGTGTGAACAAAGAAATAAAGGTGGATATATTAAAAATATGAGCAAAAAGGGATAGTTGGTTATATTTAATTATCCAAATAAACCTACATTATTCATGACATGGGGTTGGGCCAAATTGAATCCCTGATTGAGGCAACTAACTAATTGGTTTAATCAATGACAAAATTAGGGCTAATTGAGCCCCAAATTACATTATTTAGTCATAACTATGTTTACAACAATCAAATTGGCCCAATCTATGCCCTTACTTGATCCAATCAACTAATTAGTTTGATCATTGATGATGATTGGGGCATGTTGAACCCCAAATCACATTTTTTGCAAATAGCTAGATTCATGGGAATAAAATAGGACCAATTTTCATCCCTCATTGATCAATTCAACTAATTGGTTCAATCAGTGATGAAAATGGGGAAATTGAGCCCAAATATCATTATTTAGTCACAACTAAGTCTATGGGGCTCAAATTGGCCCACGTAATGTCTCTAATTTATTATATTTTTATCTAAAAATTAACCAATATTACTCATGACATGGGGATAAAATTAGACCAAGTTTCATCTCTAATTGATCTAACTAACTAGGTTCAATTGGTGATAAATTTTGGAATAATTGAACCCCAAATTGCATTGTTTAGTCATAACTATGTTCATGTCGATCAACCTGGCTGAATATATTTTGTTGATACAATCAACTAATTGGTTTGATTAATAATGAAATTAGGGGAAATTGAGCCCCAAAAATCATTTTTTAGTCATAAATAGCTAGGTTCATGGGGTTAAAATTCACCTTAGTTGCATCCCTAATTAATCCAATCAACTAATTAGTTTAATCAATGACATAATCATGGCCATTTGATCCTAAAATCATTTTTTTAGGCATAACAATGCCCCATGGGGCTCAAATTGGCCTAAATTATGCCTCTAATTGATCTAATCAACTAATTGGTTTTATCACTAGTGAAATTGGGCTAAATTCAGCCATAATTTGTGTCATTTAGTTAAAAATACTTTCATTAGGCTAAAATTGACCCAATTTGTGTTCTTTATTAATCCAATAAACTAATTAGATTGACTAGTGATAAAATTACAAAAATTTAAACCCCAAAACACAATATTTAATCACAACTAACTAGGTTCATGTGGCTCAATTGGCCCAAGTTATGCCCTTGATTGATCCAAATGATGAATTGGTTAAATTAGTCATGAAATTTGGGTTAATTCAGCTCGTAATGGAATCATTTAGTTTCAAATATATAAGTTCATGAGGCTCAAATTAGCCTAAATTACATCATTGATCGATCGAATTGACTAATTAGTTTGATCAGTGAAGACATTAGGGCCAATTGAGCCCCAAAGCACATCATTTAGTCATAATTATCTAGGTTCACGGGGCTCAAATTATCCCATGCTACATTCTTGATTTATCCATTTGACTAAATGGTTGCATTAGTGATAAAAATAGGGCCAATTAAGAGTTAAATAGTATCATTTATTTGCAACTACATTCACATGGCTCAAATTACCCAAAAGTGCATCGATGATTGATCCAATCGATTAATTAATTCTATCAGTGATGAAATTTGGGTAAATTGAGCCTTGAATCTCCTCATCTCATTGTAACTATGTTCATTCAATTGACTAGTTGGTTTAATCAGTGATGAAATTGGAGCAAATTAAACCCAAAATTGTATCATTTAGTTACTACCATCTAGGTCCACATAGATCAAATTGGGCCAAGTATAATCTCTAATTGATCTAATCGACTAATTGGTTCAATCACTAATGAAATTAGGATCAATGATCCCAAAATTACATAGTTTCGTTGCAACCACATTCATGGGGCTCAAATCAGTGTAAGTTATGCCCTAAATCAATCCAATCACTTGATTGGTTTAATCATTATTGAAATTAGGGTAAATTTATCCCAAATCATGTCATTTAGTCACAAGTATGTTCATGGGGCTTAAATTTGCCAATAAATATCCTTAATGATCCAATCAAATAATCGGTTAGATTAGTAACAAAATTGAGGCAAATGAAGCCTAAAATTGCATCATATAGTAGTAACTATGTTCACAAGGATCAAAGTGGCCCAATCTACATCCTTGATTCATCAATCAACTAATTAGTTGGATCAAATATGAATTGAGCTCTATATCAAATTGTTTAGTTGTAACTATGTTCATAGGGCTTAGATTCTCCCAATATATGTCCCTGAATAATTTAATTGACTAATTGGTTTGAGCAAAGATGAAATTAGGGAAAATTAAGCCCCAAATAACATCATTCAAGAATCAATGGTATAGTGACAAACCATTCACCAACGTTAACTTCTTGAGCTGCTGAAACCTACGTAATTTTTATTGATGCAAAATGTTTGTAAGAGTGATCATAACTAGTAGAGGGTATTTCACATGTTATAATGATGACGAGGATAATAATGCACTTAACATATAATCATATAATTTAATAAACAATCATAATAAATTCACATAATTTTCTCATATAAATAATTTTTTAAGAAACTCGATTTTCAAACATTTTAACACTCTTTTTTTTCCTTGAATACATGATTTATTTTCAAATATTCACACTTAATTATAAAATGAATGTGGTATTAATTTGCTTTTGTGGTCATGGTGGATGTTGATATTATGTAAATGTTTATACATTTGTTTTTATTATTGTGGGGTATATATGTTTCAACTTCTTTAAGAAAAAGGGAATATTTGATGATAGCTTTGATTATTAAGAATAAGAATTTCAAAAGAAAGAATATTCAATAATTTAAATTTATTAGTTATTTTTATTAGGACAAGTGGCTCTGAAAATATTCTTGTGGTTAAATTTTAAATTTTTACTTACCTGTTATAAATAGAGCTTTTTTGCAGCATTTGTCCTAATTCCAACTTTTAGGTTTATTTTTAAATATAATCACTTAATCTCTAATTTCATTATTTTTATGTGCAAATATAAAAGGCACAATCATGCTAATCTCATTTTATTCCTTTTTATTTCCATCATTTTCCATTATCTTTCCATTCCTATATGTGTTTTGTCAAAAAAATGAGTGCCAATTGTAATTAAATTTTCACATTTGACTCCTTTCCATCTTCATCATTTTCCATTATCTTTTCATTCCCACAAGTGTGTTATAAAAAAAACTAACGCCAACTACAATTGAATGTTTTCACATAAATTTTGAATTCCATTGAATAAAAAAATAAAAATAATAGCAAAGAGCTTATGTTATTTTCTTTTAATTAATTTGAATTTTAATGATTAATATTAAATTTTATTTTTTTGAAAATGGTTGTAAGCATAATTCTATATTTATTTAAAATGTGAGGGTTTTTACACTATCTATTAAACTTTATTTTTATGATATAAATTTAAATATCGTAATTTTTTTAATACAATATAAAAATTTGATTTAATAGGTAAAAATGCATTTCTTAAAATTTCATATTTTGGAAGTAAAAAAAAAAAAAGGGTCAAAAAAAAAAAAAAAAATCCCATATCCTTAATGTAAAGTTTGATGGAGTGTGTCTCATAAAAAAAAATTATGAAAAATTTGATACTTTTTCCTCTTCAATTTTATTGTTAGTCATGTGTTGATGCATGTTGCATAAAACATAATGAATGTATCAAAATTGACACTTTATAAACTTGCATTAACAATTGTAAAAGAAAAAATGACACAAAAATGTTACAAATTCACGTAAATATATTAATGTTGGATTTGTGTCTCTCTCAAATTAAACTTCGTATACTATTAAGTTGAATTGACATAATTTTTTATGAACTCCTATGCGCACCCACACCCCTTCCCCTACTCACTCTAAAAAAAAATGATACTTTTTCCTCTTCAATTTTAATGTTAGTCATGTGTTGATGCATGTTGCATAAAACATAATGAATGTGTCAAAATTGACACTTTGTAAACTTGCATTAGCAATTTTAAAAGAAAAAATGACACAAAAATGTTACAAATTCACGTAAATATATTAGTGTTAGATTTGTGTCTCTCAACTTAAATTTCGTATATTATTAAGTTGAATCGACATAATTTTTTATGAGCTCCTATGCACCCCACACCCCTTCCCCTACTCACACTAATTAAAAAAATATTATCTGGTTACTTTCAAACCCAATACACTATACTAAAACCCCTTTTGGTTGATTGATTCTATCTTTCTATCAGAAGGAATCCCTTACATAATCTCACACATGTTATAGTATTAAAAAATACAATTTAAGAAAAAATAGAAAAATAATGGGAGATTAGAATTTAGAAAAAAAACACACAAACTTAAGAAAATTCGTTAAGTTAGGAAAAAGATTTTACTAGCCAAATTAGTTTTTGATATTTTGATATATCTTTATAATATATGAGGGATCCCCTTTGAATTCCTACTCCATGGTATGCGAGTGATGCTAATTGCCGTGACCCCTCTTTACTTACATCTCCGCTTAGAGAGTGACCATTAGATAGTGAGTGACATACACAAAGGTTTTATATGTGGATCAAGGACAAATATAAGGGGTCTTGTTCTAACACCATAAGCTGTATCATTAACATAGATGTTAATGGGAATATATTCTCACATACATAATATTTTTGAACTAATACATATTTTAGTTTGAGTTCAATTGTATTCATAATGCTATTAATTATTATATTTGATTTTTTAATTGGAGATTATCAAGGGTAGATATAATTTTGGAACGAAAATATATTCATATTTAAGAATATGTTTTTTTATAAAAATAAATTGTGACTAATAGACATCGACATAAAAAAATATGCAATACACATTTTTTATTTATAATCATTGTGTTTTATATGACATATGTACATCACGATATTGTATTTTATGAATTTAATTTATTATATTTTTAACAAATATTGTGTTATGTTTTATGTGATGTAAGTGTTACATTGACCTTACTTAAAATGGAAAAATATTTCTAATTATATATGGATTGATGATAATTATTAGACTTCAAGAGGTTTAGGTGTTGGAAGTGGGTCTCAACAAACTACTAGTAATGGGGATTGAAGGTGGGGATGTTGAAAGTTGGGTAGATCTCAATGATGTGTCAGATGATGTTGACCATGACAATCATGTTGTATGGGGTCAATAATGACAAAGTGTATATATATATATATATATCATGTTATTTTATTGTTATGTTTACTTTTATTATTATACATTTGAATTTATTCTTGCAATGCTATTACTTTCAATTTATCATTGTGTTTATTTTATATATATATATATATATATATATATATATATATATATATATAAAACTATCATGTTATTTTATTGTTATGTTTACTTTTATTATTATACATTTGAATTTATTCTTGCAATGCTATTACTTTCAATTTATCATTGTGTTTATTTTATTTTTATGTAATTGTATGTTTATTTATCTAGTAATGAGATCCGAAATGTGGATTAAACCCTTTTGACATAAATGAATCTAGAATAATATCATTCATGTTTAAATATATTCTTCATTTTCATTTATAGTTTGTTACATTGGAATCTTAGTGTCACAATTGTGTCGCAAACATATTTTAATTATCTTTAATATAAATATTAACATAATAATTAAACAATAATGTATAATAAACATATATTCTTGTAAGACTAAATAATAATATTAATTATATTTAATTAATTTAAAACTTATATATTTTTATTTAATCCTAAAAATTAAAGTTAGACTAATGTCAACAATTAAGTCGTCCTAATGTCACACTTAAAGTTAACATAAATTAGCATCTAAATTTGGATTAAAATTGCCTTAATTTTATCCCTTAAATTCTGTTTAATGTATCCTTAATGTTTCCTCTTAAAATCTTAATATCACCCATTAAAATCATCTTCTTATCTTTAATGGGTGACATTAAGGTGAATTTAAGGGATGATATTAAGGAGACTTTAGCTTGAATTTATCTAGTATTCATAGAGGGTGTAGATTAAAGTTAGACTTGTTTCTTTCCCATTTTATTAAATGTGAATGGGTCAATTTAGAATTTAGATAATTTTTATTTTGTGCCAAATTTAGACAATTCTTGTTTTGTGCCAAATTTAGATAATTCTTATATCGTGACTTAAAGTCCAAGGTGACATAAAATCTAAATTTAATCGATAAAAATGTTATATTTTTAACTTGAATAATTTTCATGTTCATCATCTTGATTCAATCATTACACATGACAATGATGTAACCTTAAATCTTGTGAAATGAAATTCCTAAGGGGTGTAACTTATGTAGTGGAACAAGTTCAAGATCATGTACTTTTGTTGCTTAAGACATTCTAGTGCCACGAAGCTAGTGGATTTTCCATTAGAAAATGAGGATTTGCCATGAGGATATTGAGTTTTCACCTCTCCCAACTCCTTGATGCCTTTGATGTACAATACACATGATTAAAGGAAGATGTCTTGTTGGAATCAACATGATGTAAACAACAAATTTTAAATTCACAAGATGAAAAAATAGACTTGTGAATAAGAACTGGGATTATGAAGTTCATACATTCTTATAAAGCTTTTTGGACTAACAAAGTATTCTCAATCTTGTCCAATTTTCTAGGGTTGTGAAGCTTGTGTGAAATTGCTAAGTTTCCTTTGCTTGCAAAGATCCTTTAGTTCTATGCAACTCTAAGATTAACTACAAAGCTTATGCAATGCAAATTAAGCTTTGTGAAGAGAAAATTATCCTATCTTATTTATTTGAATCTTTCTCCTATGATGCTTAACTCTTCTAAAGATAGATTTCATGTTTTTTGGAAATATTGTGTATGAAACCTTTGAATCGACATTTCGGATCAACATTATAATCAAGCTCCCTCAGGATGAATCACAGATGTTGATCCAAAATGTCGATTCAAAAATTTCATACATAGTACTTCCAAAAAACATGTAATCTATCCATTATGGACTGTGAAAGCATCAAATCCCTTTTAAAAGATGTTTAGTTTAATCTTAAGTGCATAAGATATTGGAGATCAAGGGATGCTCCTACATCACATTGCATGAGACTCTAATGAATTAAGCCCTAATGTCTTCTATGAGGGGAGTATGTTTAATAAGAGGCACTGATGAAGATTTTGTTGGGTCCTTTGGTCCTTACCACCCTAATTTTCCTAAAATATGTGTATGTTTAATAGGATTCACTTTTAAAACTTTTCTATCATAGCTCTTAAATAACATAGCTTCTAGGTAAAAAGGAAACGTAAAGTGAGTACCTAATGAGATACCAATTTAATGTATAATATCTCTTTGTACAAGCTTGCAAATGGATTGGTTCATTTTCTATTTACTTCATATATAAATGGAAAACAAATTTATATTAAATTAGTGTGTGTGTGTGTATATATATATATATATATATATATCATGTTATTTTATTGTTATGTTTACTTTTATTATTATGCATTTGAATTTATTCTTGCACTACTATGAATTTCAATTTATCATTGTATTTATTTTATTTTTATGTAATTGCATGTTTATTTATCTAGTAATGAGATCCGAAATGTGGATTAGACCCTTTTGACATAGATGAATCTAGAATAATATCATTCATGTTTAATTATATTCTTCATTTTCATTTATAGTTTGTTACATTGGAAGTTTAGTGTCACAATTGTGTTGCAAACATATTTTAATTATATTTAATATAAATATAAACATAATAATTAAAAATAAATGTATAATAAGCATATATTCTTGTAAGACTAAATAATAATATTAATTATATTTAATTAATTTAAAACTTATATATTTTTATTTAATCTTAAAAATTAAAGTTAGACTAATGTCAACAATTAAGTCGTCCTAATGTCACACTTAAAGTTAACATAAATTAGCATCTAAATTTGGATTAAAATTGCCTTAATTTCATCCCTTAAATTCTCCTTAATGTATCCTTAATGTTTCCTCTTAAAGTCTTAATATCACCCATTAAAATCATCTTCTTATCTTTAATGGGTGACATTAAGGTGAATTTAAGGGATGATATTAAGGAGACTTTAGCTTGAATTTATCTAGTATTCATAGAGGGTGTAGATTAAAGTTAGACTTGTTTCTTTCCTAGTTTATTAAATGTGAATGGGTCAATTTAGAATTTAGATAATTTTTATTTTGTGCCAAATCTAGATAATTCTTGTTTTGTGCTAAATTTAGATAATTCTTGTATCGTGACTTAAAGTCCAAGGTGACTTAAAATCTAAATTTAATCGATAAAATTTTTATATTTGTTACTTGAATAATTTCCATGTTCATCATCTTGATTCAATCATTACACATGACAATGATGTAACCTTAAATCTTGTGAAATGAAATTCCTAATGGGTGTAACTTATGTAGTGGAACAAGTTCAAGATCATGTACTTTTGTTGCTTAAGACATTATAGTGCCACGAAGCTAGTGGATTTTCCATTAGAAAATGAGGATTTGCCATGAGGATATTGAGTTTTCACCTCTCCCAACTCCTTGATGCCTTTGATGTACAATACACATGATTAAAGGAAGATGTCTTGTTGGAATCAACATGATGTAAACAACAAATTTTAAATTCACAAGATGAAAAAATAGACTTGTGAATAAGAACTGGGATTATGAATTTCATACATTCTTGTAAAGCTTTTTGGACTAACAAAGTATTCTCAATCTTGTCCAATTTTCTAGGGTTGCGAAGCTTGTGTGAAATTGCTAAGTTTCGTTTGCTTGCAAAGATCCTTTAGTTCTGTGCAACTCTAAGATTAACTACAAAGCTTATGCAATGCAAATTAAGCTTTGTGAAGAGAAAAATATCCTATCTTATTTATTTGAATCTTTGTCCTATGATGCTTAACTCTTCTAAAAGATAGATTACGTGTTTTTTGGAAATATTGTGTATGAAACTTTTGAATCGACGTTTTGGATCAACATTGTAATCAAGCTCCCTTAGGATGAATCATGGATGTTGATCCAAAACGTTGATTCAAAAATTTCATACACAGTACTTCCAAAAACATGTAATCTATCCATTATGGATTGTGAAAGCATCAAATCCCTTTTAAAAGATGTTTAGTTTAATCTTAAGTGCATAACATATTGGAGATCAAGGGATGCTCCTACATCACATTGCATGAGACTCTAATGAATTAAGCCCTAATGTATTCTGTGAGGGGAGTATGTTTAGTAAGAGGCACTGATGAAGCTTTTGTTGGGTTCTTTGGTCCTTACCACCCTAATTTTCCTAAAATATGTGTATGTTTAATAGGATTCACTTTTAAAACTTTTCTATCATAGCTCCTATATAACATAGCTCTTAGGTAAAAAGTAAACATAAAGTGAGTACCTAATGAGATACCAATTTAATGTATGATATCTCTTTGTACAAGCTCGCAAATCGATTGACTCGTTTTCTATTTACTTCATATATAAATAGAAAACAAATTTATTTATAGAATGAGTTTTATATATTAAATTGGTTTTTCTATTTGACTAATGAATATTAAATAGTTTACATATTTAATACTTTTTAATATTAATTTTTATTAATTTGTAAATAATCAATAAATAATATTATATTTTCAAAATCACCTAATAATATTATGATTTTAAAACACACTTTTATACTATCTATTTGTTTTTTTAATCATACTTAAATTAAATTTATATTTTATTAATATAATACAAATTTCAATTTAAAAAATATATTTTAATTGTACTTAAATTAAATTTATATTTTATTAATATAATACAAGTTTCAATTTAAAATATAATATATTATTTCTTAAATCAAAATTTTAATTTCATACAATACAAATGGAATATAACCATCCCATATTTGTCATTGACAGCAAGGATAGCCATCAAATCTCAACCCCGAACTGGCATGTCTGCCAACCTGTAGATACTATTGTATATTTTAATTGGCCTTACCATTTCTTTTCAGCAAGGTGGAGACTTCGCTATAAATTGATGTGTAGCATGCAGCATCTGCGCGCTTGTTGGTATTTAGGGTTCTATCTTACTGACCTACTTATCTGTATTTATGTTTCTACCGACTTGTATCAGTAGATTCTGACTTTCACTGACACTAAATTTGTTTCATTTTTTCATTTCAATTTTCAATATCAAAGGGGAAAACTTCCACCAGCTGCACATTTTAACTTTGGATATTGAATTAAGGTGTTATAACATTACATTAGATTTAGAAATTTTTACCCATTTTAATATGTGGTTTCAACTCATTTTAACATGTGGTCTTAACTACTTATAATTAAAGTTTCAAAGTCTAATAGATTATACATTTTAGGATATAATCAATTTTATAGAAGAAGTTATAAAATCCATTTTTTAAACTTATAACCAAAACTTAATCTTTAGAGTACTAATAGCTGTGCATTAGAGTATCAATATTTGAATTTTACTTGTAAAGATGTGATTGGTTACTTTTAATTTTATAGAATAAATGTTGAACAAGTATTAGATACTACATGCTGAGTGTCTGATGCACTTTAATATTTAGACACACCAATATGTTTCATGGATGGAGCACATGTTTACAAAAGCTTTGTTCAACAATTGAAACATGCACAGCTATTGGGACCTTTCCCCTACAATAGTTGGCATGACCTGGAAAGTTAATTTCTCCCTAGCTTCTCTTTACCTGAATGATCAGGGTGATGGGGATCTATCAACCATCAACAACATATGTCCGTCTTTAGTCAAATAAACCCAATTAAATCTATTTATTGGAGGAGCGCCTGTTAAGAACAAATGTTAATTATTTCATGAGTCATAACTTAAATATGTATGAAAATTTAATATTTAGTTGTATGATACCATATTTTTTATTAAATAAGATAAAATGTTTTTCAAAGAAATTATGAATTGGTATTGGAGTACAACAAAAGGTCCAGTTCTTAATAAGATAGAACTTAGAAAAACTAAGAACAACAATTAAATTTAGAACAAACAAAATACCTTTTCAAACCAACAAATCATAATAAAGATGGAACGACTACAAGAACCATAACTTTAACCAGAAATCAGTTTAGACGCTGATAAACACTTCCACAAATCACAAGAAGAACAAACACAAATAAATTAAAATGAAAACCAAACTAAATATTAAAAAGATTAAAAATATATATATAAATAAAATGTTAATCCAATCTAAATAAAAAATAAATAAATTGAATAATATTATAAATTTTTTAAATTGAGAATCATTAAATAATTAAAACAATTGATGACCTAATTCAATCTCATAAATATAATTAAAACCACTTCATCTCACAGCAAGGAGAAAAAACGGTTTTATCCTGACCCAATTTAAAAGCATCTGATGTCCTGATCTTGAAAGTTAAAAACTGCCGACATTATTATAACATCCTCTTTTAAATGCATTCGCTGCTTTATCGAATTCTTTTCCGGATAAAGCAGGTGATGCATGGGCAGTGGGGATGAGACGGCAATGGGCAATAGCACACACCATGAAAGATGACCATGCATTCTCCTTACCCACACAGAAAGCGATGTGTCTTGACTTTAGAAAAAGGGTAAGATTTAGTGTTTTTAGTTGCTGGGATTTTCAGAAATTCGTCAATGCGGAAGGCCCCATGCTCTGTACTCTTCTCTGTAAAAAGTAAAAAAATACAGCCATTCTGTGCAAATCAAATGATACATTAATGTGCATGTGACTATAATGTACATTATACGGGAAACTGCAGCTGCCCTTCCCATGGGTACACCTGATTTTCAGTCTATGTTTCCCCTTAACTCCGTTCCGTTCAAGAGCAACCACACAACACTATTCATTTCTGTAATAAGTACCACTACCACCCCATTGTTAATGTTGGCAGCAACACATTTGAGAGAGACTGGACATGCACAAATGGAAATCTGGCGTTTTGATACGATTTCGCGCTGCTAAAATATAGAGATTGTGGTGTATTCCCTCAGACACAGAGAGTACGCGCCCAAACTGCCATTTAGATGTTTTCATATGATTTTGGATATAATATGGATATAAATATAATCCTGGATGATTTATTAATTTATTAAGAAAGCAAAGGATTTGTTTGACAATTTGCAGAGGATATTAAAATTAGATATTAAATATATTACTATTTGTTTGATGGTGCAAGGAAGATCGAGAGAGATTTGTTTTTATATTTATATTTTTTATTTTATTAAATATTTATTAATGTGAAGTATATTAAGAGTAGTAAAGAGTAAAATAAATGTTGTGAACATGTATTTTTGTGTGTTTTTTGAGAAAACTTACATTAATTTTAAATGGCGTGGAAGAGGTATTACATTAATTTTTATTTCATCTATTCTTCTAAGATTTACATATATATTATTCTTCATTTTTATATAGTATTTAAATGAAAATAAAGGGTTGATATACGTCGGACAATGAAAGTATTCTTGATATGACAGTGAAAGTGAATTCTTGATGATCAATGTTGCTAATATCTATTGTTATTTTATTGAGAATCATTCCTTGTATTTAATGTATAGTTAGAATCCATGTTATTTTGATAGGCATTTGACAATAATTAACCAATGTAATAGGAGGAATTGGAATGTGTCGGATTGAAAATATACAATGAGGGACTAGAGTAAATTTTGATGGTAACAACTATGCACATGGATACAAAAGTTGGATTTGAATCTAAATGGTAGACAATATGAACTATTTCTCGGATGGATCCATTAACCAATCTTGTTTTCACCTATAGACTCATGGATGTCATGTTGGAAATGTTTCTACATATGTTAGGTACATTGCTTGAAAGCAATTGTATATGAAATACAAAATGAATACGTGCATCTCTTATGACAAGAATTTTAACATTGTTATTATTGTTGCTTGTGAGTTGAACAATTGTCCTAATATGTTCTTCAATTATATGAATGCTCCTCTCTACACAATATTATATAAAATGATATAGAAGATGCAAAACACTCTTATTAATACATACATCTCATCACAAGTTTTGTGGATTACACATTCATTAGTTTGAAACACTAACCAAATGAAATATTCATGAACATTTTGATCAGTGCTAAGAGTGTCAAATATTCATAAATAAAATCCAAACAAAAAACTATTTAAGGTTCAAAATATTTATCTAAAAAAATAGAAAAAGAAGATAAATAGTCCAATCTTTCTGATAAAAATAGATTCTTCAAACGCTTTGAAATTATATATCTAGAACTTAATTATTTAGTACTCACATCTAAATTTTATAAACTAGTGTAAACATATGTGTTTTTTTTTAAATTCAAAACATTTTAGATCTACTTTTTAAGTAAAACATTCTGAGCTTCAAATTTAATATTCAAGTATAACGTCATCTTCATTATTGAATGAATATTACATCACCAAGAAAACACACTCAAAATTAACGTAGCGACTGTGTTCAATATCATAAAACTACTTAAATTTAAGAGTATCTTGTTATTTGAATACTACTACTATTGACCAATTTTGACCTCCAAGATCAAAAGGTCAACCCCTATAGGTATAAATTTTCTTGTCATGTCTTGTTCAAAGATTTGTCATGTTTTATGAGGCCTTATTAGAGTCTTTTTGAAACTTTGTTAGTAAAAATTAAGGTTTATTTGATAAGACTAAGATAATGTTCTATCTTGGTCTTGTGTTAGGCTAGACATGTCATGGTGTAATGAAGATTGATCAAATGGTGTCATAGGTCCTTAGGTGTCCCCCAAAGTCATTTCCCCGCCTTAGTCACTTTGCAAAAACATGTTACACATGTTTGGAAAGTTTAAGGTATTTTGAAAACATTGAGGTATGTGAAATTGAAGAAAAAGATGTTATTAACTAAAATCCGCATGTGTCAAAACTCAAAAAGGCCAAATATTCATACAACCACACTTTCTAAGTTTCATGAGGGAGTTATATAACTATCATATATGTGAGGAAGTTATAAATTAGTCAACTTCTTGCATTTCAATGCTTAAGAGGCAGTTTGAAGTCACTTGTATGGACATGAGATCTCATCTTCAGGTGAAAACATTTCAAAGGTGTCTCTCAAAATCCTAAAATTCAAATCCATGTTTAGATTTCAGGTACATGTATTATTATTGTGAATTTGTTTCCTTCTCTCCATATCTCTTCACAAGATCATAAAGGCAAAATTCATGTGGATGGTATGGTCAGGAGAGAGAGAGTCAGTGTCTAAGATTTTTTATCAGATGAGGGGGTTATAAGCACATTTAAATTTGTGGCATTTGTTTATAAATCCATCCCCTCTCCTTTATAAACAATCACTAAGACTCCAGGGTGGTCTAACAGCTGCTTACAAACCCCACATGCTCATTTTTCTCCTTGAAATGACAATTTTAAGAAAGTTGAATGCATGAGAGAATTTGAGGAAGATATAAGGGGTATATGTAGACATTTCATGTGTTTGTTGAAGTCCCATTTGGCACATGTGAGTTCCATTTTGGCAAGAAAAATCTTCTCAAGCATAGTTTGCAAGATGATTGTCTTTGTTTCTTAATTGTTTTAGGGTTTTCACAAGGTCCAATGCATCCAAGTGATTGTCTAATGTCTTTCAACATCCTCATAGTCCATTCAAGGACTCTCCAATATGAATGGTCATTCCGTACCGATCCTTCAAGTGGCACTCATGTTCCATGTTTAAAGACTACGTTTTGATGCAAACTTGTAGGATGGTTCAGAAGGGTTTTGCCTTACATTGACAAGGGCATATGAATGTATTGACCTCAAAAAAAGGTGATGAACAATGTAGAGACATTTTCAAGGCTCAAAAGATCAAGACAATCTTCGTACAAGGCATAAAACATGAGAAATGCAAACCTATAGGTTTGTAAACCTGTCTTGGGGAAGATCAGAGCTACATAGAGAAAGCCAAGCATAAAAAATAGAGACATAATTAATCACATGAAAAAATTATATTACATTTTATTATTTATACTATATTAAAAACATATGAGAAATACAAATATATAGGAAAGTCATTCCTATAGATGGGAAGATCATATCTCCACCAATATGTCATCGGGATCTCCCTTAGACCTATATGTGTAATATTGTTATAACATATAAAAATATACAATTGACTAACCAACACACTATGAATATATTGTTACTAACAATAGAGTCGAGTAACTATAAAACTCTATTAACATAATATTAATAATTACGTTATTTACAATTAATAATATGAATATACCTCAACATTCACCCCCTTGTGAACATTATTAATCTTATCTACACCCACTTAATATGAATATGAGAAAAACAAATCTCCCATATCTACATCTATACTCATGATTCGATGGTTTTTAGAGGACAATCACAAACCTTACAAGATGGTTTTACAAATCGCTAGCCAATAACTAAAAATAATGATTTTACAAGTGGCTAACTTAAAAATACAAAATAATGGTTTTAAAAATGACTTACCATAAACCAAATCATGATGTGCAATATAAATTCTAGTTCTCATCACCATCATATTTCAAAGAAGTTACATAGGAGTATTTAGTTTATTTATGACAAACGTGAACAAGTATACATAATCTATTCTTATTTCAAACCACACCATGCTAAAAATAACACACACCACACAATTGAAAAGAAAAAAATGTTAGTAAAGCAAAAAGTGATCCCATCACTAGTAGCAAACAAGAGGCTATGAAACTTCCAGCCTCCATTTTCTCCTTCTTCCAGTATCTCATTGCTTACTCAGCGAATGAAGTCAATATGTGCTTCAATGGTTCTGGTAGGTTATGTATTAGTTTTTTCTATAGAAATTGGAACCCCCTTCATAATTTAGACATTGCATACAAGTAGAAATGCATCTATGAGACAATTTTTTTTATTTTTATAATTTTGATTTTTTGACAAAAAAATAAATTTAACATTTTAAATTTTGGATGAACATACTCTTGACATAAAAATAGAACTCTTTGACAATTTAAAACCATAAAGAATTAAATTTATAATATAGCTAAAAGTTATAATTACAAATTTAACTAGGATTCAAAAAGACATTGACATCTTGAGGACTTTTGATACCAACACATAAGTATGACAAAAGACTATTGAAATTATAATGTTTATAAAAAATAAAACCTTGTCTTTAAACATAAGCCTATATAGACTTAGACGTCTAAATGAAAACTAAACAAACGAAACTCAAGAGACTCTTCTTTACACATTTTGACATATATTAAGACACAAAACAAACTAAAAATTTAATTTTTGTAAATGACTTTCAATTTATAATTATTGACCACCGAAAACCAAAAAAAATAAATATAAACCTAAATACCTATGTTGCATTTGCTTATTAATGTTGTTGTCCTTCCACTTGGCTCTCATAGAAGCATCAGATGGACATAATAACTTGTGATTTGGAAAAATTCTCAACACTAAGTTTGCAACAGTAAAACTGGGGATGCTAATTTGATTAGTCCAACCATAATACCTTCGAACATTTGGTCTTCCATCAAAATGTAACATCCATGTTACATTAACAGGTCTCAATGCATAGTTTACATATCATTAGGCAAGTGATGAGTTAGTGCCAAAGGGACGTGGCAAATATGTAGAGCCTAATATCAAAAGAATGATGATTGATCAATAATGTAAAATTTTGACCAATGTGATGGATATAAAACTGAGAGTTTAATCTAGAAGAGTAGAAACTGCTACGTATAAGATTATCCAAGAAGTTGATAGATTGATTGAAAGCTTTGTAGATCTTCTCATAAACTGACGATTAGAAAAAAAATATCTATGCTTTTCCTTAATATCTCCAACTTCACACACCATTCAATACCAATGCACATAGAGATTCAATGCTTAAACTAAAATTTGAATGCCTTAAATTGATATCTCCATGGGATAGCTTCAATGCAAATTTTTCCAGGTCCAACCTCCTACGCCTAGTCAAGATGTGAAAAATAATAGAAAATGCAACTCCTAGTCATAACATATCACTTTAAAATATTAGTCTGCTGACTTTGATCAAAGATCCATACATTAATATGCTCCTTCAATACATACAATGTAACATAGCTATTACATACTCAAGCATCATCAATTGATATGGATGCACACTACCTTAATGTATGCTGAAATCCTCATTCATAGGGGCAATGTAGAGCTAGTAGCAGATTTGCCTCTTGATAGATTTAACAAGCCATTGACCCACTTTGATGCAATATCTTGGGGAAGATTAGAGCTACACAGAGAAATCCAAGCATAGAAAATAGAGAAATAATTAATCACACAAAAATATTATATTGTAATATTTTATTTCTACTATATCAAAACTATATGGGAAATACAAATATATAGGAAAATCATTCCTATAATTGGGGAGATCATATCTCCACCAATATCTCACCTGAATCTCCCTCAAACCTTTATGTGTAATATTTTTATAACGTAGAACAATATACAATGGTCTAACCAAAAAACTATGAATATATTGTTACTAATAATATATTCGAGTAACTATAAAACTCTATTAATGGAATATCAATAATTAAGTTATTTACAATTAATAATATGAACATACCTAAAGAGCCTGTAGGTCTGCATTCTAAGAGAAATGTATTGAATGTGCACTGAGTTTGATTTTGAAGACCCGAGTGTTCAGATAAATATAATGGATATTCCCCTAGAAACATTTGGATCATTTGAAACCCATGGAGAAGGGTGTCCTCATCAACCTAGTGCTCAATAAACCCAACAAACAGACCCACGGGCAAAATTGGTAAGACTTAAGTAGTTAAGGCCTTAAGTCATCAAGGAATACACTTGAGAATGTACATATGAGACCTAAATTTAGGAGGAATATTTTGAAATAATATTTCACCTTTTTCTTTGCTCTCATCTTCAATTGGTGGAATCCTGAAAAGACTCATGCCATGTAACCTACAGTCAGGCCTACTTAAGAAGATGCAATATTTCACATGATAGTTGAAGTGTGAATGAATAAAGAAAAATGGAAAGTGGATTTTATAGATATTCTTAAGAAATTTATAAATGAACTTAAAGGATAAATATGATTGAAGACAATCTACAGTGACATCTTCAATGTTGGTAGTCACATAGTCAAAACCACACAGTTATGCATATGTGTTAGATGGTAGAAAATTGTTTGTTGAAGATGAAATAATAGTATAAAGGACCTAAGAATAGGTTATAAATAATTCATGGAAAATTTATATGAGACCTTACACCCATTTTCATAGTGAATATTGAGGAAAGGAAGGACAAAATAGGACCTCTAGGGTCAAAATTGGCTTTTTGCTCTTAAACCCTCATGACAGGTAGCCCAGGTTGCAGAACCTTTTGAAGGCCATTGCTTATTAAATATAATTGAGAGGAATTTTATAGGATGTATCATCCTATTTAAGGTCACTCCAACTAATGGTGAACATCTTAAAGGTTTTAGAGCATAAGACCATTTTCTCAGTGCCTCACATAATATACTAGTTGAAGGGTCATTTTTGAGTGATCAGAAACTCATTTAAGGAGTTGTATGGTGGAAAGAGGTAATTGGAGGTGATGGTAGGGGTATACTACCTCAAATGTGTGACATTGGTTCAATATTCAAATCTTACACCTATATTAATGATCTCTAAGAACTGAAGCTACTCCAAACTCTGTCTTAACCTTGTGAGGAACTAAAAGAGAAAAGCAAAGTTTTGCTTAGATCTTGGAGGAGAGTTTTCATGGGACCGAGTGGTGCTTATGGGTGATGGATATGTTTCTCCACTTCCACCTTTTGGTATTATTAAGGAGAGAGAGGATCTGTTCTCTGTGAATAATCATTAAGAGATGAAGACACCTAAAACCCTTGTTAAACCCTAGTAAGAAATTGATGGGAGAAATAAACCTTAAAATACCTTCACATGAATTGGTTTGACCTTGAAATGACTTTTGTGACCTTCTCAGGTCTCATGAGAACATTATCATGGTACTGGTTGGCATGTGTAGGTATAAAACTATACGAGATAGGCTAAAAGCTTTGTTGTAGGCATGTGTGTGAAGAAATAGGGTATGTATTGGCTTCCAAATCAAGATAAAATGTCTATTAAGACTTGAAATAGGTTATAAAATAATTTACACAACTTTTTAGGTCTCTCAAAATGATACATAAACTCTGCAAGTCAAGTTTCCCAAGAAGGGAAAAATTCATCATTTGCTAGTCAAATGCGCTACCTATAGACCTATTGAGCACTTCAAGAGACATATCTTTATCATGTTGGGTTATATAATGATTTTTTAGGCCTAAAAAAAATTTTTAAAGCTTCAAAACTTGGAAACTTCTTGGAAAACCACGTCAACTACCTCTCAATCTTGTTCAAATGCCTAAACTAGGGTTTTGACCATTTCATGGTTCACATATCCATACAGGGTTTTAGGAGCCTAAAATTAGCATTAGCATGGTAATATCATAGGTAAAGTGAATAAAACACTTCATAGAAGTTTCAAACATGTGGGAGGCCTATGGAACCAAAACTTAGTTTCTAGGCCTAGAGGGCTAGTGGAGACCTAATTGGAAAGAGAAAATAGGCTAATAAGTGTACTTTCACTCAGATTTGGGTCATGAAATTTGACATGGATCTGTAAGGGGATATTAGGTAATTAAAAATATATTTATTTTCTCATTTTTATTTTTACATTGTCCTACACAAGGAGATTTACCTATTTTTAGGGCTACAAGGAATTAAGGCCAAGTGAGAGCTTAAGGTGTAAGATGGAGTCTTGGAGAGAGTTTGATGTCTCAAAATGAGTTATTTAAGGTCTATTATGATATAAATATGCTATCCATGGAGTGATTACTACCTTGGTAAGGACAAACTCAATATTTACACTTGCAAGCAAGGTGAGGCATGGTAGAGCTAAGGGGTTTCAAGACACCTAGAGAGTTACTTAATGATTACCATTGAGATGTTAGTTTGAGGAGATCATTAAGGATGAAAGGTGTCAAAAAAATATAAAGATATTAGTTAAACATGTCTTGACCATAAATGAATCCACATGTCATCTCACAAGGTGAGAGAAGGGGCAGTTTTGAAGAACAAGAAAGGTGTCAAGCAAAGTTGTAAACTCCTAAGCCATGTGGAAGAGGAAGACATATTCAGGAGAGAAACACATGTCTTAGAGGACTTGATGGAGAAATTTTAGGACTATTTTCTTTTTTTAACTCCTCTTGACACTTGTCACCTCTCTTTCATATGCCCTTCTCTCTTCTTCTCTCTCATTTCTCTATAAATGGAGCCTTGATAAGATATGTATGTATCCTCCACTTGGGTATGGTGAATCCCTATCCATTTTCAAGCCTTTTATCAATGAGAAACTTCTAATGTTACCTTATTCTTTGATTTGGTTTCAATACATGTGCATGACTAGTTTATCTTATCAAGTGATTAGCTTTGCTTCTTTAGCATGTTGTCATTTTATATCATTCATATTCAATTTGAAAGCCTTTATCTAGGTATTGTGAAGTGTCTAAGTGAGGTGTGAAGGTTGAGTGAGTTTTATTTTCATTAGTGTCATTTCATGACCTCTTGACTAGTCCTCCTAGCCCAAGTATCTTTCACTACCTCCACATTGAAGTGCTAATATAGAGAGGCATATTAGGAGTAGTGTTTATTTCAAGTTGGTCTCATGGTTGAAGTGCACATGTAACTGGTTGATAGTGGTCAAACTATTTGGTGCATCACCTTTATTAGAGTAGGTTTCTCTCTCTTTTCCAAACACGTTGATAGATTAGTGAATGAAGTGCACATGTAACTAGTTGATAGTGGTCAAACTATTTGGAACACTACCTTGACCTTTATTAGAGTAGGTTTATCTCTCTTTTCCAAACAAGTTGATATATTAGTTAATGAGTCAACTCTATCATAGTCAATTATAAGCCCCATATTACTCAATGAAAATCCATTATTACCCAATGTTTTAACTATCAATCAATTAAATCATAACACCCTCCCATAACTGATAGTAACTTCATAATTCTACACCATAAGGATTCTTTACATAATACCAATGTTTAGTACTGCTTACACATCTCTACATAGGGGTATTTATACCTATTTTTCCCTAACCAAGTAGCTACATTATTCCAAAACAAGAAATGATAAATAGGTGACTGGCTAATGATCTCCATTATACTAAGAGTCATGGCAATATTTTACTTGTTTTCTCTTAAGGACCTAGACCTTCGTGCCCCTATATTCTTATTCAGTGCTAGATCCTTGCTATCAAATGTCATTCTTTATGTGGGCTAGTGTGAAACTCATGTGATGATTAAATGATAGTTTGTCCTTGAGAATCACTCCTTAACCATTTCCCACTTCCCTCATGCTCCCCAAGTCTTTCATTATTTTACCAAGTCCTATGCTCTAGGGTTCTTCATTAGTTATGTTCGATATATGACTGGGTCTTTTTGTGTTGTTATCTTCCATGCCATTATGCTCTCATGCTGTGCTAGTTCCATGCCATGGTCCTCCTGCACTATGTTCCTCTCACATCGTGCTAGTTCCATTATAAAATCCAAAATACTTAGTCAAAATTTGGGTCCAACATCACCCCACATTATGTTCTTAGTCTATCCTGAACTAAGTACCAGTCTCAGCCTCAGCCAAAAATTTAGAACCAATTTTTTCAATTTGTTTTCTGACACCATTCTAATTTGACAATTTTGTTAAGTAGCATGGACATTATTTCTTTGATCACTACCTTCAAATTTTTCATCTCGTTAGATTGATTGAGACACTCTCTTCCTTATTAACTAATTAGTCAAGGGATGTGGTAACATCCTTTTGGAACTCTTCAAGAGTAGTGACTTCATTTACAACCCATCCTCAAAGATCTACAGAAATGGAATTTATTTGTTGCTAATGCACATTTATTATTTCTTTCATAGTCTTGACATCCTTAAATTCCTTAGCATGCTCATTGTAGTCTTTTATTAAAATGGTAGCATCCACCAATTGTTGTCGTTGAGAGTCCTCTGCCTTGAGCTTGCCTTCCAAAAATTTATTGGGTCATGCCAGTTTCTCAAAAATCCTATCCAAGATGGGGATCACTTCCCAAACCCTTTTGAGGGCATGTATGTAGACTTTCATTACTTCTATATAATGTTCAGCTGCCCATAATGCTTCAACTCTAAGTGCAGGCTATTCTTTACACCATTTTAATAGAAGATTTACAAGGGTTTCCAACTTATCAATAGTGAGCAAGTTGGTGCTTGGATCAACCAAAGGTGATTGGACTTTAGAGCTAATTGATTGCTTCCCTTTGAGGGGATCCTACTCAAGGATCTTGACATCCACATCTGAGGCTAATGAACTATTGTTGATGTCCATGTCACTCATTTGTTTTGTGTCAAAACCATCCATCTCTTTGCTAAGTGGATTTTCCTCATCCAATATGCCTCTTCAAGTGTCTCCTCCTCATACACCAAGGAAGGTGTTTTTCTGAGTCAGACTCCTCTAAATATTCTCTATGACCCATAAGGCTCTTCTTATTTCAATGGATTGGTTGGGGGTAATGGCATTGAACCCTTTGGTTATGATTCTGGTGTGTCTTATTTAGGTGAAGTACTTGGTGGTGACACCCTTGGTGGGGAGGCCCTTGGTGGTGATACCCTTGGAGGTGGTGCCTGGGTATTCCTTTGCCATTTTGGTGGTTCTAACTATGAACTTGTGCTAGAATCATGCCTAGCTCACTTTTCCTTGTCAAGGGGTGGTATAGGTGGAAGCTTCTCTCTTGTATGCTCCATGTCTCTTGAAGCTTTCTTCTTAGGTCGAAGCATATAAAATAAATTATGGATAGTGTCTCTAACCATGGTTTGCTTAACCTTGATGTCAATTTTCTTAGTCTTATGCTTTTCCTTATATGGCATCTTGCCATGATAACCATATATTTTTTGGAGAGTGTGAATTTCCAAGTCAATTTGGTCTACCTTTAGGGTGAGGGGTTTCATGTCATATATGTGGTTCAATGAGTTGAAAAAGTACTACACTATGAAGGCATAGGTCAGCTTCAACTAACCTAAAATCTCTCTAAAGGTAACCATCTTAATACGAGATAGAGAAAAATCTTGTTTAACAATGCATTGGGCTTGCTTGCCAACTTGGATGGTTATGTCCTTAGGAATGCACCATTTATTTCCAAAGGCTTCCTTCATGCCATCATACCATAACTTCATCTTAATTTTGAAGATTAGAGTGATATAACTAGGGCATGTGAATGTCTTGTAGTACTCTACTAGGGACTTGTTCTCTGGTGTATACAACTATTTTAGCTCGCTAGAGGTGTAATTAGGGACATCAATTTCATCAAACACCATCAATAAAATAAATACACCATGGTAATCTTCTCTATCTCCTTTAAATCCTCCAAGTCAAATTCAAAATTTGCGATATAGCATTGCAACCCTGAAACCTTGCTTATTATTTCATGTATAATCTTCATGCAATGCCCAAAAAAATAGATATAGTCATTATGGATACACAAAAGCAATTTTTTTTATTGATTTGACCTATTTTACAAAATATGGAAGGTTAAACTAAAAAGGTCCTACAAAGTCCAAGTCATTAAAGATTTTTAAGTCATACACCAATTCACTCCTGGTGTTTTAGTGCTTAACCTAGTAGTCATTTTGTATCTCAACCTCATTTCTTGGTTAGCGGTGGTTATAGTTAAAAATGGTATAGGTGGGTACTTTTGATACCCAATTTTTTATGGACAACACCATTTTTGGGTACTACATATCTTTTATCATCAAAGGTGGAGATGGAGGTATTTGTGACTTCTTATTTATCTATTGTACCATTATAGATCCTTTACCTTCCACACTTTGCCTCTATTCCTCAGGTATTTCTTCTTTGATCAATATTGTTTCCTCCCAACATGTAGTTCTTCCTCCTCTAGAATAGATGGTAGTGGATCACTTATTTGGGCCTTTTTCTTAGGCCGTATCATCCTCCGTGAAGCTTAAAATTTGAGGCACAACTATCCAATGTTACCAAAAGAATACATATTTATTATGAAAGTGATTCAACTCTCCTATTTTGATGCCCTTTAATGGTAGATGTCAACCTATGCAACTAGAAATTACCATTTTTCCTCTGCATGCTTTAAGGTTAGATAATTTTTTCTTGATTACTCAAATAAGATCCTTGTTAATAGCCAATGAATAGGAATTTGATGCTCTGCACTTGTTCTAGAATCACATGAACTCAATTAACTTTTTGGCTCTGTAAAATCTTAATGAAAGCAAAGGTAAAGTTTAATATGAGCCTTTAATTTATTTTTATAGACTCAAGGGGCTAACTTGCATTTACTATACCCCCCTTTGACCATAATTTTTCACAATTAATGCATTGTAGGGGTAAGTGCATAGAGTTGGGGGATAATTCTGTGGACGCTAATCGTAATTCAATCATATTAATTAATAACACGATTGCATTATTTAATTAACGTGATCATGTTATTTAAATCTAGGCTTGGTATTGTTGATCCATAAAATGATCATGTTATTATATAATGTGATCACCTTTTACTTAAAAAGAACATGATCATTTTATTAATGCGATCACATTAATAACATGATTGCATTACGTGTGTGTGAAAAAAATTAAAAAGGGAAACCTAAACACAAAAATACTCATTTTGTATTTGAGTTCCATAACTCTCCCCTTGCTTCCACAATCACATTTTGCTTAAAAGAATTCAGAGAGTGTCTGGAAGTTGCCAAATTCATCCCAAAGACTTGTTAATCGATGATGCCACCACATAGGAGAGGTAAGTGATCAAAATATTCCCTATTTAACCCTAATTTTTCATAGTTTTCATTATTTAACCCTGGTTTTTAATTATAACTTATTTTTTCAACATCCCATCTTGCTAAACCTTCACACAACCCTTTGATTGCTCCTCATCCTAACCCTATTATTCCTCCTATCCCTCCACCTAACCCTCCTACAGTTCCATAAAACCCATTGGAAGTCAAGAGGTTTTGATAGATAACATTATGGGAAATAAACTTGAAATTGAAGAGTTAATTGACATAATAAGGGATCCCAGTTCGACCAACTCCCACTACACCTAGCTAGTCGATTCCCTATAGACCTTATTAGGTCAAATTGACTCTATAAAAAGTTAAATTGATCGATGAATCTCATATAAGGATACTTATAGGGCATATTATGCTAACAAGTTATCAGCCCTTTAGGTCAAAAATTTGGATATTTCAAAAGCTGACATTTGTGCCCTATTTGTTGACCTAACCACCAATGCCCCATTTCCCATAGCCAATAAACATTTTCCTATCCATCACTTTGTACATAACTTAATCACAGTCAAATTTTGAGATTGATGGTGGATGGTCTTTGAATATACACCATGTAAAACCATGAGTTCTCATTATATTTTTGAGGAAACTCTACTGTGATTTTATCCTCAACTAGATTCCCAATTATTTTGATTTTAGTGAGTTTCAACGCTGAAGAAAAGGCTCTATACAGGATCAAATAGGTGTACATCATGCACCTCATCAGCCTGCACATATCCATATCCAAAAGCCTCTTAAGCCTAAGATCCCATCTATGGTTTAGCAAGTCATGGAGATAAACACTCTCCATTCTCTTAGTCCACTCATTGATACACTTGTTCAACATAAGAGTAGGCTTTCATAGAGTGATGCTACATACACACTATAAGCTACCCAACCCTGACCCCACCCTTGCATCTCATGTGGGGCTATGTGTATAGGACCTTCTAGTGATGATGGCATTGGTGGTTTATATGGCTTATATCATACTCTTATGAGTGATGAGTTTTTAGCATGCACATTTGGCATGCAGACATCAGTCACCACATAGATGTAGGTATATTTTATATAAATGTCATGTTAAATTTAAATTATATTTTCAAATTTAATTTATAATCTAAAAATTAATTTTCATATATATATA
>JARHVA010002172.1:1707500-1815000 GCA_037957365.1 Torreya grandis
TTGTATATGTTATTTTAATGCAAAACATGAATATGTGTGATGCCCATGTATTTTATGATATGCACAATAATATCTAGATGTTCTCACTAGATGTAGAGGAGGTAGTTTGAACAAATTATATTTAATCATTTCCCTTATTACCTCACTTGAACTCTTCTGTGACCTTTGAATGCTTTTTGACTCACTAGTTGTAAAGTTAATTTATTGTGATTTCATGTTTTGAAATGTAACATTGCTTGCAACCAATTGACTAGGTGAAGGTGCATATACATGATTGACACGAGGGTGCCTTTGAGGTTTTTATATTATAATCTATTTTTTTAATGTTGTGATCTTTTCATGTAATATTTGACTGTGTGTTTGTAAATCTGAAATTATCTTGCTCATACTGGTGATTTGATCCCTTAGAGTCTCATATGTACAAGCCATAGTTGCTTTCGCTTGAACATGTAAGCACACATGTTGAAGATAGTTTGAAGAAGATATAGGTTGAATGTACACATCAAGAACAACAGTATAGGTTGTTTTACCTCTTGGAGGAGTGATAGCATGGACCTAGTTTGAGGGAAAGTGGTTATCACCCTCTCAAGGGAGAGGAGGAGAAGGGATTTCTTTCCTCTTCATGAAATATGACATTGAAACAAGATTAGCCAAAGAGGCATATACATTTAAGTAGAAATTATGCATATAGGCTAAAATTCATGTAAGTAGAGTTATAAATTGGATTGCAATTTGATTGTAGAGAACATTCTACATGAGAGATAATAAACAAGGGATAGAGAGTATGGAACCGTGCACTGATGCATAAAGAATTTTGACATGTGATATGATATGTCTAATGTGTTTAGCATGATAAAGTTATAAATGTTTCCATATGAGAGATAGAGAGCAAAGGATAGAGAGCATGAAATTTTTCACTAATACATAGAAAAGTTTGACTTGTAGCATGACATTTTAAACATGTTTAGCAAAATAGAATTTAAAATTATTTTGCATGAGCAAAAGAGAAGATGCAAAAATAATTTTGAAATGTTGTGCATATTTGGCAATGAATTTTGTAAATATCATCTCATATAATGAAACATAAGCATGAAATGTAAAGGATGAAGCTTTCTTCTAGCATATGATAGACTTTATCATTCATGTACATGATAGGGCCCATTCTGGTTTCCTTATTATTTAGAATAAATGTAAGAATTTTTTAAAAATAAATGAGCATCATTTTTGCAATTTGGCTATGGATGTAAGGTGATACCTCAAGAAGCAAAATAGGAGCTAGTATATGCAACTAGGGATTTTGAATGAATTTTTGTTTAAAATTAATTTGGTAATTTTTTAAAAAAATTGATATGAATTTATAGAAAATTTGTAGAATTTTGCTTGAAAAATTTAAGAAAAATAAAAAAATATTTCTAAAATTAGCAATATATATTTCCTAGTGTTTGGAATGTGTTTGTATGCAAAAAGGACCTCGTATGTACAAACTAGGGTTTTAACAAAATATATAATAATTTTGAAATTAATTTGTAGATTTATGATTTTTAAATATAGAAAAAATTGGAAAATTATGGTAAAAAATAAAAAATAATTTACCTTAGGGTTTTTAGGGTTTTTGTACCAAAATTCAAAGTAAGTCGGGTTCACTAAATATTTTATTATTTTCAGAATAGTGGGGTTTTATTCCTAGTTAAATAAATAGGTATGATCAAAGTAAATCAGTAAATAATATATAGGAATTAAGATACTAGTTTGTGTAAATATATTTGTATTTTTACCTTTTCTAAATATAGCAATAAAAAAGAGAAATCTAACTTAGCTTATTATAAATGATCTGCACTAAGACAGGTTCTGATACTAGAGGAGCAAGATTGGGAAACTATTAGAAACTTGATCCTAAGGTTCATTACTAGATTGGATAGGAGCAAAAAAAGTGGGACACCCTACTGTTTGGTGTTGTGTCCTTTTCCATCACTATTGTTCAGGTGGTCTGAGCTTTCTAGGTTCTATTCAATAGGCCTGTGTTACCCTAGCAGTGAAATATTGAAGCTTGGAAGCTTGCGAATCTCATTGTATGTCTGTTTCAAATATTTGAAGTCCTAGGAGATATTCACACTTAAACTTGAATGGAAACTTGGAAAAGATAGAGAAGGGGTTAGTGTGTAAAGGATATGCTGGATGTACTTCACACCCTATGTGTGGGTACACTGCCTACATACCAATACTCTGAGAAGGGATCAAGCTAATGCAATTCTCCCATTGAAGTTTTTGGTGTAATTATGTATGATAAATGCAACTAGATGTGAAATTGGATGTAATTTAGATGGCTAGGGATTGGTGAAAAGGTTTGAATAACCTTGAAATGTTCTTGGAAGGCTGTATGCAAAGAATAGGGAAGAGTGCTTTAGTGTACTTGCTTGTATTCTTGATCCTCTCTTGTAAATGAGTGCTAACCCTTCTAAATGAAATTTGAATGGATTTTTATAGAGGAATTAATGATCATGGGGTAAATTAATTTACATTAGGTTGACAATAAAAAGGATAAGGATCTAAAATAATTTGACCATTAGGATCAAAAATGAACTTGGATAACAGTGCCAAAATCAAGACACCCTGGGTTCTAATGCTCTTGTCCAAGTTGGGTGTTGTTTTTCGAAGGGAATGAGACCCAAAGGGATGGAACTGAGCCTAAAAGAGCTACCTAGGTCTGTAAGGGTTAAGTTTGAAAGGTTGTGGATGACTGGGAATCAGTGAAAGAATAGCCTAGAAGGGTTGTGTAAGTAAGTAGGAAGACCTATGGATTGGGTGTCATTAGCCATGCTTAAGTCATCCAATTTTGTATTGTATATCACTATAGTGTCAAAACCCACCCAATTGTTTCCCAAATAATTTCTCAAAAAGGGGAGATGATTGTCAAGCATGCCTACTCTTTAATCTCCTTCCTTGAAAAGTGATAATAAGATCAAATGACCTTGTAAGGCCATATAAAAAGAAAGTGGTTATGAGGGTCCTACCTAGGTCAAACCCCTATTTTTAGACAAGTAATAAATCAACAAACAATATATTCCAAGATGAAATATAGTATAAATTGAAGATCTTGACCAAGTATATTTATATTTATCAATGAAAAAAATAAACTACTTTATTATTTATTCCCTTTCACTAATCCTCTAATTTTGGTTTTGGTACAAGGTTTTTGCTCTAACACTTTAATAGATGGATTAATAGTTCATATCTAAGTGTATTTTCATGTGCATGCTTATCCTCTTCTTTCCTATAATGTGTCATTGCATTCATGTACTTATATAGACAAATATTTTATATACAAGTGCTTCTATTGATCATTTTGGTAACCATATATAATATTTGACACTTTATATAAAACTAAGTGAGACCTTGTTTACATGATTAGTTGATGGCTAGTACTAACCCTCCTTCCTCTATAAGATTTGAGATAGACATAGGCATTGCTGTTATAATGTCATTTACACATGTATAGATAGAGGCATATATTAGTTTTTGTAATTTTGAATTGTAAAGATAGACTTGTTTTAATAATTTTAGTACATGTACTTAGGGCAAATATAAGTTATGTAAATGTATTGTGTATGCAAAGTTGTCCTATGAAAACTAATAGTCCCAGTTAGATGGTGATTGGGGAAAATTATCATGTTCCTCCTATATTTGAGATGCCTATTCGAACATTTGAGCCTGCTATTGACTTGTTTGAGCATGAAAAATAGATTGAGCAGGATCATGAGCTTGTAGTAAGTGCACATGTTTAAATTATTTTTTATCGTAGTTTAAAATTAATTTCTTAACATTTTGTTTGAATGTATTTTATGTTAATTTCATAATAATTCTTGTATTCAAATAGTGTCAATTGCAAGCTAGTCTATGAGCATTAGGACGTACAGTCAGACATTGGAGCAGTCTAAGGCATTAGACGGGTCTCCATCTACTACCATGGCATCCTAGGGAGAGTCTTATTCAAGGAAGGAAAAGAGAGGGAGGCTATTTGATCAATATGATGTCTTACACATGATATGTTCTTTTTTACATGCCTATGTGGAAATTGATACATTTTTGTAATTGTATATATATGCATATGACATTCAACCAACATTAGATACTATGTTAGTACTTGTCATTTTTTGTATGCCTATCACGACAATCTATGTATTATTGACATTGGACACATGTGCCTATATTGTATGCCTATCATGAAAATCTATCTAATTTATATTAATTTTTTATTTCATTGTGTGTTATTATACAGTGTTGTTTTGATCTTCGAAATTATTATCTATCAGATCTCATATTTAATGTTGTACATATAAATGAGGATTAAAAAATTATTCTTTTCAATGCTATAAATCTTGGATCTCCCATATTTTTTAAATTAAAATTTTTATTTTAGTTTTAGTGGAAATGACTAATGACACTCTTATCACTTAGGTTTAATGGCCTTCTTCTCTTTGTACCTACATAGGAGTTAGTCTTCTGTCATAGGTCTGAAGGAGTCAGTGTTCTATCATATATGTTCTTACACAGTTAAATCACACCTGCCTTAACCTATTACAAGCACTCAAACACACTTCAACAACCAAATTCATTATCAATCTATATAGGTCTAATATATCACACTTCATTCTCAATAAATATATATCATTATCTACAGCAAAATCATACGTTATTCATGAGAAATAACCATTTACTTTCATATTAGAATGTCATAGGCAAAACATGGTATATGGGTATATGTCTTAATCATTTTTTTTAGGTCTGTATAGGTTCAACATGTTCAAAACTAATAGCATGATGACTCACAACTTACCAACTTGGTGGAATCACTCCAAGCTCCCTTCCTTGATTGTGACCTATAGTTAATCATCCACCTACAACCTTACACAAATGATAACATATTCATGGACTCAAGGACCTTCAAGGATAACATGAAACTAATGCAATCACATACATTGAATGGATAATCTAAAACAAGTCACTTTCTAGGTCAATAGGTCTATTACTCAATACCACCTAATAGGTCAATAGGTCAAAGTTGTCAAAATTGTCAAAGTTATCAATAGGTCAATAGGTGAATTACTTCATACCACCTAATATGTCAATTACCACCTAATAGGTCAACAGGTCAAAGTTGTCAAAATTGTCAAAGTTGTCAAAGTTGTCAATAGGTCAATAGGTCAATTACTCAATACCAATTAATAGGTCAATAGGTTAATTACCACCTAATAGGTCAATAGGTTAATAGGTAAAAGTTGTCAAAGTTGTTAAAGTTATCAAAATTGTTAAAGTTGTCAAAGTTGTTAAAGTTGTCAAGGTTGTCAAAGTTGTCAAAATTGTCAAAGTTGTCAAAGTTCAAGTTGTGGTTGTAGAACTCTGGTTCTAATGCTTCCTGATCTCAATGATGACTCAAAGTTTTGATAGTTCAATAGGTCAAATTTGTCATCCAACTACAACAAAGAATCCAAATGTGCTTTCAATGATGACTCGTCATTTATTTTTCCAACACATGCAATGCAAATAGATGGTACCAAAAATTCAATTAGAAGAATTTCTTTTATTGCAAACACTAGATTGAAGGGTGTACTCTTGTTTAGGTGCTTATAAGTTATTGAGTAAGCCCAAAGTAATAAAGACACCTGATCATCCCAATCAATGCAACCAATATTATAAATATTTATAAGTGTTATCCCTAAGATTTTGTTAAATGCCTTAGCAGTGCCATTGGCCTAGGGATGATATGGTGTTATCTTGTGATGGGCAATCATGAACTCAACGAGTAATATGTAGATAATTTCATTAAGGAAATATGTACCAAAATCACTAGTAAAACTTAATGGATAACCAAAAAGGGTTTCGATATGTTCCCATATAATTGTAATATAATCCCTTATCGAAGTGGCCTCATCCCAATACATGAGATAATCAGTTATTGTTATGATATATCATGAACCTATACATCGTCAAGTTGGGTTGATAGGGTCAACAAAATCAATGGCCCATTTATTAAATGGTTCTTGAGATGAAATAGAGCATAATGGCATAGCATCCCGATGATTTGGTTTTCACATGTGTTGGAAAATATCATATTTTTTAACATATAGCTTAACATCATGAAAAAATGGTAGGCCACCATATTCTAGATAGTAGTACTTTGCACATAGTAGACTCACTAGCATAGTGTCCACTAGCAATTCCTTCATGAACCTCATGAAGTAATACAATATGCTCATGTTTCATGACATACCATCAAATAATTTCATCTTGTTCAAGCTTGTAGAGGTCTCCCTAAATGAGCTAGAATGGTGTGGCATGAAAGGCTAGTTTCTTTTTAGACTGTGCACTCAAAGAATTTGACTCTACACCAGTACTTAAGAAAGCTAATATATCTTCTAACTCCTCAGGCACATATGAAACACAAAAAAACTATACATTAGGTAGGCAATCCTCAATGGCACACATTGGTTTTTTGGAATCAATTTAGGAGAGATGGTTAGGACCATAATTAGTCTTTCCTAGTTTGACCATGACAGAGAATTAGAATTGTTAGAACAATACAATCTAGTAGCAAATGTGACTATGTAACACTGGTTTATTAACCATATATTTTGAATATTAATGCTCTATAGAGAACACAAAAAGAGTTACCAATAGGTACTATCAAAACTTTTACAAAGCATAAACCATGGAAAGTTCTTCGTAATCTGTTGTGATGTAATTCCTCTCAGCTAGAGTAAGTTTTCTACTAGAAAACTAGATGGGGTGATCAAGGTGGCCTTTACTAGGTTGTGTAAGGATCAACTTGATGGCCATTCTAGAAGCATCAACATGGACATGGAATGGTTTTGCCTAATCAGGGAACTGGAGAATCAATACAGTAATGAGTTTGTCCTTTAAGGCCTCAAAGTTTTCTTGTTAAGAGTAGGTCCAAATAAAGTGTTTGTTGTGTTTCAAAATTTCCTCTAAGGGCATACAAATCCTTGCATAACCTCGAATAAAGTTCTGATAGTACCCTGTATGTCCTAGAAAGTCATGAACCACATGATGGGATGTCAATGTTGGTAGATTAAAAATTATAGCTACCTTAGTGGGGTCTAACAAAAGTCCATATTTACAGATAATATGACCCAAAAGAACACTGAATGGTATATTAAAAAGACATTTATTTAGATTAAGTGAAATTTGAATCACTCGATAATGTTCAAGCATAAGCATTAGATTAAAAAAAGATCCTTCACTAGGCCATAGACTCTCCAGTCATCTAAATAAACCTAAAGAAATTTATGGATGATGTCTTTAAAAGCCTCAATGGTTATATGGACCAATACAATAGGTTCATCTTTTAACCTAAAATGACATGATAGTATATGTGAAATATCCCCATTTGGTAGAAAATGTAGTCTTAGATCGATCCTCCTTAGTGATTTAGACCTAATGGTACCCAAATAATCCATCTGTGAAAGTGAAAATTTCACACTTGATAATGCCTTCAAGGATTTCTTCTATGAATGGCATTGGAAAAAGATCAGTATCATAAGATGCATTAAATATTTGGTAGTCAACACAAATTGTAATGCACCCATATTTATTTAAACTTATGACCATGAGATTGACCCACTCAAACTCATCCATTGGGGTTATCACTCCAACACACAACATACTTTCAATTTCCTCTTTCACCTATGCACATAAATTTGGATTCATCCTATATAGACATTTCCTAACTAGTCAAGCACCTTCAACTAGTTTGATATGCATTTTTCCTAAGGATGAATGAACACCTTTCATTTCACTATAACTCATTGGAAAATCATCCTGGTATTCTTTTATTGACTTAAATATTTTTGAATTCTCCATATTGGACTAATAGTTACACATAATATCTATCTTTGGTTATTCTTCCTTGTTGATATTTTTTTGGATAGTTTAAAGAGGTTCTAAGTACAGGTGGTCTGCATCAGGACTAGTATCATGAGTAGTTTGAGCGCCATAGTCTGTAGGGACATACAAGTGATTTTTCAATGGGTCAGGTGGGTTAGAACTTTCATCTTCATCAACATGATACACTAGTTTTTAATTCCCTTTATGAATCTCTTCATGGTGTTCCTGATTAAGGATAGGTTCTGGCATGGGGATGGACTACTCAAATGCATCATTAAATATAACCAAGCCTTATTATGGTAAAACATGTATATGTCATAGCTGATCTTTGATAAGACTAGGGTCACCAACAAATGCTTCGTACATGGCTTGGAGAGTGATGCACAAATACATCCTTGGAAATGAGTAAGACAACATCGAGATCATTTTATTTCTCAATAGATGCCAAAAACGGGCACCTAAATGTCATTATTCATGAACATACCATGCTCTGAACCAAGTACATAAAGTGCCATAAAAATCATGTACCCATAGGTACTATGGCAAGAAGGATTCTTCAACCCTCCACATGGTTTCACAAGCTTCTATGTGTGGTTCTGGTGCTTAGATTTTGCTATAGTTGATTATACCCAAAATGCATTTATCATGATGAAATTGATGATGTAAGCCAAAGCTTACTTGATCCTAATGAATAAGTCACTCATTATGGGTTCACCACCACCTTATGGTTGTGCCATTAAAAAGGTGAACTAGTGAATGCATACAATCAACATCAGAGTCATAGAAGGCTTCAAGTCACTAGATATAGTCATGGACTTCTATTTGCCTATGAAATTGAAGAGCTTCATTAAGTTTCTCTAGTGGTCTATCCATAATTAGTCCTTGCATGATTTGTCTGATAATAAGGAAAACAAATTTATGGTGTTTGTGGTATGGGAATGAGATGCTCTCATAATTAACAATGGTACCACACACTCTTCCAGTGAGGTCATAGTCATTGTGGGCCCAAAAATTACAAGCATTACTTATGGTATCAAAAAGGGACTGCATGTCCATCCATTAGAGGATTCCATAAGGAATAGGATTATGATGTTCACCATATCTGGATACAACATTGTAGATGTGATTAGTATCTTCATCCATGCTAACAGGTTCTAAATATGGGGGCTCATGTGATTGATCCAATGGTATAACGACTCTTTGATCAACATTTTCAAAATTGATATAACTCTTTTTGAAAATTAAGTCTACGTTGTTTTCATAGCACCAAAGTTGACTTGATAGATTTAGGAAATAATCATCTTCAACCAACTCGAGAACTTCAAAATCAGCTTTGAAACGTACCCCATGGATATCAATAGTTCATTATTAAGAATGCCGATTGGTAGAACATGGGTTTTATTAGCCATAAACAACACATGAGGTGATGGTTGTAATGTTGGGCTAGCCAGTTTATGCCATGCATCATTTGTGAGGACATTGACCTCAGTGTCAGTGTCGACCAAAATATCTCTGATTACCCAATATTGATGTTAACATTCACCAGTATTTCCTTATCCTGTTGAATACTAGGAGGAATAGGAATATCTTGCCACTGAGCATGATTTAATTGACAATCTTTAGTTGGCCTTGGAAAATAAGGTTGATCATTAATTAGCCTTAACACCTAATTTTTAAGCCAATTACTCAATTATGGGATAATGTCTTAATTTAACAGATGCTTTCAAAGTTCCTGGAAATTATCCCATGCCATATTTTGAGGTTCCATGGCCTTTTATAGATTAGCACATTAGGTGGCTTCCCAGTCCTTAAGAAACATAATTTCCCCTTTAGTTCTTGTACCAAGGTTATAGTATCCTATAAAACATCTTTTTATTGCTGGGCATCAAGATACTTTATTGCAAGAGGCTCTTCATGTTGTATCTTCTCAATAGGTGGAATAGATGTAGACATTGTATTGAATACTTGTCACTTATACAAATTTTTTATGATTTTATATGGTATTCATATGATTGTTAACCTTTAGGATGACATTGATATTTTTTATTTTTGGGCTTGCCTGCATGTAAACAAACCCCTTAGAAATGCCTAGTTTGGTGGCAAAGACGACATCTAAAAGCAATGTTTTCATAATCCAACATTTGGAGCCAATGGAAATTATCATGTTTCAGCTAGATTCAAATTGGAAGACATTTGATAAGGTCAACCTCCACACAAATATCTGCATAGCTATACAAACCTTACATGACCCATTCAAAATTCATATTGATGAATATTCCAAGCATATTACCAATATATTTACATACTAAGGGGTGTCAAAAGGGGAGAGGGAGATTTGGGAACTGAACTCAAACCAGTCTTTTGGACACCACCATTGTTGAAGGAATAAAATTGATAAACCATGGGGTAACAAAGAGCCTATCTCTTACCCAACACCAAGGTCCTTTTTTAAAAACTCTCCAATAATCTTTATGATCCATAAACTGGACTATGAAAAAGCCTTTAAAACATAAATGGATCACACAATATTTGGTCCATATAGAATGAAGCCATTGTACAACTCTTCTGACTGAGCTTAGAATCTATTGAATCTACAAATAACTACAAAATCTTCAAAAGAATAAATTAACATAGTTATCTATGGAAGAGTGATCTTCACTACTAGGATAGCATTTGATTTATCTATAATGTATGGGCCGGGAAGATTGCAAGTGAGGCTAGAGCTAGAGGGTTTATAAGGTGAGCAATTTCTCTATACAAAAAACCAGGCCCCTATTTCCTAATGTTCTTGGTTGAAAATAAACTTGACGCCATACTTACACTTGCCTTAGACTACAGCTATGCATGAATAGAGATAGTACTTTGAGAAAGGATGATAAACTATGTTGGTTATATTATTTGAATTGGGAAGCTCTATAATTTTTTGTATTAAATATAATGTTAAGAAATTAGTAATTTTTAAAAGGTTAAAACAATGCTTAAGAATATTTGAGTTAATTGCTGAAATTAAATTGAAAAATCAAGTTTTTTTAAAATATGAAAAGTAAGAAATGAGCAGGGTAAGGAGAACCTTTTTTTACATTAAGAGCAATCAAGATAAAAAACCAATTTAACATTTTTATATTGAAGTGCTAAGTAGTCATATGATTGGGAAAGAAAATAAATATGAATGAGGTCACATAGAAAAATTTATTAAGTTGAAAATTTTAAATAATCATTAAATTAAATTAATTAATTTTAAAGAATTAAAAAATGGTGTTTCGAAGAGAGAAGGAAAACAAAGATTGGGAAGTTTTATAAATTTTTGTATTAAATAGAATATTAAGAAATTAATAATATTAGAGATTGGTTAAAACAATAGTTATGAATGATTAAATTAAAATTATAAGAAAATATATGGGTAACCATTATCTCCATAACATTATACTTATGAAAAAGATAGATCAATCATTTTTTTTATAATACAAATATTTATAGAGCTACGAGGAGATTCTTAATTTCATCTTCATGACTATTCACTTCTAAATTCATAAAAAACTTCATCTTCTACATACTTTTAACATTTAAAGAAAATTATTTTTTTATACAAAATATATTGTATCGAATACTTGTCACTTATACAATATTTTTATGATTTTATATGGTATTCATATGATTGTTAACCTTTAGGATGACATTGATGTTTTTTATTTTTGGGCTTGCCTGCATGTGAACAAACCCCTTAGAAATGCCTAGTTTGGTGGCAAAGACGACATCTAAAAGCAATGTTTTCATAATCCAACATTTGGAGCCAATGGAAATTATCATGTTTTAGCTAGATTCAAATTGGAAGACATTTTACAAACCACAGGGTAACAAAGAGCCCATCTCTTCCCCAAAACCAAGGTCCTTCTTTAAAAACTCTCCAATAATCTTTATGCACCATAAAATGGACTATGAAAAACCCTTTAGAACATAAATGGATCACACAATATTTGGTCCGTATAGAATGAAGCCATTGATACAACTCTTCTGACTGAGCTCAGAATCTATTAAATCTACAAATAACTACAAAATCTTCAAAAGAAGAAATTAACATAGTTATCTCTGGAAGAGCGATCTTCACTACTAAGATATCATCTGATTTATCTACAATGTATGGGATGGGAAGATTGCAAGTGAGGCTAGAGCTAGAGGGTTTATAGGATGAGCAATTTATCTATACAAAAAACTAGGCCCCTATTTCCTAATGTCCTTAGCTGAAAATAAACCTGACACCATACTTGCACTTACCCTAGACTACAACTATGCATGAATAGAGATAGTACTTTGAAAAAGGATGATAAACTATGCTGGTTATATTACTTAAATTGGGAAGCTCTATAGAATTTTGTATTAAATATAATGTTAAGAAATTGGTAATTTTTAAAAGGTTAAAACAATACTTAAGAATATTTGAGTTAATTGCTGAAATTAAATTGAATAATCAAGTTTTTTCAAATATAAAAAGTAAGAAATGAGCAGGGTAAGGAGAACATTTTTTTACATTAAAAGCAGTCAAGATAAAAAACCAATTTAATATTTTAATATTGAAGTGCTAATTAGTCATATGATTGGGAAAGAAAATAAATATGAATGAGGTCATATAGAAAATTTTGTTAAGTTGAAAATTTTAAATAATAATTAAATTAAATTAATTAATTTTAAAAAATTAAAAAATAGTGTTTCGAAGAGAGAGGGAAAACAAAGATGGTGATATAATTTAAATTGGGAAGTTTTATAAATTTTTGTATTAAATAAACTATTAAGAAATTAATAATATTAAAAATTGGTTAAAACAATAGTTATGAATGATTAAATTAAAATTATAAGGAAATAAATGGGTAACCATTATCTCCATAACATTATACTTATAAAAAAGATAGATCAATCTTTTCTTTTATAATATAAATATTTATAGAGCTACAAGTAGATTTTTAATTTCATCTTTATGACTATTCACTTCTAAACTCATAAAAAACTTCATCTTCTACATATTTTTACTATTTAAATAAAATTATTTTTTTAATACAAAATAGATTATATCGATTACTTGTCACTTATACAATATTTTTACGATTTTATACTTCATACTTTACTACCAATTCAATTATAAACAACTACTTTAGAAACATCTAGTAAGATATCAACTTACCATGCTTATAACTTCACTTTATTATTACATTATTTTATTTGAGTTATTAGAGGAAGTCATTTTATATTCACTTAGCTTTAAATTTACTTTAAAAATGTCAAATTCACATAATATATATACAAAGATGTCATGTTATAAATTATTTTTTAAAAATCTCTCTTTCAAAATAGAGAGCTCTAAACTTTAATTATAACTCAAGGGATGGAAGGAATGAGTGTATTATTATGAGATGTATGTAAAAATTAAAATTTAGAAGTTTTAAGATATTTTAAGATATATTGAAGTAAATATATTTATAATATTATTATTATTTTGTTTTGATATGTTTGTTTACACACTTTAAAATGGAGTAGAATGTAGATGATTAATAAATAGTATCAAAGTATTTATTTAGTATTATTTCATGTAATTATTGGTTATTTTTCAATTATTGATCTAAATTTGATGTTTTAGTATTTTTTTTTCAATTTTCAATAGTTCTTCTCCATTTTCTTAACTCTTTATTCTTCTTCTTAGTCACTATTTCAAAAGCACTTCAAACACTTTTATCTATAGAAAGTTAGTGTGCACCTATCTCTCTTTATATGTTTTTCTTTTAAAAGTTGATATTTGTATTAATAAGGTATCAATTTGAATTCAATTGTTTATAAATATACAATTGTTGTAATTAATTTGGAAATAAGTATCAATACACATAATCTAGCACTCACATAGAAATAATAAGTAAATAAAAGAGTGATCAAATGATTATTCTAGAATATTTATAATTGTTTGTGCTATCATCTATTTTAGAGCACTATTACAACCCTAACTAATGTTATTTATATTACCATATAATTTTTATTTATGTAATTTCTATGTATCTAATTTACTATTTTTTTTGACATTGTTTACTTGAAAAATCAAGTTTTTTCAAATAGAAAAAGTAAGAAATGAGCAATACATTGATGCCTAAACTCTCTTTGTTTTTATTAAGACTCAAGGCAAGATAGAATCATATGTTACAGATAGCCAAGAGTTGAAGTGCAGAGATTGGACTGAAGAAATGGAAGATCAAATACAAGATAACATAATCATCCAATCAATTTTCATATGTATTTCATTTGTTAAAAGTTTCTCTGGCACTCTTGACACCTCTAAGATGTGCTACCAATAGTCTCAATATATATTATAAGTGTTGCTTGTGCCTTTGTGCCTTTGACATTAGCTACGGATTAGATCTAGCTTTTAGGGCAAGGTTACACGAAGCTATGACAATATGAAATGATATCTTATATTCAAATGATAAATATTCAATAATGATTTATTAAAGATATGTCTTTCAACGCTATGTATTTATATTCTTAAAAGCTTATCTTCTACATATAAGAATATTTGAAAACATTATATTTATATATAAAATATATTATATATATACTTGTCACTTATATATTATTGTTTATTATTTTTTTAATTGATGATTGTTTACTATCGGAGTCTAGATTGGTCCATGACACAATTGGAAACCCAAATCTCTATATTATTTATTAACCATTTAAATATTATATATATTCCAAATATTATTAGATGTATACTAACTATTACTAATAGCGGTAATTGTCGGTCTTGAAAATAACCAATAACTATTAATAACCCCAAGAACATAACCAACAACAATAACCGACCTCACATACCTTTTTATAGATTTAAATCTAGATAGAACTTGAAACAATCAAACCACTTAATTAATTCACCTACATTTCATTGATATATATTATTTATTTTTAATTAAATGTGATTCATTTATTTATTTCTATAAGAATAAGTTTTGAACTTCTCAATATCTTTTAACCTTTTTTTTAAGTGACAAACTTTTTTAACATATAATTACAACTTATTTATATATATATTTTTAATAATTAAAAAAATCTACAAACAATTTAATTCAATTCTAAAATTTTGTGAGATTGTAATCTATATAATTACCATGTAAGACGTAGACATGCATGTGTATGCCATGGTCAATAACTGGTTACTCTTCTCCATCTTCAATTTGCCTTCAAAGAGACCCCCACTAAAACTGATAATGACTGCCAAGAATTCTGCATATACTAAGGACCACTTCCTTTATTGTTTTATGCTAAAATGGTCAGTGGAGCTTCTGTAACTTATCATTTTTATCCTTTATTACATTGGAGAATTAAATCCCCTCCCTGCCACCATTTTCTTAATTCAATGGGTAATTGCTTTACTACAATGAATCCTCCTTTTGCCTGCGCCATATTATTCTTGCAAAGATCGAAAAGAGCCACATATATAACGAATGCAACTCCATTTCCAAAATGATCAAGGTTTTTATAGTTGACAAGTGAGTGCCAACGTTGGAAAGCGTGACACCTTTATATACAAATTTATCAAAATTACTTTGGTATTCCAAGAAACATAAGTAGTCAACTATTTCATTCATTGCACATTGTAAGAAGCATAAGTTGTCAACTCTTGTATTGTTTCATCCAATCAATGTTTGATATCTCTCTGATTAAGTAACTATTTCAACATAGTTTTACGTTCAGTGCACCATTATGCGTAGTGGTTTTTGGAATCGTTCATTACAATTTTCTAATATTTTTAAATTTGTGAATATTAATACGTGTTTTAAATATAGGAAGTTATATGTTTAAGAGATTATGGATTTATCTTGAAGTCAATTCATTTGTAATTAAGGTTCGTTCATTTTAAAAGCACTTCATTCAATCGATTTAGACATCTCAAATAGATCATATATATAGATTCAATATATCGATTTAGACATCTCAAATAGATCATATATGTATTATTGAATCTACATATATGATCTATTTGAGATGTCTAAATCGATATATTGAATTTACATATATGATCTATTTGAGATGTCTAAATCGATTGAATGAAGTGCTTTTAAAATAAACGAACCTTAATTACAAATGAATTGACTTCAGGATAAATCCATAATCTCTGAAACATATGAGAAAATTGATCAAAATACAATTAACATCCTTTACAATACAAAATATTTATATATTTGTAAAAGAAGATCTTTATCATTTCATCTTCATACCAAATATTTATAAAGCTGCAAAGAGTCTCTTTTCATCTTCTACCATACTTTTAATATTTAAACAAAACTTTTCATTTTATATACAATAAATTAATATTTAATACAATATCACTTGTACAATATTTTTATAATTTTATACTTCATATTTTACTAAAAATAATTATAAACAACTACATTACAAATGTTTCCTAATATAACTACTTAGCATGTTTATAATTTCATTTTGATATTACATTATTTTATTTGGTTTATTAAAGGACCTCATTTTATAAGTTATTCTTTTTAATATTTCTGTTTAAATTAGAGATATTACATTATTTTATTTGGTTTTTTTAAGGGACTTCATGTTGTACATACTCAACTCCGATTATAAGTTATTTTTTTTAATACTATAAACTACAATTACAACAAAAATTAAAAGGAAATAACAGTTTTACGTTTTAAGATATATATTTAAAATATTAATTCTTTTTTATTTTAATATATGTGTTTACATATTATAAAATAGATAGAATGTAGATATTTGAAAATGATATTAAAATATTTATTTAGTAATATTCCATATAATTATAATGTGTATTTACCTTTCCAAAGTAAATGTTTTGGTGTATTTGTCAATTTTCAATAGTTCTTTCCTATATTCTTAACCTTTTATATAACTTTTTTCTATCCCTATGCTTCTTAGTCACTATCTTGAAAGCACTTTCAACACTTTTGTCTATGCAAAGTGCCTTTCTTTCCACATGTTTTACTTCTAATTCTTAAATTCTGATTTGTATACTAATATAGTACTAATTTGAATTCCATTATTTATAAATACACAAACAAATATTGTAGCTTATTTGACAATAAATATTAATACATACAATTTAACACTCTTATAGAAATAATAAAAATGTACAAAAAATAATCCAACAATCATTTTAGAATATTTATAATTGTTTACGTCGTCATTTTATTTTAAAACACTATTACAACCCTAACTAATATTATTTAAATATTACCATAATTTTTATTTATGTAATGTCTATGTATATAATTTATTATTTTTTGATATCTTTATTTCCTTCTAAAACCCTAATAAATCAGAAGTCACTCCTAAACATTGACATCTAAGCTCTAAGCTCCTTTTATTTTCCTTATAACTTTAAGCAAGATAAAATTACATATTATCCAGACAAAAATTGTAATACATAAATAAAAATTAAAAAATAAAATAAAAATAAAACAATTATCTAATCAATTTTTATATGCTCACCTATAAGAAGTGCCCCTCATACTCTTGACACCTCCCAAATGATCCACCAATAGTCTCAACATATATTAGAAATGTTGCTTGTGCATTTGTATCCTTGGCATTAGATCCCAATTAGATCCAACTTTCAAAGTGAGATTGCATGAAACTATGACAATACGCAATAATGTTCATATTCAAATGATCAATACACAATAATGTTCATACTAAAATAATTAAATTTAACCTCGTTTTTAGTGAGAAATTTTTTGGACCATATAATTACAACTTAATTATAGATATGTCTTAATAATTAAAGGATTCTACAAACAAGTTTATTCAATTATTAAACTTTTGTGAGATTGCAACTATCTAAATATATAATTAGCATGTATGACGTAGGCATGCATGTGTATGCATATGAAAAGTGATTGGCCATGGCAGGTCAATAACTGGTTACTCTTCTCCATCTTCAAGTTTTCTACAAAGAGACCACCACCAACATTGATAATGACTGCCAAGCCTTGTGCATATACTAAGGTTCACAACCGACATAACCATCAGAGTCATCTGCATCCAATACAAAGCAGACTTGGTTCGTTTTATGAATGGTCACTGGAGCTTCTGTAATGCACTGCAGAGGATCTGCTTCCTTATTGTTTTATGCCAAAATGGACAGTGGAGCTTCTGTAACTTATCCTTTTATTACATTGGGGAATTAAATCCCCTCTGTGCCACCATTTTCATACTATTCATGCAAAGATTAAAAAACAAGTCACATATATAACGAATGCAGCTCCATTTCCAAAATGGTGAAGGTTTTTATAGTTGACAAGCGAGTGCCAATGTTGGAAAGCGTGACAGCTCAATATACAAATTTAGCAAAGTTACTTTGGTATTCCCAAGAAGTATAAGTAGTCAACTATTTCATTCTGTGCACACTGTAATTTGCAGTAGTTCAGTTTTTTCTCAGTTGGTTGGTCAGTGCATACTGATTTCCCAACAGCCATTATAAATCCCTAAGCAATGATGCTGCTATAGCCCCTCCATTTGAACATCCTACTCAATTGGGGAAGATGATCATCCAAAATATATTAAAAAATGTTACTCTAACTAGCTAACTATTTCATTCTGTACACACTGTAATGTGCAGAAGTTCAGTTTTTTCTCAACTGGGTGGTCAGTGCAATGGTCTGCTATGTCTTTCATAATCCTACCAAAATCCCAATCTATAGCTTCTATAACAATTGGTCAAATGTCTCTGTTGTTTACAGCGATACATTTTACTCTTAATTAGACATTTTCAGAGTCGAAGGATCATAAGTAGGTTCCAAATTGTATATGATAGTAATAATAATAATAATGGATGTTTAATAATATTTAACAAAAGTCAAGGGGTCTAGGTCGATTGGTAAAGTTTGAATATTTTTAAGATGAGGTTTTAGGTTCAATTTTTGTTGGTTTCTTTATTTGCAATGGGACTGAGTGTTTGTTAATTGTACGAAGACAGTATGAAACGATAAAACTATCTTAGATTTTAAATGTTTATATTACAAATTATATGATTAAAAAATATATATTTAAAAATTGTTTTATCTAGATAAATAGAAGTTACAACTGAAACTATTATATTAATTATATTTTTAAAATGTATGATTTACTTTTATTTTTTTATTTAAATTAAATAATTACATTAAAATATTATAATATTTAATAACATGTTTTATGTAAATTATTATCATATTTTGAAATACTTTTAATTTTATCTTAAAACGTATGATCATCAATTATTTTCAATATATAACTATTCATTGTTATTTATTTGTTTATGAGGTGGATTTTCTTTGGATGTATTCAATTTCAATTAATTATTTTATTATTGTAACTATCGTTATATATTTTTATTTTTTATTTAATAATAATTATATTAATGCATTAATTATTCCTTTTTGAAAGTTTGGTTTATTAAATGTAGAGGTATAATTCAATAGTTGACCATGTCTATGTCTAGTAAGTAAATCGATTGATTGTTTCCCTTTAGAACATTATTCAAGGTTAAAGTTTAATAAAAATTAAACATTAAATATTTATTTAATATAATTATTTAGAAATTATAAAGGTAAATACAATCATACAATTATAACATTTGATCTTAGATTATACATAATGCATAAATTTAATATTTAGTTGGATCCCTTTTTTTTTAATTGGTTAAGAGTGTTAAAGGGGTCCCTTACATGTTTTATTAAAACTAAAATCAGTGATTGCAAGATGTTAAAAAAGTTCTAGGACAACTAAACACAACCAAAACTAAACTGGGTTGGACAAGCTCAAGGAGAGATAAGACCAATAGCTTAAAGAAACAATCAACTGAAGTTGAACCAAATGCCAAAAAAGATTGAACTCGCACCAACACAACCACCACCCTGATCGACCAAACACCAAGTAATTTTGGGCCAAGAAGAAGTTAAACCTGATCGTCACCATCATCAACCACCAGATAAGCCACCAGTCTACCACTCTCAGTCTGACCATCCCCACCTAAGGTCACAAAGTCCACCATAAGCTCAACACCATCAACCTCCATAGTCACATAAGTTTCTACCATCCCAACAAACCTATTGCCATGATGTTGTCTTCCACTAAGACCACCTCACCTACCTTGAGCACATCTGAATACCATGCAACTGCCTAAACCATGTGAATGATAGGCATCCTCCATACATCCATGCATGGCCTAAGAGACTATCTATCACCATGTGACCGACCCACCATTCGCCAAGCAAGAGCTTTTGCCAACTAGGGGAGGAAAATTTGACTCCATCAGACCAAACAATATTATAAGCAGTCATGCCACCAAGAGCATAAAGCTTGATCTCTGAAGGGATAGTCCCATAGCAAGAGACACCATGGGAGCTTGATAAACCTCAACATATAAAACTGAGATAAATCCCCCCATGGTTGATAGGTGATGGAGGGTTGACTAAAGCTTCACCACAAAGGCCAAAACTGTCATAAAGAGTTCCTCAAGCTCCAAAAAAGTGGCAAGGGGAACAAGTCCCACACTCTCATTTCTAGAAGGCAACAAAGATTTCAATGTAGATCCTCAAAAACCCTCCATAGTAGTGGTTAGGCTAACTCAAAACTATGGTTAAACCACCCTTTATGAAATTAAATAGGCTACTACCTTATCTTCCAAAAAGTGAAGAGAAGGTTGCCCAAAAACATGGAAGCCTCCTATTTCATAAGTACTGTATCCATCTTCTTCCTCACTATATGCTTCTTCATAATTATAATCATAATCATTTCCTTCAAAATCATATTCCTCATTCACATCATTATCATTATCAATTATGCAATGATCATAATTAGTCCATTCATTAGAGTAATCATAAGGTATAACATTACTATAAAATAGAAAATCTTAAGGATGGGAACTATTATGGTCCTTAGTGGAGGAAGACATTTTGAAGTTACCAAAGCCTAGGATGTAAGAAAGAAAATGATGAAACCTATTCTCAAAACACACTCCCACATAGATAGATAAATAATTAGAAGGAAGAAGATAGAGAAGGAAAAAACCATAATACATAAACTTATAAGCAATGTTCAAATAAAATGTATGGGTTCAACAATATGTTCTATCTAAAATTAGATTAATGAAATAATAAAATTTCAATTAGATAGAAACTCAAAGAATAAAAGACTAATTATAGATTGGTAGAATGTACACAAAATATTGATTTATGATTGTGATTCAAAAATTCATATTCGAATATCGCAATAAACAAGTACAAAGGGATAAAGAAAAACTCAATGTATTTATCACACTTCCTTAGTCTACATAGGCATGTTTTTGGTGTTGATGATGCGTAAAAGGAGTTGTATTTTGATCATTTTTGAATTTGACTATTGTCTCTATTTTGGTCAATATCGAATATTAGCAGATATGATTGATTATTGATCTAGACCTATGGTAGTTGATTTTAAGTCTATAGGTTCAAGATTATGATTTCTTCTATGACATTTTCCCTAGGTCAGCAATGCCTTTTTATTCCTTCTCAATCCTTTCAACATGTGTGCATGCACTTGAAATGTCAAACCCTAATATCCTTCACAAACACTTGAGAAATAAAATTGAGGGGGGTGGGGTGGGGGGAAGGGGGGAGGGGGATGGACGGGGGGCATGTATACATTGTCACTTCCCTGAATATGGCTCAAATTCAAATGTAAGTCTCTCATTAATGTGTATGTGTGTAATGGTTAATGTAAACATTGTCACTTCCTTGAATATGGCTCAAATTCAAATGTAATTCTCTCATTAATGTGTATGTGTGTAATGGTGAATGCAAACTTAGATGCTCATTATCCTATTTTTCCCTTAACACAAACATGCAAAATGTAACATTCAATACTTTAGACGTAGCTTTAATGATTTAGTATAAACAACATATAATTTTGTATAGCTCTTGTAATGTAAGAATATTTGTCTTGAATGTCCTAGCAATTATGTATGTATTTATGAATATTTTTGAATTTGAATCAAAAACCTAGTGGTGTGATAAAATGAATCTAAAATAAAATCAACAAACCAAAGAAATGGCTATAAAAGGAAACATGACCCAAAATATAATTTAAAATATAAAGGGTCAAGATCAATTGTTGATCTTGACCGTAATGGTCAAAATCAACCTGGGATAAGATTAACCTTGAGATTATAGGTTTAGATATCTCTATTTTTAAATGTGACTCAAAAGACATGGATGGGAAAATGGGACCACAAATTCATATATTATTACTCTAAGCTATTTACTATTGTTCCTTTGGGTGTGGATGCACATTAAATGATTATTCAAGATATTCCTACACTTATCTCTGCCTTAGATAATCATGCTCTTATGGCCAAAATTTCTATGGAGGAATTAATATCAATGGTCTTTAGTATGAGTAAAGGGAAAATCCCAGGTCCTGATGGGTTTCCTAGTGAGTTCCATTAGGAATTTTGAGAAATCATCAAGGATGATTTGTGGGTAGTTGTAGAAGAGGCAAGGACTGCTAAAGTAATTCTTAAACAATTGAAACAAATTTTTTATTTCCTTTGTTTTTAAATCTCAAAATGTCATTCATATCTCTATTTTTCATCCTATTTCCCTCTGTAATGTGGTGTACAAAATTATTTATAAACTCATGGATAATAGAATGAAACCCTTCTTGCATAAAATCATATCCTTGAACAAGGTGGGTTTATGGAGGGAAAATAAATTCTAGATGAGATTGCCTTGGTTCAAGAAGCTATTCACTCAATGCATCTCTAAAATCTCTCTGGCTATGTTTATCATAGATTGAACCTCTCTAAAGCATATGATTGAGTTGATTGGGCCTTCCTCTTACAAATTCTTAAGCAGTTTGGTTTCTCCAAATATTGGATTAAATGATTATAAGGATGTATTACTTTAGTTTCATTTTTAGTTATTGTGAATGGCAGACCTTCCAAGACCTTTTTGGCTTCTTGAGGGATTCGACAAGGAGACCCCATGTCTCCCTATTTGTTTATCATTATGGATGGAAGTCTAGGTAGGATCATAGCCAAGAGAAGAGAAGACAAATCTATTGAAGACATTATATTAGCTCATGGATTAGAGCCTATGACCCATTTGCAGTTTGTGGATGATTCCTCTCTTATGGGCAAAGCCACAAATCATGAAGCCTCCAATTTTAGTAAGAAGTTGTATCTCTTTATTAATTCAACAAGGCAAATAATCAATGATGATAAATCTAAAATCATCTTCTTTCACACCTCAAATAGATAGGAAGCTATGATTTTGGATAAGCTCCACTTTAGGAAAGTTGAGTTATTAGTTACATATCTTGGAATCCCTCTGAAACACAATTAATTATCTTATTGGGATTGGCTTTGGATAAATTGAAAACTAAAATATTGAAATTTACCCATAGGTGGATTTCTATGGGAGGAAGAATCAAGTTAATCAAGGGAGTGTTGCAAGCTATCCCTATCTTCTTTTCCTTGATCCTCCATGTTCCTAAAGCTATCTTCAAGGATACCGATCGCATCTATTAGTAATTCTTATGGGGAGGAATTCAACTCACCAAAAAATGGTCTCTGGTGAAATGGGAAATGTTGTCTTCATAAGCATGATGGAGGTCTTGGCTTCTGCTTTGCCCACCTAAATGGCCAAGCGTTCATTTCAAAACTCTACTGACATCTTATGAATTTTTCTTCCTAGTTTTGGGAAAAATATTTAAGGGCCAAGTATGCAAAAAATAAACCTCTTAATCAGCTAGTTTATTTCTCTCTATCCTCTCAGGGTTCCCTTATTGTGACAATTCTTAAAACTTGTATATGATTAAAAAGAATCTTTTTTGGATCTTTAATAATGGGAACATGACACAGTTCTGGATGGATTCTTGGGATGGACATCCCCCTCTTATCAATAAATATCCCCATTATTATGGGATCATGGATCAGATCCACCAACATAATTAGATATCAATTTCCAATTACTTCAGATGTCCCAACACAGCTTGGAAATTTGGAAGGGAATGGATTCCCCCTGAAGAATGGCTAGCCATATTTTGCAGCCTCTTAAGGACCAAATCTTCTATAATCTCATTGGGTGTGACCTTTCCTACAATGATGAGGAAGATGAATTAGTATGGGGAAATTGTAAATCAAGAGAGTACACAGTAGTGGAAGGTTATCTCTCCCTTTCTCAATCAGTGGACCATCCTCTTAATTACATCTTTAAACAACTTTGGATTCACAATTTGTGGACTAAAGTCTAGTTATTCTAATGGCTATTTATTCATGGTAGAGTCCTCATAGGTGATCAATTAGTTAAAAATGATTTCAATAGTTCCTTTAGATGTGTCTTATGTTAAAATAATGAGGAAAACATGTCTCATTTATTTTTCTCATGCCCCTTTAGTACCAAATTGTGGCATCATCTTGAAAATACCCTGAATGTACCTTGGTCTGGCTTATCTTCCATTATTCAACCTCTTCAAGAATAGAAAAAGATCTTCTAACTAGATGATTTCTCTAATCAGATCCTTTGGATAGGAGTGTCTCTCCTCTTGTGGAACACGTGGAAGGAACGTAATGCTAGAATTTTCAACCTCAGGGTCACTAACCTCTCATGGATTTAGATCCAAAAGTTCAACAACATCAGAGAATTTATTCTTCATTTGTTGAAGTGCCTTGGTGATCTTCATTAGAAAGGAGCACTGATTTTGCACAAAAACAATATCCCTTCTTCTCAGTGCAGCACACGTAGCCTGCTTCTAAGGCTAAGGATCATGTTGCACTCCTCAACCACATCTTCAATAGAATTTATAACGATGGAGTTTTGAGGGTAAATCTAGGCAGTGCGAGTATAGGGGTTTATGGCTGAGATCTTGATAACTCCATAGCCTTCTTATTTTCTACTAGAATAGGTATCAACACTAATAATAGTGTTGAAGGGCAAGCTATTGCTGAAGGCCTCAAGGAAGCTTGGAAATTGGGTTGGAAATAGATTCAGTGGATTGTTGATTTAGAGATATGGATTCAAATGCTATCTCATCTGAATATTTACACTCCAAAGGGATGGAGGATAAGTTGAGTTTTTCATAAAAACTTTTTTTTTTGAAGAAATTTTGATAGAGTTTTATTCATGCACATTTCTAGGCAGTTCAATAAGGTGGTTGATGCTCTTTCTAATTGGGCTCTTGATCACTCCAATTTAATAGGCAATAATCTTCCTCCCTTATGGTGGCCTTCTCATCTTATAGAAGCGGTCTTGATCATCACAGCCTTAGATGACAAATATGTAGCCAAATCAATCTAATGTATATTATATTAAAAAAATATGTAAAATAAAACAATTATATAAAATAAAACCATTAAATATTGAGATTTTTTTCTAAATACTATACAAAATATCAGATCAATTAAAAAAAAACTGATTTAAAAATATAAAAAAAATTATTACATAATTATTGAGGATAATTCATACAACTCAAATAAAACAAATGTAAAAGCTTAAATTCAATACCTGAATATAAAAAAATACCTCTATAATGTTGTCACCATTCTTTTGTATCTTTGATGCACCATGTAACCTAGTCCTCTATTACATTTTAAAAAAACATCAATTCAATTAAAAAATACCATAATTTAAAAATACAATTTTTTTATTCTTTATTGTAATAATTATTAACCTTAATCTATACAACTTAAATAGGACAAATATAAAAACTTGAATTCAATCACCTCTATGATATTGTTACCAGTCTTTTGTTTCTTTGATGTACCATGTAACTTAGTCCTCCTCTATTACAATTTAAAAACTTATCATATGATACTCTCATAATGCCTCTTTTCTTTCTTTAGTCATTGCCATTAACACCCATAAATCCCTAAAGAATGGTATACATAAAAAGATTAGATTCAATTCAATTAATGAGCATGGTTCTTTTTAAAAGATTTTAATAATATGTTAGGCAGTGCCCATGGTATATTGATGACCAAAATGAATTGCGCCTGTGTAGTCAATCAATACATGAATATCGAGCCATTGTCTATTCTATATAAATATAAATACTGTATATGTATTTTTCTGTCCTACAAAAAAAACCAACACCAACACTGGTAATCTGCCAAGTCTGACAAGCCTTCTGCACATACCACGGTTCACAATCGACATAACTACCAAAGTCATAACACTACTCCACGCCAACGTTGCACCCAATACGAATTAATCCTACGTGCTCCGTAACACAAAGCAGACGTGGATTGTTCTATCACAAAATGGTCACTGGAGGTTCTGTAATGCAGTGCAGAGGGTCTGCTTCCTTACTGTTTTATGCCAAAATGGTCAGTGGAGCTTCTGTAACTTATCCCCTCTCTGCCACCATTTTCTTATTCCAAATGAATAATTGGTTTACGAAAATGAATTTCCCTTTTGCCTGCGTCGTACAACTTTTGCAAAGATCCAAAAAACCACATTTATAACGAATGCAGCTCCAAAATAGTTTGAATTTCACGGTCGACAGGACCTGTCATTGTTTTTTTTGGATGAGGGTTATCTATTCAACAATGCCTTTTAAATGCTAATATAATTCATAGTAGTTGGAGAAAAATACTAATATAGCTTTTAAATGCTAATATAATTCAGAATAGGAGAAGAATACTAATATAGCAGGAAGGAAACATTACATAAATATATTTATTATAATATTTTATTAGAAAAAAAATACATTTAACACGATTTTTAAAAAATTAATTGTATTTTACGATTAAAAAATGGTGCAGCTTTCTATAGTTTAGTGAGTCCCAATGTTGGAAAGCATGACAGCTTAACATACCAATTTAGCAAAGTTACTTTGTTATTCCCAAAAAGTATAAGTAGTCAACTATTTCATTCTGTGCACACTGTAATTTGCAGAAGTTCAGTTTTTTCTCTACCCCCTTCATTTGAACATCTTACTCAGTTGGGGAAGATGACCTATCAGTTAACATCTAAATCTATCAAAAGGGGTGTCCATCAGTGAACCTTCTTCCAAGACAAGCAATTGATTATTTTTTAACATTTCTGGGCACATTTTAAGCAACAAATTTTTATTTATTTATTTCCTTTATCATCCAAGATAATTTGTACAGTGAAAACAATTTGAAACATACCTTCTAAAGGTTGATATTAAATAATAACAATAAATGATTTAAATAAAAATCTTAATATATTATTAAGTAGTTGTTAAAATTTTGTTTACGGTTCAATTAGTATTTTCTCTTTCAAATTAGCATTAATGTCCACATAAAATTTTGAATACATTATTAAAATACTCATTTTGAGCATAGGATTAAAGGATTTGAATTGAACAATTTTATGCTTGCAAAGTATGTTTGAATAGATGTGCTTTACATCAAAATGCAATAAATATATTCATACATATTCAATTAGGCTTTATAAGATGTAAAATAGTATATTATATTTAATTAATAATTCTTAATTTATAGTAGTATAAGATTTAGCATAACGTTTAGAAGAGTGTCTTATTTTTTAGGAGATCGAAAGAGTCATAATGTTTTATACTGCAAAATAAATTGATATAATAAAAAATTCAACTCAAAAAATTCAATGTGAATGTATAAAGAACTTTCCCAAAATCATATATTATAGGCTCCTAGATTCTAAAATCATAGATAACATATTTTTGGTAAATGAAAGGTAGGAAAAGATTTTTTTTTGGATGTGTTCCTTATATGTGGGGTTCTAAAAACTTATCTTATTATACTTCAATTTTGTGCCAACGAGTATAGAAATTGTACTTATTCTTCTTCAAACTCTTAGAAGGTAGTTGAATTGATAAATGATAAAAAAAAATGATTTGTTTTGGGGCCTAAGTTAAGGGTCGATAAGGTCTTAACCAATAATTACTTATAAGGCCCCTCAATGATATACAATATAAAAAATAACACACAACCTATATTTAATGATGATTCAACCAAAAAAACAAGTGTGATGATGTAATGTATCCCTACTATAAAGTTGAATGTTACAACATGAATGCTCTCTAAGTGCTTACTTGATTTTGCTAGAATACTTGTAAATTCTCAATAGAATGTTGTGATGATAAATGCTAGATGCTCTTTTATATTTTCTTTAGATTTCTAAATAAATTCATTAGATTCTCTTAAATGCATTGATGTGTATTTGTAGACTTTTTGAATTCAAATTAGGACCTTATTAACACATAAACTAGAATCAAACATGATAAAAATTATAAAATATAAGACCACAAACTCCAAGATACCCTAATAGGAAGAAAAAACTAGGCCTCCAAAACAATACAACGTACATTTATGGAAGACCACCATAAATGTGTGTGTGTGAGAGAGAGAGAGAGAGAGAGAGAGAGAGAGAGAGAGAGAGAGAGTTCACAAACAAACAAAAATATGCCAATAATGCCTACTTTGAACTAATAATTGACAAACACGTATGTACCATAGAATAATGCAATTTTACAACTAGTAAATTTATAGGAGAAATTTTCACATGTCTAAATAATATCCTTCTTCAATGAGATGTGTGTATGCATACATATCAAATAAAAACAAGAAAATTTTGGATACAATATGCATAAATAAATACCCATAATAATAATATGATAAATTATAGAAAGATAAATTGAAAACAATACACCTAGTTTTCCTAAAGATGTATGGATAACCCAATGATATCACATGCCTCAAAATCTATGTTAAATCATGCACACATTTTTATAGTAAAATCCGTAGTGACCAAAATTCATGGCTAAAAAAATAATATGAATACTAAAAAAAATGCTAAATAATATTGTAAATATATCCCATGGTGGGATCAATAGGTTGTCACCTCCTAGGTATGTCTAGGAATAAGTGAAATCAGAATGCCCCCTTATATAGGATAAAAAACTATGTTGAATGCCTAGAGCCTAAAGTTCAGTTAGAATGAATGAAATCTATCCCCCATTTTAAGATGTGGGATGAACCTATGAAGCACATATCTCAAAAGAAAAGAACTTTGTGCATCATGTGTAAGATACAAGATAAAAGCAATGGCATTTAACAAAGGAATATGTCATCTTAGAAGCATGTAAATTTTATAAATGAGTTTTCCCAAATAGGCCTATGATGTAATTCCCATCCTCTATGCTTTTATGTGTTCTATAATCTTTGTCCGTTATCTTCTTCTAATTTTTTTGGATTTTGATAATTTTTGGACTTCTTTGAAAGTGATATAACCTCTTTTGGAGCAATCCAAAATATGTTTTTTTTTCAATTTATGGGCCCTTTGGCCCTTTTCCTCTTTGTGCATTGGGCAGATCCATTTTTATATGTTTTTTTTCTCTTTTATTGTGTCAAATATTATGCCAATAGGTACCTAATTTAAAATTGAGAATTCTATGTATACAAACCATCCTAAGGCATTTCAATAACAAGTATCAACACACCATACAAGTCTAAGGCATAAAACTAAGATTTTAAGCATCCTTGTCAAGTATTTCAATTGATTCCATGGTTTTTATCTCTATTAACCTTTACCCAATGAAATCCTAAGTGAAATATGATATAGTTACATTATGATTAATGAGAGAAGGTGGAGGAGTATCTTACTAATTGGGAAGGGACACTCACATGTATTATAACTACATTTTCCCCTAATTCTTATGATTGATATGTAGCTCCAACCCTCAAGGAGAGCCTAAGATATTGTACTGCACATTTTATTTGGTCCTTGGATGTGTGGCTAGTTATTGATATTAGATTAGGGTTACATCAAAGAAGATAAGATTATGACATTTGCATATGCTTATTCACAAATATAATAGATGTTTCTATGCATATCCTACTAGAAAAGGGCTCTAAGAATTTATAGATTACAAGGACTTACATAGCCATTTTTGGAGTAGGTTTTCCACTTTCAGAAGTATTGTCATTTTAAGAGAAGTTTGAAATTGGTCTAACCCTTTCTAAAGAAATATAATTTAAGTAATCACTATGACAAAGTACAATCTAATTTCAATATTTCCTTATGCATTGTTATAGGACCATCTTATCTACATTTTTAGTAACGGTTAGTATCCAAATAAGTCCATTTCAAGGATTTATCTATCTCTTTCCATTTCCCTTGATCACTTACTATTCAAGGTACTTTTATTCATCTCCCCTTATCCCTAGGTAGATCTATTTTTAAAAAATTACTATGTTTACTTATAATTACCTAGTTCCATTGTTTTACTTGGTTGGAATAGTGATTTTAACACATGTTTTCCCTCTTTTTAAAATTGGCCCTTATGCATGCCACTAACCACATTGATGAACCCATCAACTGGATTTGAATTATAAACCTGTGGATGTTATTTTTGAGTTATCATATGGACGTCATCTTGGTTTTTGGATTTAATAGTGTGATTTGGAAGAGGGTTGGTAAAGATCCTAAGATGTTGATTTGGTTGAAAAACTAATTTATTCAAAGTGATGTTGTGACCCTCTATTTGGATTTGGGTTTTTATAATAAATTCTTTGATCTTTCTTCAATGTTATGCATTTATTTGTATGATATCAAAAAATATATAATATCCACATTATGCATTAACATTTTGGTTCTTAGGCAAAGGCCTTGATGATTCAAAATCTATCGAGGGAGATAGACATATCATATAGCATTCAAGCAATTGTTTAAGCACATTTTTAGGACTCTTAATTAGACATGTAAAATTTCTTCACTTTCTCTATTAATAAAGGACTATCTTGTTTTATGGTTGGTGTACCACATTGACTATATTATTGGCCTCATTTTTAGGTTAAAATTTATTAACATTATACTTTTTTTTAACGCTAATTTACCTTGATATTAGCTCCATTAAAGGTAGGGGAAATGGTCCCATATTTAAGCATGTTTTACTATAAAATATTGATCTCATAGTTTCTAACCACATGACAACATTCAATGAAAGATTCCAATAAGAGTTGAAGAACACTTTATTTTAAATAGCTTGAAGTAAAATTCTAAGAGAATGTTATTTGTAACTTAATATTAGATAACTAGTGACTCATATTTGTAAGCATGGTTTTAAATCTAAGCACATACTCACCAACATTCTCTAAATAGTTACTTGTTTAAGTTTCAAAATCTATGAAAACATGACCTTCATACTAATGTTGATTGAAAAATGAGCTAATAAATTGTAGGCTAAATAATTAAAAGAATGCACATATTCAAATCATAAAAAGTAAAACCAATAAAGGGAATAACTTTTAAGAATTATAGGAAAGAGTTTTATTGACAAATTATCATTGTATGCAAAGACAATACATGAATCATATGAATAGTTGTTACAGTGACAATGATCACCCTTGCCATTGAAAAATTAAAATTTAGGAGCTTAAAAAATGGTCAAGGCAAAGGGTAAGTAAGTATCTCATATGTGTTAGGAAACTAGACACTTTGTAGCAACAAATAATACAAGTTTACAATAATAGAGATAATTCAAATCGTCAGAATACTAAACATGCATGAGACAAAAATGCCATATAATTTACGTGGTAAAACCTTAGTAGAACTAAGGAAGCATCCATGATGAAAGATATCAGGGTTTTATTAACTCAAGATGAACATACTATATGTGAACTCATTATGAGCCACTTTGGCTCTCCACAAAGATTGATACACCTAATTGGTAAAGCATTGTGAGGATTCCTCCTCCTAAGAATAGAGTGTAAAAGTGCCTTTATGAATTTCCTTCCTAAAAATAGAATTCAGTGGAATTCATCTTCCTAGAAACATGGGTTTGGCTCCTTGATTTTTGTCTTCGAGGGTATCACCCTAGAACCCCCATCAAGGGGGCTCCATAGTTGTCACCACCCCTTGGACCGCACCCTCCCCCCCCCACAACTCTCTATCAGGAAATGGGCTATAAATTGCATCACAAAGGGATCCAACATTTAACTTTGTTATCACATATCTAACAATACATTAAATGATTAATTAATATATCATGTGAACTAAACTTGTGACTTGGTTTTTAATACCTTTTTGAATCCAATTAAATCTACTTTTACATAGCTTGCATGGTTTTTACAGTATGATGAGGGATTACAACTACATGTTTTGGAACCAAAGTAGTGTTAGCATAAGGAAGAATAGAAACATTAGGCACTTGGGAAACACTATGGATAATAGAGGAAGTATTTAAATTTTTTGAGATGGTTGAGAAACTTTAGGAAAAATAAAAGAAACATTAAAACCAATTTGATAAGGCAAATACATAGCAATATGAGTAGAAGAAACAAAATGAACAACCTTATAATAAATTTGAGATATATAACCACATTGTTTGGCATGGTAGGGAAATTTCTAGAAGGTTGAGCATCATTAGAATCATTTAAATATACATGATTAATTGTAAAAGGTATTTCATGAGCTATGGGATTTTGATCTAGGTCTTTCTTTTGACATATCTCTCAATACATATAACATTACAGCTATTTCATTAAAACATTATAAAACATGTGTATGAAACAAAGAGATTCTTTATACCCTATCTTTATCTACTTCAAAATTATCAATATCCTAAGATCCACTTGTAACATTTTCATTCACATCATTATCATTCATTGCATTGGCATCCAAATCATTTCCACACATATCATCATCCACATGTGTATCAATCAAAAAAGAATTAACCTTATTAAAAAACCATATTCTTTTTCAAATAAACATGAGTATTAGTCAAGGAAATTCCAAAAAATGAACTGGTTTGTAATTCAATATATCACTTCACCTAATAGGGGCCTTAAATGTAATTTCCTTAGGCAACATAATATGTAATCATGTATAACATGAAAACTAGGGTTTATAACAACACACAAGGAGTTTGAACTAAATGGAAAACCAAACAAGCTCAACCCTAAACAAATCATATTTATAACAATAACAAGGGTTATCCCTAGAAGAAAATGAATCATGAAATGTGAGGGTTTACAACAAAACATAAGGAGCCTAGGATAAATGGAAAAGTAAATAAATTCAACCCTAAACAAAACAAATTTATAAAAATTACAAGGGTTTATCCCTAGAAGGAAAGGAAACATGCAAGGCGAGGATTTATGGAAAACTTAAGCAGAATTGAATCCAATATGAAATATAATAAAAATGCTAAACCTAAGGTTGTGTTAAAGGGTATGGATTCAAAAAAATGTAAGCAATTAAAGTGTGAAATGTGGTTTTAATCTAGAAAAAATATATTAAACCTATATAAACATGTGGCATAAAATAAATTTGAATTTAATATAATAATATAGAAACAAAAACATATCTGAAATGTTTTTAAATGGATATTAAGATGCTTGGAATTTAAAAAAGAGTGTTTGTATAAAAACCCCTAAATTTTGACTTACTGTGTTGTTGGAAGCTAAAAAACATGTCTAAAAGTAGTCTTAGAACAAACCCCAAAAAATTGTGCAAAAATGAGAATGTGCATAAAATAGTTACGATTAGACTGGTTCAATCCCTTTTTAGACTAGGATCGTAGGGATCCAATCTTATCAAGTTGAATATGATCTTGGTCACTATGGTTGAACCTAGTGAAATGATGTTAGGTTTTGAAAAAAAATTGTGTGCACCTTCACCGGCTCCTACTTGTCAAAATCATCTAAGATTTTCAAATTGGGTTTTTTTATTTTCTATATCTTGTTCACCTTCTTCCCAACTTGAATTGGTTCAAAAACATCTTGAAATACATTTAAAATGGAAGTAGCTATGAGAGGCTTTCCTCAATCAAACCTCTATTCACTGATAAGTTTTCAATTAGTAGTCATGTAATTTATCAAACATTCTAATGTAATATAAAGTTCCTAACCATTATCCTTATTAATATCATGCAACCAACATATAGATTTTATATGCTCTTTCAATAATTCTTCAATTCTACTTTAAGAATAGGAGTGCAAATCTAACACTTCAATAGATGGATTATCAATAGAGATCAAAGTGTGTTCTTCTCTGAACTCCTTTGGGGATATCCTACATGCATCAATGCAATCATGTAATTATATACTTATTGAATTCAAATTAAGACATTATAGGCAAGTAAGCCAATAATAAAAATGTGTGGAAATCCAACAAGCAAAGCATAAAAACCAAGAAAACTAAAGAAATGAAACAAGTGAACCACAAAAATATATGCACATTATCATATTAGTTTGATCCTATTTAGGGAGACCTAGAAACCCTAAGTGATGTTTTGCACATTCTACGAGAACTTGGGTTTGCATCAAGGCAAATAAATAATCATTATATAAGTTTTCAAGCATTATAAATTGAATAATAGTATTGTCATTGACCCAAAGTGAACCAAAAGTAAAGTTTTAAGGACCACACAAGGCAAGTGAAGGTAATACAAGACCCAACATAAGTGAAAGTGTGACAATAGAACTTAAAGTAGGCCAAAGATCCATATACACATAAACACACTAATATCATAGCAAATAACTAGTTATCTACCAAAACTTGGATTCTAAAAAAGCACCATTTGCACCCAAACTTATTGACTCTTATAAAAAGAAATGAAAATTGAATATTTTACATACTTATTATCTTCTACTTGGATCATTAAAATTCATTGCAAAATAAATTGATGTTGTATTTTTGAAGGTGGATTCTTCAATAAAATTAAAAATATTGATTGAATATATCATTTGTTTCTCCGATAACAAATCTAAACTACATAACTTTCAATAAATGTTTTTATATGTTTACCTAAAATAGGCTTGTACATATAGGAGGATGAATGAACCTCAATTTGGGTGATGGATTCACTATCTCCATACAAATCCTTTAAGACTTCCCCAAACTCACCAACCTTCACACATGTGCTTCCAAGTAGGAAAAAAAATATATTTTCCTCTCCCTTTTGTGATTTTATTTTTTCTACTTATATCAAAAGTCAAGATTATATTTGTTGAATGTTTTTACATCCATTTTCTATCCATCTTCCACCTTCTCATATCTTTTTTATGTTTTTTCCTTTATTTTTTATACCAAAAATGACACTTTTTTTTCAAGTATCAAGAATACATCATTTTTTAGTAGTCCAAGTTAGTCTTTGCTTAAACATAAGATTTGATAGCAATTTTAAACATTATTTAAAAGGAGAATTGACTTTGAGATTAGTTTTAAACTTAAAAAATAAAGAACACAATTTTTTTAAAAATAAAACCTATCAATATATCTATTATTTATATTAAAATAATATTATAAAAATGTTTACAATAAAAAGTGTTGGATTAATATTCAGCACAGTCAAAAAAACACAATTCATAACAATAAAACATAATTAAAACTATAATAAAAATAGTGCTAAAATAAATACATCACACCGTCAATACAAAGAGATAAAAATATAATATTTAAATAATATGAAACAAATAAAAAATAATATTACGTTTCCGCCTGCCACAAGGGTTTCATACATCCAATTGAGAAATAACGTAAAAAATTCCCTATCATGTGATTCTTTATTATAATAATAATAATTTTGTAACGGGAGCCAATGGCGAGCCCATCCACTTTCTAAAGTATAGAACCTAAATTATAAATAAAATAAAGTGAAAAACAAATCCACCACGACCTAATATTTAATATGTGGAAAAAGAGCAATAAAGGCATTAAATGAAATATTTGGGGCCATGTAATCGATGAAGATAATTGAGCCAACATCATTTTCTAGTGGGAGATCAACTTCCAAATTGCACGCCATATCTAACCATAGCTATCATTGTTTTAGGACACTTACTTGTCATTAGAGAGTGCAAATAGTCAAATACTTGTCATTAGAGAGTGCAATTGTCCTCCACAAATCAAAACAACTCTTCATTGAAAAAGGCAATGGTTAACATGAGAAGGAATTCCAAACCGGATGGAATATTATGCTCAAGATTGCATGATATTGAAGAGACGAGTCACATAATACAATCCAAATTATGCAATCTTTTCTTGGTGCAAGGCACTAAAGACATTAGAAATATAATGGATTTATCATTAGTCCATTTTTTTTTAAATGTTAATATGTTTTGGGTCGTCTCTTTTTAAAATATTATGTTGATTCGATTAATCTTAAATTTACATGTCAAAAGATCAATTATCTCAGTTGTATATATATAAAATTTATTATTGATTTATTTATTTCAATCAAAATCAAAATCGGGAACATACCGACTTTTTAGTTCTTTCTTCATCACTAGCTTAATCTACTAGAAGAAAGATGGACAAACTATGATTTATAGGAGATGTTAGTCCAATTTAAGAATGATATCTATCATGAGAGTTATGATAACAGTACAAAAAACAAATCAATAATTTAATTAACAACTTATTGAATTATATAAGATGCACTAGTAAGTAGAAAAGTTGTAAACCATTACACAATTAAATGCAAAGAGAACAAAATAATAAACTTTTATTTAATGAGATATGAATAAGGAATGCAACAACACTGATAATAAGGATTTCTATGATTAAAGAGGAAGAAATAATTCCTAACTAATTTCCCTACACTAAAATGTGTAAACAAATGACCATTCAATTATTTTTCCTCTCGAGGTCAAATGGTTATGATATATTATTACGAAAAAGAAGTTACAAAAGAATATGGTCACATAATAGTTCAACTTCTCTAACAAATAAAAATTATCCTTTATATAAGTGTGATAGTTCAACTTCCAGATGCATGATACACTAACAAGTGCGTTGTTATGGCATAAACTTTGAAAGTGATGCTTTGGATGGCATAATGTGGCATAGAGTCTCTATGTGGTCAATGATTGTTCTACATTGATGTTGAACTGTAAGGTATGAAAATTTTGTTGTGTGAGATAACACAAAGTTACACAAACAACTCGAATCATGTGGTGTTGTACAAGGTGCATAAAACTATCAATATGAAGCATAAATCAGTGTAGTTGCACTCAAATCACTCACCCTTTCTTAAGGAGTGATGGGCCCCATCACATCTTCAATTGGATCTAGAAAATGAAACTAAAGCTTTGAAATGATGATTAGATGTGTATTGTCTTTCCTTGACTACTCTGAGCAATTAATGCATGTCTTAATAGGTGCACATAATTGTGACTTCAATAATATAATTTGGGTGTTGACTGCAAGTGTTCAGGGTCCATGTCTAAAAGATATTGAGTTGTTAGTGGCTCAAGAAAATGTGGAAAGTAGGGCTTAATGAGTTCCATATTGAATATCATATAGAGACCCATAAATTTTTCAAGATCAAGGGAAAATATGTTATCTCTAGATGCATGCCGTATGATGTAAGGACTATAGCATAGAGGTTTGATTATCCTATGATAACCCTTGAAACATTCTTTCTAGTAGTGCCACCAAAGTTTATCACTCACCTTAAATTTATGAGGTGTGCAATGTGCATCATGGCATGCTTTTTATTTCGTTGTTAGCACAAGAATATATGTTGAACTTGTTAGTGAACATGTTGGATGTGTTGAAAAAACATATGTGGCTTGTTCACTTTATTTTCAAATGTGTGAGACTTGGTGTCTTATGGCACATGATAGGATATATAACGGGGTGTGACTTGCTATAATCTAATAAATGTATGAAATGGACTATGCCCTATGTAATTTTAAAGAGCTATGTTTTAGGCATGTTGAATGTAAGGAAAATTATCATCATAAGTAACATGCAAAAAATGGAGAAGTGTGTGATTGACAAATTTTGTTTTCTCATATGTCTAAAGATGGAATGTTATATACAAATCCAATTGTATCTAACCTCTCCCACAAACCATCATAAAATTGAATTAAAAACATCAGGTCCCGATCAATATTGATATATTAAGGTATTCTAAAGTGAACACAAACATGACTGAATAAGTAGTGCACAATGTCATGCAATGTGATAATTTCAATGCACACAACCATGATAGCCATCTTCAAAAACATATCCATTACAATAAACATAAATCCATTTTGGTGCTTTTTCTTATGCAATCCAAACAAGAATTCCATGTTGATAGATGCCTGGATGGTATTGATAAATAAATGTATAGTCCATGCTTGTTGTTCATTAGTTTGGCCCTACAATTCAAATAATGGAGGACTTGATATGGTGCTCCATAAATATGCACAAGAAGGCTATACAAAAGTGTTGTTGATGTCAGGGTGCGAAACACCGGAAGCATACAATTGATTACCAAATACCAAGCAACTATAATATGCGGAAATAACCAGATTCACCAAGTAACTAGAATTCAGAATAACACAGCATATGGGAGACAATACACAACTTGTATTAACACTTTATACAGAAAAGAATACAATAAAGAAGATGCCACTTCTTCTCCACCACCTCTTCAGAGGCTCGCTACACCTCAAGTGAACAGTAATTCTTCTCCCCAAAGCTCTCCCTCTCAGGTCCCAACACCCAACTCAAATACAGAGTTGGTGTTCACCTCCCGTGCTCCACGCACAACACAAGTGCTCCACGCACTCCACAAGCACTCCACGTGCTCCACAAGTACTCAAGGTACTTCAAGTAGATCTCCCATGAATCTGCAACAACCTGCAATTCAACAGACCATACTTATGGAAGGAACTCCCTTGCCTTCCTCTTAGCTCTATCCGAGTACACACCTGTACTCCAAGTAGATCCTGCCTGATACTGCTCCCTGTTGTGTTGCTGTCTATATGATCTTGCACACCTGCAAATCAAACAACGGTTCTGCTTACCTGTGAACCTTGACCTTGCACACACATACACCTGCAGATCAATGATCTTACTTACCATGTAGATCTCCTATATAGGCCATGCAACTGTGACCAAGATCCTACACTCCTGAAGAATCCAGCTGACTCTCCAAACCAGCACCTACACCTGGTACTGTGGAACTAGGAGGAACCCACTTGCTCACCTCACACACAGAAGGAACAAACTTTGCTCAACTCAAACTAGAACACTTTTCCAATACAACCATGAGTCTATTATATAGATCTCATCCAAACAATAATTAGACATCTAATTACAATAATTAGATCCGCAGCTATGAGTCTAAAATTAGCACTCATCATGAAAACACTTGGTTCGTCAACCAACTGCCCGTAATTAACTCGCAGTCGAACCACACAGGTGACCGACGTCGTCCCTGTCCGCCTGGGGGTCGCCAACGCCGACCGATCTCTGACCGACGTCGGTTGCCTTCCTGCCCTATCCTGTTGACGTCGGTTGGCCTGACCGACGCCGGTGTCTCTGACACTCAGCAACTCTCCTGCAACCTCCTCCGTGTCTGCATCAGTGAAGCTTTTAGCTCCACAACCTAACAATCTCCCACTTGGAGATAAACAGCTACACTGCACCTGTACCTGTACTCTGTCTAATCTGTTTCCTGGTTTGTATCCCTCTTCAAGCTCCCACCTGAAGACAACCCACCACACATCCCATGGTGTACCACCTGTCATCCGAGTACCCTGCCACATCCGAACCTACAACACCTGTAGTGAAGTCCTGACCCTGCATAGCAACACCTGCTGCCGGTCCCTCTCAAAAAACCTGAGAACCCACTTCCCCGAATTGGCTCCTAACTCTGACAGCTCCCACTACATGGGAATACTCAGGTCTATACCAGACCTCATGTGATTTCAGACACTGTACCTGTCCAGCCCTTAGTGTGCTCCGATTCTGCATCCCGAACCTCGCCAACACCTGATTCACATCAGCTCCCACTCGAGACAAAATCAACCTGTGATCTCCATGCCTCCCATGTCAAAGAATTTCGCTGCTCCAAACTCCTCATGACATGACACTGAACTAATCTTACCCTTAGCTCAGCAAAACCCTGTATGTACACCCCTGCTAGCTAGCATACTATCCACATACAGCAACAGAATGATGTCATGACTCATCATCCACCTGGTAAGACAAACCATAGTAGTTACCTGACACTGACTGAAACCATGCTTCGTCCTCCACCTATCAAACCCTGTACCACTGTCCTCCAGCTCCACAAGACCATATAACCTGGTCTTCCATCTCACATATCCGTTCTCTCTATTCTTCTACTAAGGCATCCATTCGTCTCTGTGCTTTCATCTAGCTGGCAAACCTACCAAATCTCCCGCTTGGTTCTGCATCATAATCCTGCCTAGCTCCCACCTGTTTCCTGGATCCTTCCTGCTCTACAATCAGCAACAAGTATGAAGAAGAGGAACACGAATTTGAGGGCCTACTTACGCCTTCAGTCCTCTGTATGGGTGTTTGAGACTCCTTGACAGCATGCTGTCCACCCAAAATTCGTTATAGTGACCGACCTCGGTCACCCCACAGTCTGCATCCGATCGACGTCGGTTCTCATGCGTCTGTCCCTGACTACCAACCTGCCAGCGCTGGTGTCCCTGCTGCCGACATCGGTCCTCCTGACCGACATTGGTCTTACATACTGCCGACGTCGGTCCCATGACCGACGTCGGTCTTACCCTGCCCGACACTGCCGGCTTCGGTCTGCACATGACCGACATCGGCACCTGTCTGATCGACGCCGATTGCTTCTGACCGACGCCGGTCCCATGACCGACATCGGTCTTACCCTGCCCGACACTGCCGGCTTCGATCTACACATGACCGACATCGGCACCTGTCTGATCGACGCCGATTGCTTCTGATCGACGCCGGTACCTGTGTTCGCCTGTGAGTGATGACTTGTTACCCGCGAGCTCCTTTGAATCAATCTCCATGTCCAAACTGCCCTGCTCAGATGTATCCAGCCCCATCCACTGAACTCTGTCCGCCATCTCCTCCAAGAACACCAAGGCTTTCCAGTTCTTAAGCCTATCAAATATATCTGTCTTCCGCTTAAGAACATGCATCTCCTTCCTGCTCACGTGACCAAGCCTACGAAGCCACGTCTCCGTAATAGAAGAAGAATCAATAATAAAAATAAGTAGATAAAGAGTACCTGTCTTCTTACCACTAGCTAATTCAAGTGCTACCGCTGTGAGAGTTCTTGTGCATCTCTCATCACCCAATCTTTCTGAAGAAATTAGCCATATCTCCAAACCTAGGACCTGCATGACCTTCATCAACACCTGTGTGTTGGCCGCCTGCAATTTCAGCTTCACTTCCCCTTTGCCAATTCTTTGGCAAGGCTTACCAGCTCCTCTACCTGGGGCTGCATGGAAAGAGGCAACCGAATCTTTTATCCAAGATTCAACTTTATCCAAGAAACCTGCAAACACATCCTGTGCAATAACACCTGCTACATCTGTATCTTCAGTTTCTTCATGCTAATCTGCTACCAACCAACAATGCTCTTTTACCTGCTCTTTCTTTCCATCGGACCGTGAGTGACCGTCTGTGCTTTTCAACTCCTCCATTCTTAGCTTACTTTGATCTGCCGTTGCTCTACTCCCACTCGATCAGAAACCCCTGAGAGTGACCTGTAACCAAATACAACCCTGCTTCTTGCAACCTTAGCTCTGATACCACTTGTTAGGGTGCGAAACACCGGAAGCATACAATTGATTACCAAATACCAAGCAACTATAATATGCGGAAATAACCAGATTCACCAAGTAACTAGAATTCAGAATAACACAGCATATGGGAGACAATACACAACTTGTATTAACACTTTATACAGAAAAGAATACAATAAAGAAGATGCCACTTCTTCTCCACCACCTCTTCAGAGGCTCGCTACACCTCAAGTGAACAGTAATTCTTCTCCCCAAAGCTCTCCCTCTCAGGTCCCAACACCCAACTCAAATACAGAGTTGGTGTTCACCTCCCGTGCTCCACACACAACACAAGTGCTCCACGCACTCCACAAGCACTCCACGTGCTCCACAAGTACTCAAGGTACTTCAAGTAGATCTCCCATGAATCTGCAACAACCTGCAATTCAACAGACCATACTTATGGAAGGAACTCCCTTGCCTTCCTCTTAGCTCTATCCGAGTACACACCTGTACTCCAAGTAGATCCTGCCTGATACTGCTCCCTGTTGTGTTGCTGTCTATATGATCTTGCACACCTGCAAATCAAACAACGGTTCTGCTCACCTGTGAACCTTGACCTTGCACACACATACACCTGCAGATCAACGATCTTACTTACCATGTAGATCTCCTATATAGGCCATGCAACTGTGACCAAGATCCTACACTCCTGAAGAATCCAACTGACTCTCCAAACCAGCACCTACACCTGGTACTGTGGAACTAGGAGGAACCCACTTGCTCACCTCACACACAGAAGGAACAAACTTTGCTCAACTCAAACTAGAACACTTTTCCAATACAACCATGAGTCTATTATATAGATCTCATCCAAACAATAATTAGACATCTAATTACAATAATTAGATCCGCAGCTATGAGTCTAAAATTAGCACTCATCATGAAAACACTTGGTTCGTCAACCAACTGCCCGTAATTAACTCGCAGTCGAACCACATAGGTGACCGACGCCGTCCCTGTCCGCCTGGGGGTCGCCAACGCCGGCCGATCTCTGACCGACGTCGGTTGCCTTCCTGCCCTATCCTGGCGACGTCGGTTGGCCTGACCGACGCCGGTGTCTCTGACACTCAGCAACTCTCCTGCAACCTCCTCCGTGTCTGCATCAGTGAAGCTTTTAGCTCCACAACCTAACAGTTGAACTGATGGCATTATTTTGGTATCATTAAAGTAACCTAATTTATTAGAGTAGTGTTCTTCCAAGATGATTGTTTGCAGAAGTGTGTTAGTAGGAACACAAATATGCATGAACTTGTAGTTAATCTAGTCAAAAAATATATATTAGAAACTTGATTTATTTGTGGGAGGGTGTTTTAGGCTTATGCAAATTATTAGTTTGATAATTTGTGAGATAACCAGTTAGAAATGTTGTTTTTGCATGTGACAATCACTATGATGAGCACCTAGATATGAGGGTGGATAGGATAGTCCATCTCATTTTTATCTTTTCCCTTTTGCTATAAGTATGTCATCCACTTCATGTGTCACTCGTTCTCTATATTTTTATTTATTTGTAGGAACTAAATCTACTTGTGATAAAAATAAATGATTGTATTGTTACCTAATATGTAGTGATGTCATTGTTTAATCAGTTTAATGATGGTGTAAAACTCTTTTTAATATGCCCAATGTCATTAAACGGTGTCATTGAATCTCTATGGGTGATACCCAAATGGATGTCTATGATGGGTGAGTATTATGTTGAATGTATAGTCTTGTGATTTGGTCTCGATATCAAAGGGTTTAGAAATGTCATAGGTTACTAGGATAAGTTAAAAGCATTGGTGATACTTGATCTCATTGAATGCACATTGTTTCATAAATGTATAGTGCAATGTAGATTTGGCATTCATGCTCTGATTGCGCATCCAAGATATTTGCAAAAACCTAAAGATGAACTTGCACTAGAAGTTATAAATTCAAAGAAAAATCCTAAGATTTGTGGAATTGTATGTATTTGGATAATCTTGGATCACTTTGATCTTCTGTGGATCAATGTGGATTATTGCATGATAATGATGCAGTCCAAGTATTGAATAAGTGTGGTTAGGAATGTACACTTCCTTGAGTTGGGTTACAATTTTATAGCATAATTTGGCTAAGATGATTGTAATGTGATCCACACACTCCTCCTAAGTCTTGTGTAATATGAGGATGCCATCCTAATCGACAATGATGAAGGATTCTATGAAGTTGTTCATCAGGTGCATGATTTTTTTGGCCCATTGGTAAAGACGGAGGGCATAATAAACTATATGTAAAATCCCTCCTTTGTATTTAACATTGCCTTTTAAACATCTTGAAGACTGAAGGGGTCATGATTTTAGTGTAATTTTAAAACTATCTTGATTAACAATTATGTAACTTGGAGCTTGTCCAAAATGTCATCAATGAGTGGTAGTAGATATTGATTCTTCATTGTTATCTTATTGAGAATGCAATAGCCAATGGATAAGAATCATGAACTTTATTTGTTTGGGAAATGGACTATATCAAGCTACCATAAGGAGAAGAGCTTGGTTTGATCTTTCCTTTTTTGAATAACCTCTTCGATCTACCACTGGATTTCTTCATTCTACCAAATTGATTTGTGTTACCTCAAATTTTTAGAAGAGGTGGTCCAAGAATAATTTAATTTTATGGTTTACTACATAACATGTGGGGAGGCCTTGGGGATACTAAAATATGTATACTTATTATTATCATAAGTGGTCATGTTTGTATTGATTAAACATATGCACAACATACAATGCTTCCTATTCATGCTTGCTTTATCTCTTTTTTCTCTCTAGGTAAACCATAAAAATCATGAACCTTTGTGCATGAGAAATGATCTTGTGGCATTAAAAGGAAGATACCAAATTGAGTTTGTATTTTAAGGGGAGCATATTATATTAAATATGAAACTGTTGAATTGTATGAACCAACATTGAAGTTTAGCTATTTAAGTACCATCACTTTAATTCATATATAACTTATTGAGTAAAATGTCAGATACTTCCAATGGTGAGACATCAAAAGTAATGGTGGTTTGAATTTCATTGACTTGATATTCAAAATGTCATTAACATTGAACTTGATTATATATCCCTTATTGTAGACATCCTAAGTAATATGGGCAAGGATGTGCTTAAATGATAATGCATAGGCATTAGATTACATCTCATGTAATGACTCTCTTTTGGATCCCATTGTCGATGATGACATGAAGGGATTAACCCTTGGATTGACAGTTAGTATGTAAGAGTCATTCTTATTCCTATGAAGTGTGAAGAAATTTTTTACAAGTGCTCAAAAAATTAACATCTAGATAATGTTTTTTGCTTACATGAGACCTGATCAAGATTACAAAATCAAGAAAAGTTATGACGAAACTAAAAATATTTATGTGATTTTGTGTAGTGCCAGTGTCATAACTTGTGACCTTGCATACTCTACTATTTATCTAATGTTATGGCATCAGGTCCTTCTGTTAAGTTGATTTTTTTTGGGTTATTATTCTTGGCATGAGATACTTTTATTTTAGGAAGTAAAGTTTGGTTCATCAAGAACATAATTTTTCTTGTGCACTTTTTCATCTTGGATTTTCACTTGATCCTAAAAATATTGTCATGTGCTTAGCTTGATGTGTCATAGGTCAATAGTTTCTTTTTTTCATGTATATAAGGCAAGATTTGGTTCATTTACTTCAAAAATTCATGTTCCTCCATTCTATTTTCACCCAAACACTAATATTCTTAAAAGGGGCTACTATTTTATTTGCATGTCACTATAAAACTTTCTCTAAGTGTTAACATAATCTTATTCTTTTTCTTTCTATGTGTTAAAATATTCTTATAGATACTAAAACATGATTTATATAACATCTAAGTCTTCTATACTTGACAAATACCTATCAGGGATTTCCCCTTCCATTATAGACCTTGTCTACTATCATAAGGCTCGTATTTACCATCTCATTGTGCCTAACTATTTATATTATGGTCCAACCCAATAATATATGATGATTTAGATCTCTTGCATTATACAAAAGGCTTAAAACCTGATATTTATCCTTCACTATAAGTTTTATATCCTCAACAAATCCCTAGCTTGTAAGCCACTTGTGTTGACACAAGTGTCTAGATTCTCATCAAGTGTCTAGTCCTTAAAATTCATCTAATTTTTAAATCTTTCAAATCTTATGGGTTAACCCATTTGTCTTATTGAACCATGCTGTGAAATATTTTCAATAGATGTGGTATGAATAAAAATCTAAGCCTACTCATTATTCATATAGAAAATACCAAGCAAACACCTATTCTAAATCACTCAATTGATTGAAAAACTGAGTTCTATTGCCTTATTCTTAATTATTTATATATTAGTCATAGGAGAAATCATATTACATGTGTGAATCACTTAAATAACAACACATGAGCAATAATTTTCAAGTTACAAGATAGATCATTGTATTTCTTTGTATATAATATATTTCACCCTTGTGTACCCATAAGAAAACACATAGGGGTTAACTATATAATTTGAAGGCCCTACTTTGAGCATTGGCTATGTAAGCAGTGATCATTAATAAAGTTGTCTTTGAGGTCAAATCAACAATGTGAACCCACTAACCCATTTTTGGTAAGTTAAAAATGCCTAAGGTGAAGATCTAGGGTTTTATCCACATAAATTCATTGATATCCTATGTACGTGAATAAAATGCATCAACACAAAGGAGACAAAAATCCATAATACTCTAGATGGTTGCTTTAAAATATATTGAATATTCTAAAAAGTGCAATTACATCAATATCAATAGAATCATTAACACAAATGTCAATGGGTTGGTGCAAGTGTCCAAGCCTCAAGAAATAATATTTATAGAAAGCGACTGGATCCTAATCTTGTTCCTCCCTATTTCCACCTCTGTATTTCTTAGATCTTCCTACACATTTGTAAATAAGATAAGTATTTTCTCTTAATTTTTAAGAAATCAAACTATTATTTTGAGCATGTTGTCTATATTTATCATAACTCATCAATTTAATTTGAATATTCATTTATTTGAGTTTTCAATTAATCAGATTAATATTTAATAGTTTTATGTATCCTTGTGTATAGGATTTTCTACCCCCTTGACCTAAATATTTTTTAAAAAGGGTTAAACATTTGGTGAACCTGACCACTATGTCTTCTCATGCAACTCATAGCTTGATTTAGGGTTTTCAGTCTTCTATGGGTTTTGATTTTAGTAATTTTTAGCTCTGAACTTTTCAATTTACTTTATCACATTTATTTGTTTTTATCAAATATGGAAAATGTTAAGAAATATTATTTTGAAATGGAAGATAAATAAGCCTTAGTTAATCATCTAAATATAAATAAAGAGTTGATTAATTCATTCTTTGATCCATGTGTAGCTACTGCATAATCAAACACTCTCTTAATTTGTTCTACTACACAAATCTCACACCTTTCATCTAATCATGTGCACTTCTTTTCCTTGAGTTTTCTCACACCCTTATGTATAAGTCATGGGCCTAATCATAGAATTTTATGCAATGTCTGTCTTAGATCACAATCTATGTAGTCTGTACTATACAACCCTATACACTTCACGAGCATATATTCACAAAAAATTTAGCTTCTTTGGGTTCCCCCTGACCATGACCACATGTCAACCTGCCCCAACTATGTGATTCAAAATATGTCCTAGCTAGTTATTAACCACCAACCGAGGATCATAGGATTGGGAATCATTGAAGACCACCTAAACATCAACTATTTAGATCGATACCAACTATCACATGTGATAGGAGATCAATATGCCTATCAACATCCTCCTTGACAATTGTATAATAGTTAATACTGATTTTGTATTATGCATGTTAAAATTTTTAACATATGTATTTGGATAAAATAATCAAGGTTGATGTAATACATAGTCATAACATAATTAGCTTGTTTAGTTTATCTATTTTATATACACACACTGTATACATTTCACTCTATATTCCCTATTCTTTGATTAATGAATATAAGGTGCATTATCTACAATAAATACTTACCCTCCATTGAGGTGTGTTTTATTATTCTGTCTAAATACTCCTCATGCAATCACTCTGCACAACCAAACTTTGTTGTCCCTCACAAACATGATCTTCAGCCTTGTGGTGTGGATCATTAGTATAAGATCTTCACTCTATTTCTTTTTATGTTTGCAACCACATGACCATAATGAGAGATCATGTTTAATATTTAGTTCTATTTTAGATATTCCAAAAAAATGATGTATTAAAATCAAGATAGTTGATGCCCAAAAATTAACTTGAGGTAGCCCCAAAAGTTTGAAGGATTCACCAACCCACTAGAGGCACAATGCACCAAACCTTTTAGTCAGTTTCATGATTTATTGATGCATCTCAACTTGACACCTTCCCATTCATCTCAACAATATTCTCCATAACTATTTCAAAAACAAAGCCCCTTCAAATTACAAGTCAATCTCAACATCCCTTTATTTGAAGGCAAGATCAATGTAATAATCCTGATATTAAAATTCATGAAAATACACTCATAAGGTAATAAACCACACTCAAAACTTATGAAAATGTACTAAAATATGATATGCTTTCCCAAATCCCATGCATTCATTGACATGCATACACTTTTATTTTAAATGACAAATTATAGAACATATATGATATGAAATGCAAAACCTGCTCATAAAGGCTAGGCCAATCCAAGAACAAATACAAAATCTAACTATTATAAGAGATATGAAACCATACACTGAACCAACTACTAAGAATTTTAAAAAAAAAGCTCTAGATGATGAAAGCTAAACAAATCTTTGACATGTAAATGAAAAACACAAAAATCCTACAAACACACACCTACATTGAACCTTCTGAATTTGAAACTTCATCAAGATTTGATGAAACCTCTAAATGAGATCACCCTCTTAAACCAAAGGGTTTTCATCCTTTGATTTGAAAAGCAATGGGTTTCCATCCACTGATCACTAATAACCCAAGAGGTTTCTTCCTCGAATCCTATTGATGAAGCATAAGTGCAACAATTTATATAAATTGGTTGTAATGGCAAAAGATAGCCCAAAAGGAAATCCTAGCATATAGATACACAAGAGGCCCCATGGTTGGTGCCAAAATTACAATCTCCTTGATTTGAGAAAATGACATGAGTTATAAAATTCAACTCATTCTATCTTTATCCTTTTTCTCATGAAACATTTAGATCCTAATTTTTCCCCTCCTTTGTTTCTATTTCCCAAGCTTTCCCAGATTTGACCTATTATCTTGATGATAAGAAAGCAAGAAAAAATTATCAAGTTGCCTTGGAACTCATCATAGTCATGTCTTATAAATCCACACCCCACTTGGTAAGTTTCCCTTAGGACTCATCATGATCTTCACTTGCACATCTCTTACAACCATCATAAAGTTTCTTATTTGTAACTTCTACACCAAGATTCTCTCCATTAAAAGTGCTTACAAGCATGCCACATGACCCACTATAGGAGAATATTACTCATATTTAATATTTAATGGCACGTTTTTTGAAAATATGAATTATGGGGGACCACACAATATTAAATAATTATTTAATTAGTTCTCTAGATTTATGGGAATGGAACAATTTGGCCACCCTTTAGATTTTTTTGAAAATGGGACATGACAATCAAAACCAAAGCAATGGATTCCTGTATGTGACAATTTGAGGTGTACTTCTCAGTCAACTACTTTACTGACATTGAAAATATCACCTTCATAGTATAGAGGATGTCTATTCTAGTTGTTCACTAGTGGAAGACCTTCAGTGCACAACGTGCATAGGAGTGCATTCTAATCGAATCATGGTATAATTTTTTTGATTCACTAAATGAGGAATACTGCCCTCTTTGACACTTTGAAGATGAAAACATCAATTTACAACAATTGTGCCAATACAAGGATCAATCATTGGAAGACTACTCCAACACGTTCCATGACTACTCTACACGCCTACAAAAGAGCTTGAGAGAACAACATAGGGTGCTAAAACACATTAGTGTATTCTCACCTTATATCCATGAGAAGTTGGATTATTTAAATTTAAACACTTTGGGACAAGCATATCATAATGATTCTAATATTAAATTAAAATAAAATATTAAGTAGCATACTATCTCTTCATATAATGGAGTATGAAAGGCCCAACCCTTACTCAAATCCACATTGTATCCCCTTACACAAAAGCATTACCCTTCTCATAAAAGTGAGTAACCTTAAAATAATTTACAACACTCAAAAGCTCCTGTGTCTTCTAATTTAGACAAAGGAAATAATAGTTTCAATGATAAGTGGTGTCATCACCATTCCTCATCCACCCACTATGACTCCAAATGTCATGCACAAAAGTCTTTGCTTACACAGTCTACATCAAGACTGACACTAATGGATAAAACTAATCTATATGTCTTTTATCTAAGCACCAACACCATTGTTATCGACATATCTGAAGAGCATTAACATCTCTTCCACACCATGTTTTGGGTGAAGGGTCATCCTCTCCACATCATCATCGACATTGGTAGTCATAATAACATCATTATGAAATCAACAAATCAATTCCTTGGTATTAACACTACTATGCACCTAAGCCATATTCTCTGGGTTGTTGTAATAGGGGAAGGATATATAGGTCTAGTGATAGTGCACATTCTAGTACAAATTCATTCCTATAGAGGATAACGTCACTTATGACACCTTGCCATTAGAGGTTTATGACATATTTCATGGGAGATTGTATATGTATGACCATAAAGCTACATATAAAGCCAAACCATAACATTGGACTATCTATGCACAAGATCTCTTATACCACTTGTTTGAGTTAGTGACCATGAAAAATGTCGCCTTGGTCTCTTCCAATAAATGTCATAAACTTATCTCACATGCATATAAGTTTATGTTGCTCATGGTTCACCCTGACACACTTACGTAGTAGATGACAAAGCACACAATGGTAGTGCATAACAATCACACAACATTGAAACATCAACAATTTGAAAATTTACTAGAGTAACATAATAATGTCTTTGTAGAGCTTGAAGCCCTTCCAACACACTGTGCAATAAATCACCACATCTATTTGGTCCCTAGGTCCCCTCTTTTGAATAATCTCCTATATCATAGATTAGTTTGGGGGAATGAAGAAATATAATGTTAGATACAATAAATTCTTGATCAAGGCAAGATTATTCCTAGATCTTCTTCATGTGGGAGTCTAATAGTCCTCACACCCAAGAATGATAGGTCCTGAGACTCTACATAGATTACCGTGCACATGCTCACACTTGGGATGATAATATCTTGTACATTAAAAATGCCTACAACAGATCCCTTCACATATCTATGAGTCATAATCCATTCTATACATGTCTTGGGTTTTAACCTTTGACACCTCTAGACATCTCCTACTATGACCAACTAGCATTAAGTCATGTACATAGGAATAAGAAGCAGACAATGTTAAGACATTTATATAACACATTCAGTCTATTTACCAATAATTTTCATAGATTATATTTCACACATAAACAAAGTAAAATGAGTGCCATGACACACATCACATAACTCATGTATTATAAGTTGTTTATAAATTTTGGCTATAGCTTCATAAGGAATGCTTCAAAGGTCCAAACCATAAGACCAAGCCTCTGTGCTATGGTCCTTACACCATTTTGCACATAGCTAGTGAGAAGACCTTTGCTCGTGATCTACCTCAGTACTTGGGCATGAACCAAGTCTTTAATGTGGAACTTCTTAAGCCTTACACTCTACCACTCTTTGAGTTAGTAGTGACATAATATCCTTCCAATTTAGATCCTAAACACTTTCACACTGCAAAGAAGGTTTAGATCATCGAAGTGATAGACACATGCACCTACCATGACACACATCAATTTTTTTGAGTTGTTAAGTTTGGACAATACATTGATCAATATAAGTGGTATGATTCTTAACAAATTTGAGTGAAGTTTCCTCAGTTACACACTAAAGCAATGGTGACCATTGCTCTTCAATAAAGTGTGAATGATCCATGCATAACCATTACGTATCCGAACACACTCCTCATTTATTCTACTATGTATAATTCACACCTCTCAGGAAATAATGCACACTCCTTTACCTGACGTTTTCTCACACCCTTATGCACAAGTCCCACACCTATTTGCAAACTTTTATGTAATGTTCACCTCAAATCATAGTTTGTACACTCTACACTACATATTCTTGTGTACTTCATAGGCATGTATTCATGGACTCACCAGATCCTTTGGGCCCTACCTCAACACAACCACATGTTGTCCTACCCTAGAAAGACATTCAAAATGTGGCATATCTGGACATTAATTGTTCAGATCATTTTCAAATACCACATCTGACAAGAGATCAATGCTCATATTAACATCCTCCTTGGTAGCTATATATTAGTTATAAATGATTTTTTATTATGCATGTTAAATATGTATCATATGCATCTATCCAAAATAGTCAAAGTTGATGTAATATACCGCTGTAACATAGTTAGCTTGTTCCACACATCTACTCTGTATACACACACTATAGAAATTACACTATGTATTCCCTATTCTATGATTAATGGATAGAAGTTGTATTTATTACAAGTAAGACTTATGTTATATTGAATGTGTGTTTAATTATTCTGTCTAAATACTCTCCATACATTCACTATGCACAGCCAAACTTAGTTGTCCCCCACATACTCAGTCCTAATCCCTTTGGTGTGGATCATTCTTACGTGTTACCCAAGAAAATATCAATGACCATGTTAAAAATAGTGCAACCATATTGTTGGGCTCTTTTCCTTTAAACCGTTATGTCTATTCTGTAGTGGTGCACCCAAGTAAATAATATTTCTAATGTGCTAGTGTGCTAGCCTTTCATGCAAGAAGAAGTTATTGCATGCTCACATGAAGCATGTAGCTTAAGATTGGTTCTCATTTTTTTTTTTACATGAGGGTGTGTTTTTATAACTTCTTAGACAAGGGCACTTGAACAAGTTCTTAATACTAAACTCATCCTTGGTTATAATCTAGCTCAACTTATTAGTTCATCACTTAACAATCAAAAGAAAAATAAGTTGGCATAAAATGATAACTAATAAGATCAACTCCATGATAAACATAGACAACTAAACATAAACATTATGTCAACATAAGGTCCTTTCCATTATATTCATAGATTAAATCAAGGAGTATAGTGATTCCATAATTACAATGATAAGTAGTTTATAAACAACTCATCAAATCATCAATAATATTATAAAGTACATCAAGGGGTATTTATACTTGGTTTACCCTAACCAATCAATTATATAAGTAAATACAATTAAGATGACTTACCAGTGATCATCAACATAATTGAGTCGTGGTAGCTATTTATAATAAATTCCTATTAACCTGGGCCTATCTGCCCCTATATTCTTTCTAGATTCTATATCCTCTTCACTGAGTGCCTATCTTCCTACATGTTGGTGTTGGATTTGTACTTGACTTAGTCTTCTATTCTATTCTTATGGACCACTCCATAACTGTCTCCACTTTCTTTACTTTCCCCAAGTCTTATACTAATATTTGAGTCTTTTATTCTCAAGATCTCTATTTAACATGCATCTCTACTCCATAGGACTCACATCTTTTTCACCATTGACTCTTATGCCATGATATTCCACATCATGTTTTTTCATGTCATGTTTCTCAATGCTGCTTATTATGAAAAATTACTTAGACAAAATAGTCTTCAAAATTAGGGGGGCCAACATCACTCCACACTAAGCCAATTGTCCACCTCAACTATACATCATTCTCATGTCCCTTCAAAAATTTAGTCCCCCTCTATTCGATATGATTCTTCATTCTATCCTAATGGTTTAAGGCATTCTAGAGCTAGGACATGATTTCTTCTACCTTCACCTTAATCTTATTTTTCTCCTCAAGCTACTTGAGAAATTCACCTGATTGAATTACCAAATGCTCAAGGGATGAAGAAGCATCCTTATGAATGTGTTTGAGCAAGGTGACTTCTATTGCAACCTATCCTTATAGTGATGTGAAATTTTAATTAATATCTTGGTGATGATCACTTATTTTATTTTGCAGAGCCTCCACATCTTCAAATGATTTGGCATACATAGTTCGGTCTTTTATTACTAACATGTTGTTAACCAATTGCTAGCACTAAAGCTCCTTTGTCTGAAGCCTTGTTTCTAATATTTTTTCAAGCTACATCAGCTTAGTAAAAACCCCATTTAAGATGGGAATTGTGTCACCAACCCTATTAAAAAATCTCTTATAGACCTCCATGGCTTTAGTGAATTATTTTATTTCCCATGTTTTATCATGTTGGGGTCCGGTCTGGTCCTTGCATCTCTTCAAGAAAAGTTCTACTAGGATCTATAATTTGTCAATTATTTCACACTAAGGGATACCCCCTCCAATAGATATAGATATTTGTTCAAAATTATCTTACAGAGGGTCAAGGTCTTTACCCAAGTCATTGTTTCTATCTCCAACTGGTGCTTGATCTCGGTCAACTCCTCTTCAAGTTTTATTCTCACAATGCACTTGTTGCAATATAGATTAATCTTTTATGAATGATTCTTATGGAGCCACATTACATAGGATTCATCTAAGGCATTCTTCCTAGTTATCTCATGTGAAAAATTTAAGAGTGTCATGCTTGCCTATGTCAAAGTACACATTCAAGGATATACCCAAAGTGTGTTTGGAAGTTCTATCTCTCCTGATTCTAAAATCAAGCTTTCTAATGGTGGTTCAAAATTATGTTTTTCATTATAGATATCATAATAAAATGACATTTATCATCAATTCTACTTGGTCAATTCCTCTGGTGAAAAATGTAAGAACATAAATAAATGCTTATCTAGTACTCCCTTTTGGTACTAAGCGCAAAAGTTCATCAGTGTATTGGTAGTTTATGGCCTCTATTCGATGGATTCATCAACTAGCTCTCCCCCTTATAGGGATCTCAATCTAGTCTCTCAAAATCCATGCCTTCATTATGGTGTCTAGGCTCAATATGAAGACCACTCATTCTGAAGGCCATGTTTAAACCATCCCTCTCTTTACTCGTGAGATCTTCAATATCCACTTGTTCTTCCTCAAGGGTGGTTTATTCATGCCATGTTGGTGAAGGTGTCTTCTCTTGTGCTGAGGTGGATTTCTCTTCTTGTTCTACTTCAAAAATATTTCTTTCTGGTGTTTCCTTTAGGGTTGTTATCTTTTGTTCCAAGTCACCATCCTTAGGTACTAAAGTTTTGAGTTCTAAAAGGAATAGATTGTGTTGATATTTTCAGGCATTCAGGTCAACCTACTGGTAGAGTATCATTGGGTGGTGTAAGAGTAGTCCTTTACCAGTTAGCTTGCTCTAGTTGAGTGATGGTACAACATCATGCCCTTGTATTTTATACTTCTTTTAGCTTACTATCTCTAGTGGGGGTGGAATAGTTTATTTTTTTATTATCTATGCTCCTTGATGTCTTTTTTCATGGTTTCAACATATAAAATAAATAATGAATGGAATTACCAATCAAAATCTATTGAAATTTAATGTCAGTATTATTTGACTCCATCTTCTCCCTATATACCTTTTTATTCTTGGGTAAATATATAATTAATCAAGAGTGTGAGTCTCAGTGTCAATTTTATTAGCATCAATTTTAACATGGTAGGCTTCATAAATATTTTTGATGTCATTCATGAAATACCTAGCAATGAAGATATATGGTAATTTAAGCCATCAGACAAGTCATCTTAGGGAATCATATAGATGCACACTAGAGAGCAGTGTTTCTTAACCATGAACTTGGTTTGGTCTCCAAATTATCCAAGCAAGTCTTTGGGAATGTACCACTCATTCCCAAAGGCTTCCTTCATGCCATCATACCACCCCTTCATCTTAACCTTATGCGAGGGAATTATCATGCCAAGGCAAGTGAACACTTTAAATCTCTTCACAAGGGATTTATGCTCAAGAGCGTAAGCCTATTTTAATTCACCAGTTATGTATTATGGTACATCAATATCATTACAAACTAATAACAAAAGGATAGCACCCCATGCAAATTTTTGGTCCAGTAAGTGGTGGGCCTTTTGCATCTGTAATTATCAACAAAATAATAAGAACAGTTATAATTTACTCTAAGAGTAGCTTGATGGGCAACTTATAAATGCTCCATTTCGACATCTTTCCATCTATCCATTCCTCTAACCTTGGTCATTATTAGACACACTACCACTTTAAGGGTTAGATCTTGGAGACTTATAATGTACATTGTATGGCCTTGTTTTCTATATTCAAGTGCCATTGTAGTGTTCTCATCCTCCTCGTGGTCCTCCAAGTTTGAAGTAAGGTCAGTACCTAAGAATTTTAAGCCTATAAATTTTATCACCCTTTGGGATGTGATTCACATCCAACACCTAGTAAAATTGAAAGAATCTTCATGCACATGCAAAATAAGAAACCTAACTTCTTCCACCGACTTCCTAAAATATAAAAGATTAAATAACTAAATGATTCATGCATTATTAATCTTATTAAAATTCTTAAGTCATACAAAAGTTCATTTTAGTTTTTCTAGCACTCTAACTAGTAGTCATGCTATAGTTTTACCTAATTTCTAGGCTAGCGATGATTATAGTTAGAAATATTAAAAATGGGCACATTTGACTCCCACTTCTCGATGTGTAACATTGATTCTAGATATTGCATTTCTTATATTAACACCAGGGATGGGGGTGGTACTATAACCTTCTTCTTATCCCATCATACCATCCCTAATTCTATTTCTCCCCTTTCCTTAGCCTAATGTGATAAACCTTCCTCGTGCATGCTAGACTCTTTAGGTATCTCTTCTCTGATCAAAACTAGCCAAACACCCACATTCTCAAATTCATATTCCTCATGTTCATAGGTATGGGATTGCTATGTTGGGACTTTTTATTTAGATACGTCACCCTCCATCGAGCCCAAAGGTTGAGGTGCACTCATTTGACCCTCTTGAATGAATATGTGATTATTTCTCTGACTCAGTCAGTTTTCCCATTTCAACATACTCTAATGGAAAATGTATACCTATGAAACCTATAATTATTTATACATTCACTTCCTCAATCACTCTTTCAACACTTTCCCTATTCACCAAAATTGCTTCACTCCACAATTCTCAAATTAGTTACAAATAGTTGAGCTACACTTGTCTGACAGCTTAAAAATGTTTTTTCTAGCATCTTGATAACACTCCTTTGATTTATTAAATTTATCAATTTTTAAAATACTAAAATTTAAAATGATATGTGTTTAACCTTTTATAGCCTTGAGGTGCTAATCCACATTTACTTCCCCACTACCTCATCTATCACTTCATGCGATTAATGCTCTAACAGAATTTCCATGATAACCAAAACTATACTACAATAAAACCAAAATGTTGGGATATTTTCCTTTAAATTGGCATGTATATTCCCTAATTACATGCCTAAGTAAATAATACTTTCAATGTGTTAGTGCACTAGAATTTCATGCAATAATAAGTTCTCACATACTCATTCAAAGCACACAACTTAAGATCAATCCCTGATAACACTCCTTTGAATTATTAAATTTATGAATTTTGAAAATACTAAAATTTAGAATGATATGTGTTTAACCTTTTATAGCCTTGAGGTTCTAATCCACATTTACTTTGCCACTACCTCATCTATCACTTCATGCAATTAATGCTCTAACAGAATATCCATGATAACCAAAACTATACTACAACAAAACCAAAATGTTGGGATCTTTTCCTTTAAATTGGCATGTATATTCCCTAATTACATGCCTAAGTAAATAATACTTTCAATTTGTTAGTGCACTGGAATTTCATGCAAGAATAATTTCTCACATACTCATTCAAAGCACACAACTTAAGATTGATCTAGGATAACACTCCTTTGAATTATTAATTGTGATAGTTAAGCTACGCTTGTCTGATAGCTTAAAAATGTTTTTCTAGCATCCTGATAACACTCCTTTGAATTATTAAATTTATGAATTTTTAAAATACTAAAATTTAAAATGATATGTGTTTAACCTTTTATAGCCTTGAGGTGCTAATCCACATTTACTTCCCCACTACCTCATCTATCACTTCATGCAATTAATGCTCTAACAAAATTTCCATGATAACCAAAACTATACTTCAACAAAACCAAAATGTTGGGATCTTTTCCTTTAAATTGGCATGTATATTCCCTAATTACATGCCTAAGTAAATAATACTTTCAATGTGTTAGTGCACTAGCATTTCATGCAAGAATAATTTCTCACATACTCATTCAAAGCACACAACTTAAGATCGATTCCCATTGATTTTATCACGTGAGGGTGTGTTTGTCTAAATTCCTAGAGAAGGGCACTTGAATAAGTACTTAGTAATAAACTCATCCTTGGTTCTATATCTAACTCATCTTACTAGTTCATCACTTAATGATTAAAATAAAAATAAGTTTTCATAAAATGACAATTGATAATATCAACTCCATTATAACCATAGACAACTAGACACAAGCATTATGTCTACACAAGTTCCTTTTAATTATATTCATAAAGTATATCAAAGAGTATAATGATTCCATAGTTGCAATGATAACCAATTCATAAAAAAATGATCAACTCATCAACAAGATTTCAAATTACATAAATGGGGTATTTATACTTGGTTTAGCCTGATTAATCAATTATAGAAGTAAATACATTAAGTTGACTTGTCAATGATCATCGAAAATCTTGAGTTATGGAATCCATTTATAATATATTCCTATGGACTTGGGCCTATCTACCCCTATATTCTCTATCTATGCTAGATCTTCATCATTAAACACCTATCTTCTCATGGGCCAGTGTTAGACTCGTGCTTGACTTAGTCTTCTTTTCCGTTATTGTGAACCACTCCATAATCGTATTTGCTTTTCATTATTTCCCCAAGTCTTTTGTTAATATCTAATTCTTTCATTCTTGGGTTCTCTATTTAACATGCATCTTTACTCCATAGGACTTGCTTCTTCCATGCCATGATTTTCCATATCATGTCTCTATGTCTTGCCTATTACCAATGGGTACTTAGCCAAAATAGTCTTCACAATTAGAGGCCCAACAAACATCCAATAATGGTGAAACCTCATATGGAATAACTCTTGCTACATCCTCCATGGGAATGATTAAAATTTTAACACAATTATCAATTTCAATGCCTACATCAACACAAGTGGGGTTTTCATCCCCTTTGGTGGCTTCACAAATCTCAAATCTTAATCCCAATGGGTCTATAATTTAAACTCTTCTCCAAGTTATAAAAAAATTAAAATCTAAATTTACAAACATTGAATATATGCTTTGAAATCAAATTATACTATTTATTCACAAGATGTATTACATAATCCTCTAGAACCTCAAATAGTTTTTCACCCTTTGCTAACTGGTTTTATTTCACCCAAGTTCACATTTTATGATGGAAAGCATGATCTTAAATAGCATCTCTTATTTCTATGTAACATCCCTTGATTATGCTTGAAATGATAAACTTTTGACCAAATTATTTCTTGGGAGCCTAAATGACTATGCTTTAACATGGTTTTATGACTTGCCAGTATAATCAGTGAAAGCATTCAAACTCCTAAATGATCAGTTTGTAGCACATTTATGCATAAACATCACTACAAAGTCAACATTCACACAAATTGAAAAAATCAAACAAGGAACCAACAACCTATCAAGGAATGTGTTTTAAAATACATAAATATTTGGCCCAAATGATAAATCTAATGGTAGATAAAGAGCTTCAAGGCATATTTAAGAAAATTTTGCTTTGCACATTACATGAGGTAATTGTTTTTAAAAATTTAAAATATTTTTATGACTTATGCCATATTGTCCATGATCATGAAATGAAAATTATTTCCTTGAACAAGCTTAAGTATGTATCAAACATACCAATTACATCTACTACCAAGTTTCATATAAAATCAAGCTAGACGGTAAAGACTACAAAACCTAAAACATAAACAAGCACAATGATTAATGTAGATGATATTTATGAATTATATAGCACCTTAGTCTTGTACACTTTGAAAACCTACACCTTGGTTGTTCCTCTTAGTTTTGGAGCTTTCTTAGTTTTGAAAGTCTCGCATCTACTCTATCTTGTGCCCCTTGGCCTATCTCTTGGTATAACCAGTCTTATGTTGATGACCCAAACCTTCTTTCTTGCCCAAACTACTTAAAATATGCTCATATTATGCCCTTGAAAGTTTTAAGACTGTACCTATTTTCTAATTACCAAGATATATGCATTAGTCCCAAACCTATGTGTTGACACTAGTGTCCTACCTAGTGTATGTGTCTAGTGCCGTAAAGTCATATAATTTTAAAATGAAATGTATCCTAATGGTTAACCTACATGCTTTAAGTGACATATTTCCCAACATGAGTGATATCTATTCATAATCACTCCTCATTCATTTATCACCTAGAATTTATACCAAAGAGCATTCAATTGAGCAAAGCATCTCTTTTTATTCCTATTTCTATATAAGTCATAGGGACATCACATATATAAGTATGAATTATTAAAGGATCATCCTAATATCTTGATTTTCTAAGTTATAAGCTATGCCACTATTGTAATTGCTTTCCACATATTGCATGATTCACACATATGCCAACATGTAATGGATAACTGCATAAATCTAAGACCCTCTTTAGTGTATTGGATATGTAGGTTGTGCTCATTGATAGAGGGTTATTTGGGGTATATTGGTGCCATGTGCCCACTAACCCATTTTTTCCAAGGTCACTATAAATATGACTAACTATGATTTTATAATTTCATGAGGAATGATAATCTATGACCCAGGTCTTTGGGGTAGATTGATATAGGTGGAGATTCGAGAGTGGAGCTACAATAGGGGAAAAATAAGCTATCATGAGATCATTGAATATGGATGCACCGTCAATAAGAGGGGACACATGTGTGATCAGTTACACATGATGATCTTACGATAGTTGTGGGATACATCTAGTTGATAGAGAGGCCACTGAGGATGGCTAATGATGGACTCGAGTGGTGACTCCTATTTTTTCACTTGTGTAAAGGTAGTCAATAGAGGAGGTTATCTATAGGTAAACATATGGGGAGACCATGGTTGATGATACTGGAACTTGTGATAATTTTTTTGATTTGTTAAGTTTTTGATATAGATCACTAGTTGCATTATTGTTTATGTGTTTAGTGATAGATAGATCATTTGAGATAGATAAACATGAGATATGATGTATATTTGGTTTTTATTTTTCAAGTACAATAGCGAAGGAGCTCAGACAGGGAACTATGATTATGGATACACACCATGATATTTTGGATGGGGTGTTGTCACATTATGATCCATCCACCTTGGTTGATCCTATAGTAACATTTTCTCAAGCTTATGCTAGTTGGTTTAGACTGGTATGGGAGGCTACTTGATAGTAAAAAGCACAAGGGAGATGGATCATAATCACCTTCACGAGTAGGAAAGGGAGAGCCCAAGCCTAGAAAGTGTTGGCATAGTAGCGAGCCATTCATATGGTAACCATTATAACACTTGGAAATGTGTAGGACCAGGTAGACAATCTATAGGGTTATATCAATAGATTGAGATCTTGGATTGCCTAATTGCAATGCACCATTTAGAGGAGTTAGTCTCAGGAATTCATGGGTAGTGTGGCTAAACCATGGGATAGACATGATGGAGCATAGTTGTATAGTTGTAGATATTATATTTTGTACTTGTAATGTATAAATCTCATGATATATATATATATATATATATATATATATATATATATATATATATATATATATATATATATATATATAGGCATTTCTTGGTCTATGATTTGTACTTTTTTGTGGATGGATGTATGGATATATTTCCTTTATAGCACATGTATTTTACTTTCTTTGTATATGTTATGGGAAATATGTGATGTATTTTTTATTTTCTATCAATATATGATACACATGCATGGTTAAAAAGAAAAACAAAATGATTTGAAAAAGTATAAATAATCATAAAATGTAATACACACTATATCATGATGGGAAGTGTGTAAAAACAAAAGATGAATAAATATAAGAAACCAAAATGGTAAAGTAAAAGGTAATAAATGTTTTCAAACTATGCAAAAATTTAGACACCAATTTAAAACAAATAAAATTCATACTATATCACATTGGGAAGGATGGAAATTTGTAATAAAGTGAGAAAAACACTTGAAAATCAATGGTATAAAAAAAATTAACAATAAAGTTAATCATTCATACTTAATCAAAATGAGAAGTATGAAAAGAAAAACAAAATGTAAGTATAAATCAAATTAATCATACTAAATCAAAATGGAAAGTATGAGAAAATTAATAAAATGGTAGTAAACATACATGCAATTGGAAAATAAGAAGATAAAAGTGAAGTGTTTATGAAGTAAGCATAAAACACATTAAATCAAGATGGGAACTATGTTAATGATGTGTAAATCATAATGTAACACAAATTATCTCAAATTTGAAGTAGGTAATTTTATTATGATTTGGTTATAGTATGAAATGGTAATTGGAATATTCTGTGAGGAAGGTTGGTACTATCCAAAGTCTTACATTACAACTCACAAAGGTAAAACCAATGAGGTGGAAATAAAGGTGGGAATAATTTAAAGATGTTGTAATGTGGTAAATTATGAGGAGATCCTGGTCCTATCCATGGTCTTACACTACAACTCACAAGGTGACCACCAATGAGGTGAATGGTAATGAGGAGGAAAATAAGGAAATGTTTTGTTTTGGTAATTTGTGAGGAGAGCCTGGTCCTATCCATGGTATTACACTATAAATCACAAGGGTAAACCCTAGGGGAAATGATCATTTAGCAAAATAATATTCTTAAATGAGAAATATTAGGGTTTTTGGAATGAAAGAGGGAATGTAAAAATTCTAGCTACCATTAGAGGGGTTACAAAAAACTTGATTTTTCATGTCTTCTGACCTTTTTCATATCAATTCTATGCCTTGTGAGGTCTTCAAATGGTCCTTTTGATATTTTATTAGCATAGTTTAAGTTAAATTTGACAAGTTTAAGGTACTGCATTATGTTTGTCTTGTGCTAGTCTATCCATACCATGATATGAAAGGGTTGACTCAAAAGGTGACAAAGTTTCATAAGTCTCTCTCAAGTCGTCCCACCCTTTGACCACATTGCATGAACATTTAATACATATTTGTAAAAGTTAAGGTTGTTTTGTAAAGATTAAGGTAAATGTGATGCAAGAGAAAGGTGCATGTAGTCAAGTCCAACACATGTAAAATATAACCAAGATGAAATGTATGTACGAACATACTTGTCAAAGCCTATAAAGGATTTATCTAATGTGCATGTGTGTTAGGAATGTTAGATCATAGTTATTTTTTCAAGTTTAATTTACAAAAGAGAGAGAATCACTCCAAAGAGGGTAGTTTTAGGCACTTTTATGGACTTAGAGAGCTCATCTTCAGGTGAAAACATTTTAAATATGTCTTTTCACCTTACTTAAGTCATTTCCATGAATATCAAGATTGCACAGGTTTTAAGAAGTCTAAATTTGCATTAGAATCTCCATCAACTTCATGGTAGACTAATAATGGTCAACTTCATGTGCTTGGTATAGATAGAGGAAAGAGAGTGATGACCTGAGCTTGTGGGTAGAGGAAGGGGGTCTAATGGCCTTTAAATTTGTGGCATTAGATATCAGATTGGTGCCCCTTATTTATGAATAATCCATTGTTAGGGTGTGGAGCTAAAAGCTTCACCAAGGAGCATACTTAAACAGGTTCGGGTCTACACAGACGCCGGCGTCGGTCAGGAGCGACCGATGTCGGTTAGTAGCAGTTGCAGAGGCGCCGACATCGGCAGTAAGGTCGGCCGGCCACGGTCACAGGCGAACAGGCAGGAACTGACGTCGGTTACTTGCGTGTCCAGAAATCTATTTCCGTGGACAGCAGCGAGTGTTTGCATGATAAGTTTGAGTCGTGGACTCAAGCTTGCGTCTCTATTATTAACAATATTATTTTTAGAGCCCTTGTTCAAGAGGCTTAACTGTTTGTTGTAAGAGCATGCTCAAGTTTCCTATTTCTATATGTAGGAAGATCTTCTTAGCTTAGAATTGTAGTGTGTATAATGAGTGTAGAACTGTAAGAGTAGAACATTGTGAATGTTTGAAGGACAGTACAGAGTTGCATCAATCCAGGTTGTTGGATTTGAGTGTACTTGAGAGAGAGCTCTTGAGGAATAGAGATCTAGTGAGAGATCTTGTGTGCATCTGAGAGAGGTGTGGAAGAACGAAGTTTCTTCAAATTGTATTCCTATTGTAAAGAGTTTCAATACAAGTTTTCAGGGTGTTTTCTTGTATATCTTGTTCTGTGCTATTTATCATTTCAGTTACTTATCTATCTGATTTATTTCCGCGTTTATTGCTTTCACAAGTGTAATCTATTGTTGGTTTGATCCCCCAACAAGTGGTATCAGAGCCTTGGTTATAGGTTACAGGTTACAGATTACAGGTTGCTCACAGGTTTCTGCAGGAATTTCTGTTTGAGTGGGAGAAGCAATGGCAGAAGAAAGTAAGCTGAGAATGGAAAAGTTTAATGGCAAGAACTACCAACATTGGAGAATGCAGATAGAGGACTATCTGTATCAGAAGGATCTCTACTTACCGTTAGGTGGGATAGCAAAGAAGCCCAAGGACATGGAGGATGAAGAATGGGAAGTTCTTGACAGAAAGGCTCTTGGGTCTATAAGACCGAGTCTGGCCTCCACTGTGATATCTAATTTGTCATAGGCAAAAACAACGGTAGAGTTGATGACCACGTTAGCAAATATGTATGAAAAACCCTCAGCTTCAAATAAGGTATATCTTATGAAGCAATTATTTAATTTGAATATGAATGAAGGTGGATCTGTTTCTACTCATCTGAATGATTTCAATGGAATTGTTAATCAGTTAAGTTCTGTCAATATTGTATTTGAAGATGAAATAAAAGCTCTTTTGATATTATGTTCTTTGCCTGAAAGCTGGCATGGCTTAGTAATGGCAGTTTCTAATACTGCATCTGCATCAAATATTTTGAAAGTAGAGGATGTGGTTAGTGTTATCTTGAATGAGGAAATACGCAGGAAAAGCACATAAGAGACATCTGGGAACGCTTTAAATTTTGAGAGCAGGGGAAGGCAAAAAGAAAAGAGCAAGAGGAGATCAAGATCTAAGTCTAAGGTGAGAGGAAGATCCAAATCCAGGAATGGCAGGAAGCCACAATGCTGGAACTGTGGAAAGATGGGGCACATAAGCAGAGATTGTTGGTCAAAGCCTAAGGAGGACAACCAGCACGAAGGAAAGGAAGAAGCCAAGGTTGCAGGTATTGCACAGGATGCTTTAATTTTCTCTTTGCATAATAACATAGAATCTTGGGTATTAGATTCTGGTGCATCTTTTCATGCTACCCCTAATAGAGAGTATTTCAGTGACTATATCCATGGAGATTTTGGAATAGTGTACGTAGGGGATGATGAGCCTTGTAAGATTACTGGCAAAGGTAAAGTGTAGCTGAAGATGCAGAATGGCAACACATGGGTGTTGAGAGAAGTGATGCATGTTCCTAGTTTGAAGAGAAATTTGATTTCTGCAGGTAAGCTAGGTGATGAGGGTTGTACAGTAACTCTCATAGCAGATTCTTGGAAGGTGACCAAGGGTGCACTAGTTATGGCCAGAGGTAAGAGAGAAGGTACTCTCTATTTGTGTAATTGTGTTACTAACAAATCTCCTTCAGTTTTATCTACTTCAGGTGTGGATTGTAAATTGTGGCACTCAAGGCTTGGCTACATGAGTGAGAAGGGGATGTCAATACTTAAGTCTAAAGGTATGCTTTCAGATTTGAAAAGTATGGATCTAGAGTTTTGTGAGCATTGTGTATTTGGAAAACAGAAAAGGGTTAGTTTTCTCAAGATCGGGTCTACTAAGAAAAGGCAGAAGTTGCAGCTTGTTCACACAGACGTGTGGGGACCGGCTCAGGTAGCCTCTATTGGCAGATCACGGTACTATGTTACATTCATAGATGACGCCACAAGAAAGGTATGGATCTACTGTATTAAAAAGAAATCTGATGTTTTTGAGACTTTTAAGTTTTGGAAGGCTATGGTTGAGAATGAAACAGGCAGAAAGTTAAAGTGCCTGAGATCTGATAATGGCGGTGAGTTCTGCAGTCTTAAGTTCAAATTGTATTGTTATACACAAGGAATCCGTAGGCAAAGGACGGTTCCAAGGACACCTCAGCAGAATGGTATTGCTGAAAGGATGAACAAAACTATCATGGAGCGTGCAAGATGTATGAGATTGCATGCAGGGTTGCCCTTAGAGTTTTGGGCAGAAGCAGTTGACACCGCAGTGTACCTGATTAACAGAGGACCCTCTACAGCTCTGGATGGTGGAATTCCAGAAGAGGCATGGACAGGTAAAAAGGTAGATCTCTCATATCTCAAAGTTTTTGGTAGTGAAGCCTTTGTGCATATAGATAAGGAAAATAGAAAGAAGCTTGATCCTAAGTCTATGAGGTGCACGTTTATAGGCTATGGCTCAGATGATTTTGGTTTCAAATTTTGGAATCTAGGAACTAACAAGGTAATCAGGAGTTGTGATGTTGTTTTCAATGAAAGAGTGATGTACAGTGATCAGATAAGGAAGCTGGATCAATCTGGGCAGAGCAATAGTGAATTGGACGAAGTTATGGTCCAAAATGAGCTCGCGGGAAAAAGAAATAATCACTTGCAGGAAAACACAGAGACCGACGTCGGCAGGGTTGGAACCGGCATCGGCAGTACAAAAACCGATGTCGGTCATACAGAGACCGACGTCGGCAGACCAGGCACCGAGATCGGTCAGGCAGAACCGACGACGGCGAGTGACAGGGCTACAGGTGGCCGAGATCGGTCACTGTCAAAAAATTTGGGTGGACAGATTGTTGAAAACAAGTCCAAGACACCCACCAGGAGGTCTGAAAGGGTAAGTAAGCCTCCAATTAGATATTCTCCTTCCTTATATTATTTATTGCTAACTGATGGTGGAGAACCAGAGAGTTTTGAAGAAGCATTACAGGTGGAGTCCAGGAGTAAGTGGGAGCGTGGCATGGTTGAGGAGATGGAGTCCTTAAGAGAGAACCAAACATGGGATTTGGTTGAATTGCCAGCTGGTAAGAGAACACTGAAGAACAGATGGACCTAAAGGTTGAAGGAAAGTGAGGATGGACAGATGCGATATAAGGCCAGATTAGTGGTAAAAGGATTTGCACAAAAGCCAGGTATTGACTTTGGTGAAATTTTTTCTCCGGTTGTTAAGATGACTTCAATAAGGGTTGTATTGTCTTTGGTTGCTTTTGAGGATTTGCATCTCGAGCAGCTAGATGTTAAGACAACGTTTCTTCATGGAGATTTGGATGAGGAAATTTATATGGAACAGCCAGAAGGTTTCGAGGTCAAGGGTAAGGAGAAGTTTGTGTGCAGGTTAAAGAAAAGCTTGTATGGCCTCAAGCAAGCTCCAAGGCAATGGTACTTGAAATTTGACAGGTTTATGACTGATCATGGCTACAGTAGGTGTCAATCAGACCATTGTGTGTATTTCAAGAGATTTGATAACGGTAGATATATTATTCTATTGTTGTATGTAGATGACATGCTGGTCGCAGGGTCTCACATGCAGGATATCTCTGAGCTTAAGGAGAAGTTAGCTCAAATGTTTGCTATGAAGGATTTGGGAGCAGCGAAGAAGATCCTTGGCATGAGCATTAGGAGAGACAGGAAAAATCACAGGTTGATATTGTCTCAAGAAGATTATGTGAATAAGGTGTTGGAGAGGTTTAATTGCAGGATGCAAAACCGGTAAGTACACCTATGGCTGGACATTTTAAGCTAAGCAAAGAACAATGTCCCAATTCACATGATGAGGTAGAGTACATGAGTACGGTCCCATATTCTTCCGCAGTAGGGAGTTTGATGTATGCAATGGTGTGTACTAGACCAGATATTGCCCAAGAAGTGGGAGTAGTAAGTAAGTATATGGCTAATCCAGGTAAGGAACATTGGAAAGCAGTTCAATGGATCCTTAGATATCTGAGAGGAACCAGCAACAAGCATTTGTGCTATGGAGGTTCAGATACTTCTCTACATGGCTATGTAGATTCAGATATGGCAAGAGATTTGGATGGCAGGAGAAGCACCACAGGTTATGTTTTTACTGTAGGTGGAACAACGGTTAGTTGGATATCTAAGTTGCAGAAGGTTGTAGCCTTGTCAACTACAGAAGCAGAATATATTGCAGCTACAGAAGCTAGCAAGGAGATGATATGGATGACACGGTTCATGGAAGAGCTTGGAAGGGAGCATGGGAGTTGCAGATTGTACAGTGACAGTCAGAGTGCAATCCATTTGGCCAAGAACTCGGCCTTTCATTCTAGAACCAAGCACATACAGCTAAGGTACCACTTCATACGGCAGGTATTGGAAGATGGTGAGTTGAAGCTGGAGAAGATTCATACAGACAAGAATCCTACTGATATGCTAACAAATCCAGTTACTAAGGAGAAGTTGAATCTTCATTCAACTTCTATTGGTCTTCATGATTGAGTTGAAGATGGAGGAGCTAGAAGATGATGCTGTACAGGTTGGTGCAGCTGGTTTATCTCCAAGTGGGAGATTGTTAGGGTGTGGAGCTAAAAGCTTCACCAAGGAGCATACTTAAATAGGTTCGGGTCTACACAGACGCCGGCGTCGGTCAGGAGTGACCGACGTCAGTTAGTTGCAGAGGCGCCGACGTCGACAGTAAGGTCGGCCGGTGACGGTCACAGGTGAACAGGCAAGAACCAACGTTGGTTACCTGCGTGTCCAGAAATCTATTTCCGTGGACAGCAGCGAGTGTTTGCATGATAAGTTTGAGTCGTGGACTCAAGCTTGCATCTCTATTATTAACAATATTATTTTTAGAGCCCTTGTTCAAGAGGCTTAACTGTTTGTTGTAAGAGCATGCTCAAGTTTCCTATTTCTATATGTAGGAAGATCTTCTTAGCTTAGAATTGTAGTGTGTAGAATGAGTGTAGAACTGTAAGAGTAGAACATTGTGAATGTTTGAAGGACAGTACAGAGTTGCATCAATCCAGGTTGTTGGATTTGAGTGTACTTGAGAGAGAGCTCTTGAGGAATAGAGATCTAGTGAGAGATCTTGTGTGCATCTGAGAGAGGTGTGGAAGAACGAAGTTTCTTCAAATTGTATTCCTATTGTAAAGAGTTTCAATACAAGTTTTCAGGGTGTTTTCTTGTATATCTTATTCTGTGCTATTTATCATTTCAGTTACTTATCTATCTGATTTATTTCCGCGTTTATTACTTTCACAAGTGTAATCTATTGTTGGTTTGATCCCCCAACATCCATAATATTATGAGGTGGTTTTCAACCCTATCAAAACCCTCAAGGCTCAATTTTACATAATATTCATGCAATTGTGAGATAGTTGGAACAATATTAGCATTATTGATGGTCTAGAGGGGTATACAAAACCATCTCACACTTTTATCCACGAAGTTTGGCATGTGTGAATAGTTGAGAAGTAAAACCTACATGTGAGTCAAGTTGTAGGTTTGAAAGAAGGATATAGGTAGGTGTCTGGGCATAATTGAACATCACTCACTCCAAGAGAGATCTAATAAATTTAAATCATCCTATCAATACTCCTATTATCCTCCTTGCACCCACCTCAAGCATCAAATGAACCTCCTTCTTACTACTGGCATAACATAGACTAGTTTTGTGAAGTCTGTGAGGTGTGTTAGGTACTTAAAATAGATGAAAGGAGATTTTTAGTATTTGATGCAATATAATTAGGATTATTCAGACCCCTATAAGTATCATTAGACACATTAAATTCAAATAAGATACATAACTATGTGTGTACAATTGAGTTCATTGAAATTTTACCTATAATAGAATAAACCCTGACCATATGTGGATTCATAGTCATTATTCAAGTTCATTAAAGAAAAAAAACCAACTTAAAACATCACAGATCAACCTCAAGGTGAAATTTCAAGTGATAGACCCTAGAGATCATGGGTTCTAGTATTCTTTATCTATTTACTAATCAAAGAGATATATGAAGTCATGATTGCTTAATGGAATGTGTCAAAGAGGATGGACTGTGTGAACATGGAGGAGTATTGTTATGTGTCCAAATGTACATTAAATATGTTTTGAACCTATGGAATTGTAGGTACATTTTTGGAATTCATGATTCAATTTTTATTTTCCTTCTCTAATAGTCCTAATGAATTTGAGATTTGAATGCCTATACACCATTCACTTCATCTTCTAGATAGACTATGTACTCTAAGGTTACTATGTGAGTTTCAAAGAGGGAAGTGAAATATAAAAAGTTGCCTTATGAGACCTAAATTTAGGTAAAATTTAGGGATAATATCTAAAAAATACTCCATCTTTCCACTATCTTTCACCATCAGTTGATGGAATCTTAGAAGGAATCAGTCCAACTTCCACCTACATGTTAATCTAGGCCTTTGTGAAGAGGAGAGCAATTAGTGTGGTATTTGATGGATTTATAGGAGATGTTAAATTGAAATATATGGTGATTAAGGCAAGTTAATTTAATATTACCCTTAATAAGGTAACTTAATCCAATAGAGTTCAATCTAGTGAACCTACAGTCAAGACACCCCAATGACTACATATAGGAAAATTACATTTAGAAAGGAAAAAAGATGAATGTTATAATGGATTTAATGTATTTAATAGGTTTCCAAAGAGTTAAAATAATGAAAATAATCTCCCAACACTCGTAAAGGATCATTAAAGTGCCAAAAACATCTTGAAGAAATGGTAACCTCAAACTGTTACCTACAGGCCTGTATTAGAAGATGGAAGAGCATTGTGAGACTTGGTGCAAGACCCGATAGTAGATGAGGGCCAAGAAATAATTTAAAATTACCTATAAATTCCAAAAAAAATCTTCATAGAGTTTCTTAACATGGCAGAGGGAAATGAAAATGTTAAAGTGTCTAATCAGGTATAATAGGCCTAAAATGGTCATATGCAGTCATGTGTATAAGAATTACAGAAGCTTGCATGTTTTATAAAAATATTTATGATTAATGGGAATAAATAAGGTAATTTAAGTGATTCAAGGTGATTATATAGGGTTTATAAACATATTATAAAGGAAAGAATGTAAATAAAATCATACTTGGGTTAATTGCAATATTTTGCTAGTGAATCCTAAACATGAGCTAATGAAGGTTAAAGTGGGTGTATGGAGAATAATGGTAAATAATATAATTGGAATAGGTAAATATAGGTGATATATACCTTAATTATGTCTTAAAATTAAAAACCAATCACTTTTGACCCTTTTCACTCATTTTCTTCTCTCTTGACCTCAAAGTTGCAGAACTACTAGCCAGAGAGCCTCAAAGAATCACTTAAAACTATATGAACAAGTTGCATGGGAACCCAAGATCATTTTGAATGTTATATACCATTTTAAACTTGTAATTTTTTTCATTATTTCAGTGATTAAGGTCCTAGGATTTATGAATCATCATTAAGATGATAAACATGTCTCAATCTGCCAAGAAGACTAGAAATGATCTGATGGGTGAAATTAGCTTCCTAAGTGCATAAAATGGATTTAATTACCATTTAAATGATGTAATAAACCTACATATCTCTCTTTAATACCTTCTCAGGCCATTTTTTGTCACCTTTAGGGTATAACTTATACAAAAAGGGCTAAAATGACTGTTTTAAGCTATTTAGAAGCACGGAAAGTTGTGTCAGATCTTCAAATTGGACATGGAGATTGATTAGGAGGTATTTGATGTGAATAAAATTTTTAATTTTATTTTCACATGTGTGAATGTTGACTAGAATCAAATCTAAATTTCGAGGCCTAGAGACCTAATTGAGGGCTAATTAAAGAGAGAAACAAGTGAAGTAAGTGCACTTGCATTTAATTTTTGGTCATGAATTTTTTTAAAAATTTGTAAGAGCATACTGGGTACTAAAAAATATGCTTATTTTTCCAATATCATTTGTATAATGTTCTACACAAGGATCTTTGCATGTTATGAGGGCTTCAAGGAATTGAAGACAAGTATGGGCTTAGGTATGAAATGAAGTGTTGGAGAGTGTTTGATGCATCCAAATGGGTTAAATTAGATTTTATAAGGCATATAAAGGCCCCTCATGGAGATTGGATGCATTCATGAATACGAAATAAATATTTGAGGCTTTCAAACAAAGAGAGGCATAATGAGACTAATGGGTTTCAAGACACCTAAGAAGAGATGATCACTACTACAATGTCAATATAAGAAGGTTATCAAACTGATGCAATGTGTCATGAAAAATGACATAGGATAACTAAAAGTGAAATTTATGATCAAGTATGCTACTTATCACTTTATAATCTAAGAGGAAGGTAGTTTAAAGAAGAAACAAGATGTGTCAAGCAAATAGAGAAACTCCTACAGACATTTCCAAGATGAAGCATCATCAAGAAGGCAACACATGTCATTGAATATTTTATAAACTCATTATTTATTTCAAATCTTTTCATGAGTGTTTGACACTTGTCAATGACTCTCTTCTATGCCCTTTCTCTCTGTCCTCTCATTCTCTATATATGTAGCCTTGTTTGGATTTGTAAGCATCCTCTACATGAGTATGGTGAATCCTTGCTCATTTATATACCTTTTATCAATAAAATAATACTATTTTTACCTCCTTATATTTTTATACTTAGTGTGTGTGTATGGATAGTTTATTTTGTTAAGTAATTTTCTTAGCCTTCCTTGACATGTTGTCCTATTCTAATACCTAGATGTAGTTTGCAAGATTATTTTGCAAGTAATGTGAAGTGTGTAAGTGTGGTGCAAGGGTTAAGTGAGTTTTTATATTCATCAATTTCATCCAATCCATCTTGATTAGTCCTCATTACCTAAGCAACCATCACAACCTCCACATTGAAAAGTTGATGTGGGAGATTTAGATTAGGAGTAGTGTATGTTAAGGTTAGTCTCATGGTCTACATGTGCACATGCAGTTGGTTGGGAGTGATCAACTGATTTTATGTATAACCCTATTATTTATTTTTCTTTCATGTTAATATTTTCCCTTTTCCTTTTCAATGTAGTAGTGGAGCCTAATTGATATATCAAGGAGAGTTATCCCTATAATCTAGAGGTTTAGTCCACTTAGAGGTCACCCAAAACCTAGGACTAATCCCATTGTATAGCTCAATTTGAGAGGGATTGAATCACCCTCTCAAGGGTGAATATTTGATCTATAAAAATAACCAAGTCACAATAATAATTATCTTTATTTGAGTGTAAAGGATAGCAAACAATTATTATACAGAAAATAGAAGAATCCATGAAAGAAGTGAAACCATAAGCATAAGGTTTGAATTCATGAAAATAATGATAAGAAGCCATAATAAAAATTTAAAGAGAATGAAACCATGTAATAAACATGAAACATAATATAATGGTCCATGTAAAATAGATAAGTGAAATCATATTTGACACATAGTAAAAAATATAAGATATATGAATGGATCACAAATCCAATCCAAATCATAAAAATAGAATAATGTGAAAGAACACCATGATGTGTTCATAAATAATGATATATTTACCATAAATATTATCCATAACATCTCTATAAATTTTAATTCTTATGCTAGTTAGAGTCTCATCAATCTTAATAGAACATTGTGCAAAGATTTCTTTCTATATCTTCTCAACTAAAAAGGTAACTGTAAAGGAAAAAGATCAATGTTCATGTGGTATATCTTGTGTGGGATACTTAATGTAATGAATGTATGTATTGACATGAATTATATTTTTGGAGCTAGGAGGAGGTGCAACCGATAGAGAAGGAGGAACCTTATTGAGCAGGTGACCTATAGGAGGAGGAATAATTGGTGCTTGTGTCAACTGTGGGACATAATAATGATTTTGCTAGAACACTCAACATTGATCAGTATGATGTGTATCACACTAATGCAAAATAAAATATACTAACCCATATTTAGGGATGGAATCTAGTAGCATATTGGGAGAATATATGGTCTTGTCTTTGGGTTGAGCACTAGCTAGGTGCAATGTGTCGATGTAGTGCCTAAGTTTTTGGTAGTGGGTAGAAGAATGGTTATTTATCCCATGGAAATATAAAATATGTTTATTAGTAGACTGTGGAGGTATACTAGCTGAATGGGTGGAAGGATAAGCCTAGGGATACTAATATAGAGGGAAATCTTTGGTCCAATAACCAATAACTCTATGAATATCATAATAAGGCTGATCTATCCATTGTGTTGGCAAGGGATCAAGACATGATAAGGGAATAAGACAATCACCAAGGAAGGGGGAGTGTAAGAAAATAACTAGACTAGGCTCCTCTAGAGGTAAGGTTGGTTGTGCATCAGGTCTAAGCACAATGGCTAGCATCTCTAGAGGAAGTAGACTGTAAGAGTCATGATATTTGGAAAAATGATAAGGTCCTATCATGGCACAATCCATGAGCATACTCTTGAGATAATCTAATATGACTGGAGGTGTACCATATGAGTGATATATCTTTACCCTATGAATAGTATTGAAAAGACTAATATTAGGTACTATATAATAAATAACAATAGAAACATAATGAAAAGATGGAAATAAAGAAGAGGGATATCTAAGAACTTCAATATTTTGACATTGGATGAATCCAGATAAAAATGGATCAGTTAAATCATAACCATCCTCATATTTAGGTGTATGCAAGTTAATGGTGCATGTAGGAATTATTTTATCATCTCAGGAAGCATGGTGAATAAAATGTCAATTTTTTGTTAAGGTAATAGGTATGTCATTGGAAGGTAGCTGATAAGATCGAGGTTGAAGAGAAGGAGGAAGTTGGGAGATGATGTGAGGCAAAATATTGGAAGTTTTAATCTTTAGTCTTATCTCATATGGCTCATCATCATCAGATTCTAATAGGTTAGGTGTAATATTTCCAATTAATTCAGGATGGCCATTATAACCTCAGGTGGAGTTCACTAGATAGTTGAAGTGTTGGGATTCCCAAAATGAGACACTAGGTAAAGGTTTAAGAATGGGTATTTTAAAAGTACCACATTCTTGGAATTGTTATAAATTTCAAGGATTTTTGTCCCCTTGAATCTTTTAGATGGCTCCATTATGAGGAAATTTGACACATTGGCATGCAGATGCAATGATTTCTCTCATATGATGAGTCTAAGGTCGACTGAGTAAAATAATGTAAGAAAGTGGAAAGTTAAAGATCATTACTTTCACATGGATGGTAATGGGAGGAATGGGAATGGGAATCCAAACACAACCTAGAGGAGGTATTTTCCTTTTGTCATAGCCTTGACATGTACTACATGTAGATTTGAGGTTGCATTTAGAATATCCAAGTATATAAATAAAATCAAGGGAGATAATAGAAGTGCCTAAACCTTCATCAACTAAATCACACTTAACTTGGATATCACTTATTTGGATTTTAATGAACAAATCAACATCATCCGCATGAAGTAATATCTCATCAAGAATAATAGAAGAGATAGGGTACTTAAGTGAGAGGGAAGTGTCCACTGCTTCATCCACATGGATGGACATCTCTTCATATTGTTTAAGTATATTATATTTAGATCTAGACAAGTTAGCTTCTTGTCCTACAGGTGGCGATTAGGGTTATACATTTTGAATAAAAATTGCATTAGGTATTTTTGAAGATAGGGAGAGGTTCTCATTAGTTATAAGAAGGGGATTTGAGATGGGAAATGGTAAAGTTCCACAATAGGATCCCATTCATAATAACCCATGAGAGAATTGTTATATATATGTGCATAATGTTGCAAGTGCTTATGGGAAGGAGGGTTGAAGGTGAAATTAAACTTGTTTTGATAGGATATGGCTGGTTTAGGTTGGTTTGAAGTGGGTTGAGTGACTTCAGGTGATGTGATGGCTAATTAAGGTATTTCTTGTGGTTTGGTAGAATAAATGATATTGAAAGTTTGAGGTATGTTGTCTTGTGGTGTGGAATTTGGGGGAAGAGTAGAAATGATATGAGAATTATAATCAAGTTGTGTTGTTGAAAGTGGTGTTTGTATGGGTTTTGTTCTTCTCACCCCAAATCCATGATATGAAATGGAAAAGTATCTTAAATTACGTGAAATGGTTGAGAGGTGTAATGTGTGGGTGTTGGATTTTGGTAAATATAAACAATTACTCTTCTCATATTAGTCATATTAACCACATTTTTATCATTGGCATTAAGGTCTATAAGACTTTTAACATTGTTAGTAGTAGGAGTAGGTTGTTCAATGTTGTCTTGGTGGTTAGGAAGGAGATCCTTGTAGATAGATAAATAAGCATTAGCTTGATTTAAATATTGACTTTTATTTCGCATCTCATGAGATCTAAGGGATATATCATATGTTTGTTGACATTTTTAGATAAGGAATTCATGGTCAAAGTTAGGACCAAGAAGAAAATCCATAACAAGATTTCTTAATTGTCTACAAGTCTCATGAGAATGGTCCCAACTTGCATAAATCCAAAAAAAATTGTTTAGATCATACCATGCTTTCATAGGGCAAGTGGGGTCAAGATATCATGGTAGAAGTCTTGGAAGACATTTTTGAAATTTTTCTAGGGATAATGTTTTATGCACGTCAATGTGGTTGTGTTGAGAAAATATGGGAGTAAGAGTGGTTTTAGGGGGAGGAACATGCTCCATGGTGTTGTTTTTAGTAATAGCTTGGATGGTATATATAGTATCATAAGTGTCGGTAACACCATCATTGGTTGCATGAAGGTTTTTATTTTTGATGAGAATGTGAGTGCCCATTATAGGTTGAGGTGATTCAAATTTTTTCATGATGAAGTCTTATCATTTAGCTTGGTCAATAACATCTTCCAAAGTTTTCGGAGACAGGATCCTAACATGATATTATAATTTAGGGTGGAGAACATTGGTAAATAAGTGGAATAGGTTGTCATCTGACATATTATGCTCATATTTTTTAGGCAAGTTTTTCCATCAGTTGATGAAGGTTGCACCATTTTAGTTTTTAGTTGTTTACAATTTATAAATTGGGCTAAGTTGTTTTTAGGAAGATCACTAGTTTGGAATTATTGGACTAGTGAGTTAACCAAGTCTTATAGGCTAGTGATAGAGTGGGGTTTTAATTTATTAGATCAATACATATCATCTCTTGAGATCATTTTATCCAATAAATTGGTAGCAGATAAGGTATTAACCTAAACCCAATCTTTATAAGGGTTACCAAATGTTCTTAGATGCAAGGTAGGATATGTAGATCTGTTGTAAGTGATGGTGGGTTTAATACCTCCTATGTCAATGCTAGTAATTTTAGGTACTAGAGGTTAATTTTGTAAATTTTTAATGGTTTTATTGATAAGTGGAGGTTTTGGTATGAGGTTATCATGGGAATACTAAAGGGGAGGTGAGGGCATTCAGATTTTGCAATCCCCATGGAACTTAGTGAGGTTGGTTTTGGAGATGTATGAGATGTTTTTGTATTTTCACCATCTAATTTTCATTATTGGTTTGAAAAGTATGTATTTGTGTAAGTGTTTATAAAATAAGTTGATTATTTTGAGAAACATTCTGGCTAGTGGATGAGGCATGTGATGCATTAGTATTGTGTGAGGTATTAGGAGCTTATAATGTACTATGAGTGTGTGACGAAGTAGTAGTGGTAGAAAAATAATCATTGGTAGCATTGTTAAGGATTTGGGTGTTTTGAAAAGGCCCACTAGAATTTGAACCTACCATGTTGGTAGAAATACTTGGCATAGAGGTTGAAGAAGACTAGAAGATGATGTCATGGTGTGGGAAGGAGACATTATAGAGGGAAAAGATTTAAATGAAAATAAATGGGTTCCCCCAAATCTTTGGGAAAAGATAGTGGAATGTGAATGGGGTTTTCCTATATGATGGCCCATCATGAAGTCATAGATGGTTTTATGATCTTTTCCTCTATGTTGAGGGTTTTCATCGATGAAAAAAAAATTCCATTATGTATCCAAGATCACATTCATATTCAAAAAAAAAAAAAAAATGGGTTAAGTGTCAATGAAGAATGGGGAGGAGTCCCATAGTTGGTATTGAGGGTGGAAACATGGATATTATTTTGATCCATGATGGGTGCCATAAGATGTGTCTTAGGGAACCTATTAGGATTGGTAAAACTCATCATGTTTTATTGATTCAATTTTGTATTTATATCCTCAAGTAATAAATTCATGATGAAAGAGGGAAACTAATTTTTATAAAATATTGAAGTTCAAATGATAGGATATAGGGTTGAACTAGTTGGTACTAACTTGTAAGATAGTAGACAGAACAAGCTACAAAAAACATAGTCAAACTGGTCGACTATGTTCTACAGATGGTAAAACTCAGAGAGTGTAAAAGGCACATAGTCAGATAGGTCAACTGTGTGGTGAAGGGAAAAAAATAATCAATTTTTAAGATATTGGGTCAAATAGAATGACTATGTTTTGTGGGAAAATAAAGATTGTAGGGAACACAATTGAGAAGATTTATTTTGTGCTAAAGGTAGAGACAAGTTTTAATAATTATGACTATAGAAAATATAGTGTTATTATAAAAAATACTTGAAATAAACACACAAATAATTGTATTGATCCAATCAATCCAGTTGTGGAACACAACACAAAACTTGCACCAATGTTGGCTGATACAAGTTTTGCAATACAACATAAAATTATCAGAGAGTAAGTAGAAAAGATAGAAATTCTAATCTATGTGGTCATTCCTAAATGTTCTAAATTATAATAATTTTATAAATAAATGTGATAAATATTTAGATAGAACAAGGAACTATAAAGTTAATCTAAGGATGGTTTCAGGTAGTTGAGGTTCAAAGGGATTTGTATTGGCGATGGTAGTGGCTTGATATTGAGTCATACCCCCTCACTTCACAATCCCATAGTGATAAGGGTGTTGGGTGCTTTGCCAATATATACCATCAACCACATATTTATACTTGACCAAAAAACCAAGTTAGTTTCCCCCTTGGTGATGAAATCCAAGTAGGTAGAACTTGGGTAGAATTTGTTTAATGTTATTTGATATTATGTGGTTCGTAAAGTGTGTGAAAAAGAAAAATAGTGTTACTAAATCGATAAATTGAAACCTCCTATTTAGTGTATGTGTGCTACTCTAAGTAAGCAAACAAAAAAAATAAAAGTGAATGAATTACTAACAAGATAATTTAAATCCTTTGCTTGAAGAGTAGAGTGTCAGTTTAGGCAACCATGTATGCAAACAACACATAACAAAATCGATTGGGTTAGTTCTATCTATTGAAACAAGAGAAAGAAGAACATAATTGAATGAATTAACTATGTCTTCTAGGTAGGAAATCGAGCTACAAAACTATGTCGATCTAGTTAACCTAGTTTTTTTGTAAGGTTACAGTTTTATAGATTGAAAACTATGAAAAATAAGACTATAAATGAAGAACATAAATGACTATGATGGTAAGAATGAATCTGGTAATTTTTTGAGATGTTGAAGTTGTTATTTTATATTCTATTGTTCAAATGATGATTTTTATTCTACTAAAAGAGTCAATTGGCTCAACTGAATTTGAAAACCTATATGTAAATAAGCTAATTGAGTCGAGCTGATTGATCTAATTAACTATGTTTAAAGATGACCTACATAGAGAAATACAAAGTCGATTGCAGTGACTGTGTGTTAAACCTATGCACAAAATGTTAGACTGTATTGATAGATTCGATCTAGTATTTTAGAAACGAAAATATATAATAAATGAAGGCATGAAAGAAAACATATAAGTATTAATTCACTTCAGGTTCACCAAAATGTATATAAGGGAAAATAAAGTTGATCTACAAATCTATCCTAGCTCATAGAAGATAAATCACACTAGCCCTCCTCATTATTGGTAGATTTAGACAATCAAGGTCAAGACCAATATGGATCCACTAGACCTAACTAAGGTGTCCCTTACCACACAATATCACTAGAGAGGGTTCCAAGCCTCTAGTCAAGTAATACCATACAATAACCTTATATAGGTCTTATATTTTCTTATCAGCGTGAATGATAAAGTAAATTAAATCTAATATAGTGATCACCAAATCATATGGTATAAATTATGGGTAATAAACATAAAATTAAACATGAAAATAAGAAACTCTACTTAAGTCAATGTAGATGTAATCCTAATGCATGGAGAGAGAAACATATTCATAAGCTTACAAATGCAAATCTATCTACTTTAATAAAGAAGATAAAGAGTTAGGAATACTTACCTTTGAAGACAAACCTGTTGGGCCTCAATCTCTATCTTGGTCAAGATGCTTTACAAGAGGTTGTTGTGGTTTGTAAGGATAACAAATATAGGTTAGTTCTAGGCTACATGACTTCTCCTATGCATCCAAAAAACTTATTCCACAAGACAATATTCTTGTCTCCAAAGGAAGTATGAATCCCTAAGTAATGGCTCCTTGACTAGAATGGTGGATAAGTAGATGTGAAAATAAATGATTAACTCTCTCTCTCTCTCTCTCTCTCTCTCTCTCTCTCTCTCTCTCTCTCTCTCTCTCTCTCTCTCTCTCTCTCTCTCTCTCTATGAAATGACAAAAAAAGATGTATTTATATAGTTAGATCTAACCCTAAACTCTTATGAAGTTTTAGTCAATAGAGACATCCTAATTGACCTTTTTATTTAATAAATAAAGAAGTTAGTTCCACAACTAGGTCAGTCAAGGTAGACCTAATCTTGTAACATACTTTATATTTTAAGTATAGGGTCAGCCTAGGCTGACTTTGTTCATTATATGGCAAAAAGAGGTTTTGGCTTAGGTAGGGGTTATTTGGGTGGTGAATTGATTAGAGGACTGTATAATAGAGGGTTCAAATCTTATGGAAATGTAGGATAGGTTTATGTTGGTTTCAAATGGTGGTATAGGGAACAATAATCTTGTGAAGCACCAATGGTTTGCCCACCCCTTCCCTGATGCACCCTTTAAGGTGTTCACTTAGAGAGATTGAAACTTGATAGGTTCCTGCAAGAGAGAATGTGTCAGTAAGTGGTAAAATTAATAAATATTGTGTGTATACACACTTTCCTATTCTTATTTTTAACTTTGGAGGTCCTTTTCCAATGCTCATGTTAGCCTACCTCATCTCCTAATGTAATTGTGATAGGATAAAAAATGCATAATGCAACAAAGTTTTTCAAGAGAGGGTTTTTTTTCAAATTTTTAAAATATGATAAATGTTAGCAAATGTTAATGGATTCTTGAAATTTCCCATAATTTTGGTTTTCAAGTTTCTTTGAGAAGAATTAAAACCATATCATCAAAAGTTATATCTAATCGATATTTTAACACATTAGTGTGTCTTTCTCTTCTTGTCGAAATTAAACATATTGTCATTAGTGGACCAAATTATGCCCCTTATTCACTCAATTACATGATTCATTTGATTAGATGTGAAATTGAGGTTAATCAAGCCTAACTCATTCATACAATTGAGGTGGGTTTTGGGAAAAGTGCATATAATTGAGTTCTATTTATGATTTTCTTTTTTTTTAGGTCATTAGTGGACCTATTTCAGCTTAAAAATTTCCCAATTAAGTGGAAGCAAAGAAATTAAGGTGGATATATTAGAAATAGAGAAAAAAGGGGTATTTGGTTATATTTGATTCTCCAAATAAACTTACATTATTCATGACATGGGGCTTGCCCAAGTTGAATCCTTCATTGATCTAACTAACTAATTGGTTCAATCAATGACAAAATTGGGGCTAATTGAGCCCCAAATTCCATTGTTTAGTCATAACTATGTTTATGAAGATCAAATTAGCCCAATCTATGTCCTTACTTGATCCAATCAACTAATTAGTTTGATCATTGATGATGATTGGGGCATGTTAAATCCAAAATCACATTTTTTGTAACTAGCTAGATTCATGGGGATAAAATAGGACCAATTTGCATCTCTCATTGATCAATTCAAGTAATTTGTTCAATTAGTGATGAAAATTGGGCCAATTGAGCCCTAAATATCATTATTTAATCAAAACTAAGACCATGGGGCTCAAATTGGCCCAATTTGTGTCTCTAATTTATTATATTTTGATCTACAAATCAATCAACATTACTCATGACATGGGGATAAAATTGAACCAGGTTTCATCTCTGATTGATCCAATTGACTAGGTTTTATTGGTGATAAATTTTAGAATAATTGAACCCCAAATTGCATTATTTAGTCATAACTATGTTCATGTCGATCAAATTGGCCCAATATATGTCCTTGATACAATCAACTAATTGGTTTGATTAATAATTAAATTATGGGAAATTGAGCCCCAAAAATTATTGTTTTGTCATAAGTAGCTAATTTGCATCCCTAATTGATCTAATAAACAAATTGGTTTAATCAATGACATAATCATGGCCATTTGAATCTAAAATCATAGTTTTTTAGTCATAATTATGCCCATATGGCTCAAATTGGCCTAAATAATGTCTCTAATTGATCTAATCAGCTAATTAGTTTGATCATTATTGAAATTAGGGCAAATTCAACCATAAATTATGTCATTTAGTTAAAAATACTTTCATTGGGATAAAATTGACCTAATTTGTGTCCTTTATTAATCCAATCAATTAATTGGCTAGATTAGTGACAAAATTGCAAAACTTTGATCCCCAAATCACATAATTTAATCACAACTAACTTGGTTCATGGGGCTTAATTGACCCAAGTTATGCCTTTGATTGATCCAAATGATGAATTGGTTAAATTATTCATGAAATTTGGGTTAATTTAGTCCATAATAGAATCATTTAGTTTAAAATATATAGGTTCATGAGGCTCAAATTGTCCCAAGCTGGATCATTGATTGATCCAATCGAGTAATTAGTTTGATCAATGAAAACATTAGGGCCAATTGAGCCCCAAATCACATCATTTAATCACAACTAGCTAGGTTCATGGGGTTCAAATTAGCCCATGCCACATTCTTGATTTATCCAATTGACTTAATTGTTACATTAGTGATAAAAAATAGTGCCAATTATGACTTAAATAGTATCATTTATTTTTAACTACATTCACATGGCTCAAACTACCCTAAGATGCATCAATTATTGATCTAATCAGTTAATTAATTCTATCGATGATGAAATTGGGGTGAATTGATCCTTAAATCTCACCATTTCATTGTAACTATGTTCATGATATTTATATTGGCCCAAGCCATGTCCTTGATCACAAAATTGATTAATTGGTCTAATCGATGATGAAATTGCAGTGATTGAACCCTAAATTGCATCATTTAGCTACCACTAAATAGTTCCACATGGCTCTAACTGGCCCAAGTATAATCTCTAATTGATCTAATCAACAAATTGGTTCAATCACTAATGAAATTAGGACCAATTGAGCCTAAAATTGCATAGTTTAGTTGTAACCACATTCATGGAGCTCAAAACAACGTAAGTTGTGCCCCAAATAAATCTAATCAATTGATTGGTTCAATCAATGAACTGAAACTAAGGTGAATTTATCCTAAATCATGTCATTTAGTCACATCTATGTTTGTGGGGCTTAAATTGGCCCAATCTACATCCTTAATTGATCCAATCAAATAATTGGTTAGATGAGTGACAAAATTGAGGCAAATAAAGTCCAAAATTTCATCTTATAGTCATAACTATGTTCACAAGGATCAAAGTAGTACAATCTACATCCTTAATTGATCAATCAACTAATTGGTTGGATCAAATAAGAATTGAGCCCTGTATCAAAGTGTTTTGTTGTAATTATGTTCATAGGGCTTAGATTGTCCCAATATATGTCCCTGAATAATCTAATTGACTAATTGGTTCAAGCAGTAATGAAATTAGAGTAAATTAAGCCCTAAATAACATTGTTCAATAATCAATGGTATAGGGAAAAACCATTCACCAACCTTAACTTCTTGAGCTCCCAAAGCCTATGCAATTTTTGTTGGTGCAAAATGTTTGCACGAGTGGTCATAACTGGTAGAGACTATTTTCCATAATAATGCACTTTACATATAATCTTATAATTTTTTAAACAATCATAATTGATTCACATAATTTTCTCATATAAATAATTTTCTAGGAAAATCAAATTTCATACATTTTATCACTCTTTATTTTCCTTGAATACATTATTTGTTTTCAAATTTTCACGCTTAATTCTAAAATGAATGTGGTATTAATTTTTTTTGTTGTGGTTATGATAGATGTTGCTATTATAGAAATGTTTAAACATTTATTTTTAGTATTGTGGGGTATATATGTTTCAACTTATTTAATAAAAAAGGAATATTTGATGATAATTTTGATTGTTAAGAAGAACAATTTCAAAATAAAGAATATGCAATATTATAAATTCATGAATTATTTCTATTAGGATAAGTGGCTTTGAAAAAATTCTAGTGGTTAGATTTTATATTTTCACTTACATGTTAGAAATAGAGATTTTTTACAACATTTGTCATAGTTCCAACCTTAGGTTTATTTTTAAATACAATCACTTAATCCCTAATTTCATTATTTTTATGTACAACTATAAAAGGCATTGTCATGCTATCTCATTTTATTCCTTTTCATTTCTACCATTTTTCATTATCTTTGCATTCCCATAAGTGTGTTGTGAAAAAAATGATTGCCAACTGCAATTGAGTTTTCACATTTGACTCCTTTTCATTTTCATCATTTTTCATTATCTTTTCATTCCCACAAGTGTGTTGTCAAAACAACTAGCATCAATTACAATTGAATGTTTTTACATAAATTTTGAATTTCATTAAATAAAAATAATAAGAAAGAAATTATGTTAGTTTCTTTTAATGGACTTAAATTCTAATGATTAATATTAGTTTTTTTAAGAAAATGGTTGTAAGTATAATTCTATATTTATTTAAAAGTGAAGGTTTTTATGCTATTTATTAAACTTTATTTTAATGATATAAATTTAAGTGTCATAATTTTTTTTAATGCAATATCAACATTTGATTTAATAAATAAAAATGAAATTATTAAAATTTCATATTTTGGAGATAAAAATCAAAATAAAATGTCAAACAAAATAATCCCACATCCTTGATGTAAATTTTGATGGAGGATGTGTCATCAAAGAAAATTATACAAAATTTGACACTTTTTTCCTCTTCAATTTTAGTGTTAGTCATGTGTTGATGAATGTTGCATAAAGAATAATGCATGTGTCAAAATTGACACTTTGCAAACCTACATTAGCAATCTTAAAAGAAAAAAAATGACACAAAAGTGTTGTAAATTCATGTAAATATATTAGTATTGGATTTGTGTATCTTTCAAAATGAACTTCGTATACTACTGGACTGAATAGACATAATTTTTTATGAACTCCCATGCCCACCCACACCCTTCCCCTACTCACTTTAACTAAAAAATGTTATCTAGTTACTTTCAAACTCAATACACTATACTGGAACCCCTTTCTCTCAATTGATTCCATCTTTCTATCGGAAGGAATCCCTTACATAATCTTACACATTTTATATTATAAAAAATATACTTTAGGAAAAAGTAGAAAAATAATGGGAGATTAGAATCTAGAAAAATAATCATAAATTTAGGGTTTATTAGAAAATTCATTAAGTTAGGAAAAATATTGTACTAGCCAAATTATTTTTTGATATTTTTATATATCTTTACAATATGTGAGGGATCCCCTTTGCATTCCTACTCCATGGTATGTGAGTGATGCTAATTACCCTGACCCCTCTTTACTTACATCTCCCTTTAGAGAGTGACCATAAGATTGTGAGCGACATATACAAAGGTTTTATAAGTGGATTAGGGACAAATATAAGGGGTCTTATTTTGGCACCATAAACCTATCATCAACATAGATGTTAATGGGAATATATTCTCACATACATAATATTTTTGAACTAATACATATTTAGTTTGAATTTAATTGTATTTATAATGTCATTAATTATTATATTTGATTTTTTAATTAGAAACTATAAAGGGAGGATACAACCTTGGCACAAGGATCACATTCATAATTAAGAATATGCTTCTCTATAAAAAGAAATGATAGCTAATGAATATCTTCCCCCACTTACATATACTTGTATTTTATTCATTGTCATGGTGTTTTATATAACATGTGTACATTATGATGTTATATTTTATGAATTTATTTTATCATATTTTAAATAGTCATTGTGTTGTTTTTTATGCAACATACGTGTTATATTGACCTTAATTAAAATGGAAAATCATTTCTAATTATATATAGATTGATGATAATTATTGTACTTCAAGAGGTTTAGGTGTTGGAAGTGGGTCCCAACCTACTACTAGTAGTGGGGATGTTGAAAGTTGGGTAGATCTCAATGATGTATCAGATGATGTTGACCATGATAATCATGTTGTATGGGGTCAATTATGATTAGCTAAATATATTAATACCATGTTATTGTATTTTTATGTTTACTTTTATTATTATGCGTTTGAATTTATTCTTGTATTGTTATGCTTTTCATTTTATTATTATGTTTATTTGATTTTTATGTAATTATATGTTTATTTATTTAGTAATGAGATTTGAAATGTGGTTAAAACCAATTTGATATAGATTAATCTAGAATAATATTATCCATGTTTACTTATATTCTTCATTTTCATTTATAGTTTGTTGCATTGGAATCTTAGTGTCACAATTATCATATATATAGTGTCACAAGCATACTTTAATTATCTTTAATATGAATATTAACATTATAATTAAACAATATTGTATAATAAGTGTATATTCTTGTAAGTCTAAATAATAATATTAATTATATTTAATTAATTTAAAATTTATATATTTTTATTTAATCTCAAAAATTAAAGCTAGACTAATCTCAACAACTAAGTTGTCTTATTGTCACATTTCAAGTTGACATAAATTAACACCTAAATTTGGATTTAAATTGCCTTAATTTCATCCCTTAAATTCTCCTTAATGTCTCTTTAATGTTTTCGCTTAAAATATCAATGTCGCCCATTAAAATCACCTTCTTGTCTTTAAGGGGTGATGTTAAGATGAATTTAAGGGATGATATTAAAATGATTTTAGCTTGAATTTATCTAGTATTTATATAAGGTGTAGATTAAAGTTAGAATTAAAGTTTTTTTTCCAACATTAAATGTGAATGGGTCAATTTATAATTTAGATAATTCTTATTTTGTGCCAAATCTAGATAATTCTTGTTTTATGCCAAATCTAGATAATTCTTGTATCGTGACTTAAAGTTCAAGGTGACTTAAAATCTAAATTTAATTGAGAAAAATGTTATATTTGTTACTCAAATAATTTTCATGTTCATCATCATAATTCAATCATTGCACATGACAATGATGCAATCTTAAATCTTGTGAAACAAAATTCCCAAATGGGTGCAACTTATGTAGTGGAACAAGTTCAAGAACATGTACTTTTGTTGCTTAAGACATTCTAGTGCCATGAAGCTAGTGGATTTTCCATTAGAAAATGAGGATTTGCCATGAGGATATTGAATTTTCACATCTCCCAACTCTTTGATGCCTTTGATGTAGAATACATATGATTGAAGGAAGATGTCTTATAAAAACCAACCTGGGATAAACAATGAATTTAAAATTCATAACATAGAAAAATAGATTTGTGAATAAGAGTTGGGATTATAAAATTCACACATTTTTGTAAAACTCTTTGGACTAACAAAGTATTCTCAATCTTATCCAACTTTCTATGCTTGTGAAGCTTGTGTAAAATTGCTAAGTTTTCTAAGCTTGCAAAAATCCTTTAATTTTATACAACTCTAAAATTAACTATAAAGCTTTTATAGTGCAAATTAAGCTTTGTGAAGAGAAAATTATCCTATCTTATTTGTTCAAAATCTTTGTCCTATGATGCTTAACCCTTTTAAAAGATGTTCACTTTAAACTTAAGTGCATTCACATTGTATGAGACTCTAATGAATTAAGCTTTAATGTCTTTCGTGAGGGAAGTGATGAAGCTTTTGTTAGGTCCTTTAGTCCTTATCACCCTATTTTTCTTAAAATATGTGTATGTTTAATAGGATTCAATTTTAAAACTTTTTTATCATAACTCTTAGGTAAAAAGTAAATGTAAAGTGATTCCCTAATAAGACATCAAATCAATTTAATGTATGAAATCTCTTTATAAAAACCTGTAAATGAATTAATTTTACATTTATTTCATATATAAATGGAAAACAAATTTATATATAAAATAAATTTTATTTACCAAATTGGTTTTTCTATTTAATTAATGACTATTAAAAAATTTATATATTTAATATTTTTTTAATTAATTTATGCTAATCCTTCTACCCCTCATAGCTTTAGAGACATTTTCCTAAACAATCAGAAATATTATCAATAAACAATAAAATTTTACAATTTCTTTTCATAAAACCTTCTTTCCCCATATTGACAGAAATGAAAACCCCCAACATAAGACCCTGCTGTTACACCCTAACCCCTAAACCCTTGTTTCTTAAATCATAAACTTGTAAATTTCCTACAATACAAATGGAATATAACCATCCCATATTTGTCATTGACAGCAAGGATAGCGATCAAATCTCAATGGCGAATTGGCATGTCTGCCAACCTGTAGATACTATTGTATCTTTTAATTTGCCTTGCCATTTCTTTTCAGCAAGGTGGAGACTTCGCCATAAATTGATGTGTAGTATGCAGCATCATAAATTTATGGGCGGACTTGCCCTACCTATATGTATTTATGTTTCTACCCATTTGTGTCACTAGATTCTGACTTTGACTGACACTAAATTTGATACCTTTTTTCATCCCATATCAAATCCTCTACACCAGTTGGCACCTGGAAAGATAATTTCAGTAGCTTCAATTTGTCTGAATGATCAGCATGATGGGGATCTATCAACCACCACCAGCATATTGCCTTCCATGTCAAATATGCCCAATTAAATCTATTTATTGGAGGGGTGCCTGTTAAGAATAAATGTTATATTATTAGTAATTATGTCAAGAGTCAGTTATGAACGGGTTCAGTTTTCATAATGAAGAAGAATTTGGAAAAATTAAGTGCAATAACAAAAAAAATGGAGACAAACAAAATACCTTCCCAAACTAATAAGTTATAATAAGGATGGAGTAATTATAAGAAATATAGTTTCAGCCAGTTTAGACATTGATAAATATTTTTATAAATTTTTAACCAATCAGAAGTAGGGAGAATAAAAATAAATCAAATAAGACAAAAATCAAATCAATTATTAAAAAAATAAAAAAATATATATTTAAAAAAAAAAAAAAATATTAATTCAATTTAATTAAAACTTAAATATTATTATAAAAACTAATTATTAATTTTTTTAAAAATAATTAAAACAATTAATAATTTTATTCAATATTATAAATGTAATTTTACTCTTTCTTCAATAACCACAATATTAGAAGCTTCTATGTATCAGTGGGTATGAGACAATTAAAAGCACACGCCATGATGTGACCATATTGAACAGTTAAAAACGACCGACATTATTACGCTCTTTAATGCATTCGCTGCTTTTCGAATTCTGGGAACAGAATATCGTATCGCAGGTGATTTGCTCTGGGCATGGGGATGAGACGGCAATGGGCAATAGCACACACCATGAGAGATTGTGTTTTTAATAGAAGACCGTTTTATCGGTTTGATTCCGAGCTTTCTTTTCAACGAGAGAAGATAATGAAAGACGCTCAAATGTTTGTCTATCAATATTTAGGAGAAGCGCTTCAAAATAATGAAAATTTAAAAGGAAAAGCCAACTCTTCTACGAGGAAAGATCTAATATATTAGATAAGGATACAATGCCATTGATCTATATTCTTTATTTTTTTAAGAGTAAAATAAAAATATAAAATGAAATTAGGTACGATTTGAATTACTTGGCATTTAATCGGTGTTACATCAAGAGTAAAAATTTATATCAATTAATAGCTTGGAATGTTAAATATTTAATTTTAGATTTTTAGAGTGTGACATGTGAGTACGGTGTTAGTGCATCAATTATCGTGTAAGGTGTCATTATAAAGCTTTTTAAAAATTCAAACGAATAGGTGATAATTAAAATCTCCAAAAAAGTATTAGTGAGAGTCAAATGTGGGATATTTAGATTTTAGTTAATAGCACTCAATCTACATTATGTATGCACCATGTTTGAGGTGGTAAAACAATAACACATCACCAAGTTATATTTAACAACATATTTTGGGCATTGAGCGAGCCCAACCTTGTACTGAATGAGCCTATACCTGCACTAAATCACACCTAACTAGTTTGGATTTCCACGAGTCCATATATGTGTTGTATCACAAGACAATTTACATTTACATTGGTGTTGAAGGGGAAGGGAAGATGCAGTGCACCTCATTGCACTTCATATGTTGCCTATCCTTTTCTATAAATAATTTCACGTCTTACTATCTTCTCATTACCATCAAAAAGTTTTCCCATTGCCTGAGAAAGAGATTGGTAAGGAATATTTGTTGAAAATGGTGTGCGTGCATAATTTTTTTTATTGTAGGATTGTTTGCAATTTGGTTGATAATGGAAGAAAATGCACATAATTACAATAACATTGTGAAGAAACTTGCTTCAAGTTTGGGGTATTGTTATCCTAGTTTTTGAGTGAAGGTCAAAAAGTTGAGAATTTTAAGCCCTTTGATCACAAATGGTTGATTTGATTCAAAGATGGTCAAAGTCATCATTTCCCTAAGTCAATGCCCTATCTAAAGAGTTCATTGTCAAAATTCAATCAATTGCAAAATATTTGAAAATAAATAAATGACAAAGTGCATGATTTTGGCTAAGTCCTTCCCTTGTGAAGTTTTGAACACCTTTTGAACATACATCATATTTCTAATCATTGCTTGACAGGCTATCTGAATACAATATGTGTTTCAACAACCCATGAAAACCTGTCACCTACCTAGCACATCATCAAACTCATCCTTGCTCTAACACATGTCAAAATCTAAACCTTGCCCAAACACACTCTAGAACTTGACATGCTACTAAGCACCCCTGTCGATCCCGAAGCTCACTTACACACCCCAAGCCCTCCATTAATATGCACTCTTCCTCCACATGTGCAAGGATTTTTAACCTGATTTTAAATATCTTTGCATTCCCATTTTCAATTTTATCACTTACAATCTTACATTTCCTTGAGCTTCGATATTATAGGGATTCATCAATTCAACCTATTTGCAGTCAACACCAGCTAGGGCTTGTTTCTAACAACTTCAACATTAACATTTATATGGTTCCATCAGTATTTGATCTTTGCTCAATCTTCTCTTTCAAAAATTCTCTATAAGAATTTGACAGAGTTTGATTTTTTCTCAATCTTGACGAAGTTTGTCTTTGTTCCAAAAACTATCAGGGTTTGACCCTTTGTTATACATAGCATCAAATTCTAAAGATTGTCTGAACATTCATCAGACCTCAAAGATTGCCTCAATCATCACCAAAATCTGATTATCCACTGAGCACACCATCATATTTTGAAGCTTGCTTGTGCACTTATCAGGATCCAAAACCTTGTTGAACTCTTCATCAGACTCCAATACCCTGCTAGACACCCTATTAGATTTTGATGCTTACTTATGCACATCCTAGAACCTGATCACCTATCAAGCACACTATCAGATTCTGATTCTTTGTTAAACAAACATGTGAACCCTACCATTTGCATATGCACACCCTGAAATCTACTTATTGCTAGAGCACACTCATTTTTTCATATTTCTTCATAGATCAATCTGGGTTTTGGTGTTTCTCACAGGTAGGTAACTTTCATCAGATGTCAACATTTGACACCCTGAATAAGGAGACTCCTAAGAAAAACACTCTAAAAAATACCCATTCCAAAATGAGTCTCCAATTGGAAGAGGACACATATGAAGTATCAATTTCAAGTTGTTCTTCCACCTTCACACTTGGACTAAAAGGTTGAAGAAATAACAAATACTGGCCTAGGCTAGACATAAAGACATGGAAGCATTTCTGAATAGGATTAATGGAGTTCATAAGATAGATTATGGACAAAGCATCCACGATAGTGGACTGGATCAAGCAATTACCTTTCCTACTTTAGTAAAATGTCTAGAACTACTATTAACAATGGCTAAGCACTATGATTTAGAAAAAAAAGAAGTCAAGGACCCAAAAGGAGAGTGTGTCTTATGCTTAGGTTCAAAGCATATTGGTCATTTATTGTATCCACTTGATAGGTAAGCATTTGTCAATTTGACTCCCATATCGACTAAACAATTTTGAGATTTTAACTCTAATTTTTGTTCTAAATGGGTCAACAAGAAATGGTTGACAAAACCAAGGTTCACATCAATAAGGCTTCCTAAGAATATTTCAAGATTTGAGTTTATGGATGAATTCAATGACATGATCACAATCTTACATAGAGTAGTTGGGTGCCCAACTATTATAAATTTACAAACATGGATATACATATACATATGGATTATTCACTAGAATAAACAATTCATCAATTGGGGACAATTAATCAGTGATTCTATTCATAAAAAACTTAAAGAGGTCAATACAACTTCCAAATTTTATATGACCTTTTATATTTCTTATGTTGTTGCTAGAAGAAGGTTCTTCAATGGTTTGAAAATAGTAGGTGGTACTAACGTTGCAAAAAATATATGATTTCTATCCTCAACTCTTTTTGAAGGAAAGTGCATGTCATTTACGTAGAGTGAAAGATACATTTTTAAAATATGTGATTTAAATGTTCAAGCCAAAATCGTACAATCTGAGATGTCAATTTCAACATCTATTAAAATTTTTAGATTGGGAGATTGGTTCATACAATTCCCAACTTTCACCTATTTGAGAATTTGTGGCTAGGAAATTGTTCTATACATGATTTCAAAATATGTGGATGACAAGTGGGCTTTAATGGACCTAGTGAGATAGTTTACTAAAACACACAAGCTTATGTCTTATAAACACAATTCTGGAATAAAGTTTCCTATCTCAATTGATAGGTACACTTGTGCTTCTTTGGCCAAATCCAAATTGATTGATGAAAAATTGACTTGGGTCACTATTCATTCATTTGAAAGCCAGCCTTCAATTGCTGCTAGAGGCCTAGTTTAGAATATTCTTTATTCTTCATTTCAACATGTGCACCACTTTGAATACTATTGGATGGATCCTGATGATGAGAAGAACTTGAGAATCTTTGATTACTCACGATTTACCTTGGAACAAGTTATTTTATTTGACATAGTGGAGATCAAGAAAAATAAAGTAGATGATGAAAATGTATTGGATCCCATATATGAAAAAGAAAGAATTGAATCAAAGCCTCTTCCAAAAATAGATTGGCATAGAAAAGAATCTACTTCACTAACTGATAAAACTCAGGGTGTGTTGAATAGGACCCTTTAATGGTTAAAAATCAAAGGCGTCAATGTTAGTAAAGGAGGATTTCCTCCTTCTATAAAGGAAACTAAACTAGGAACTTCTCATTTATAACATCAAATAGATATAGAGACAACTAAAATAGGAGGAACCAATAAAGAGTCAAAATAGATTGAAATAGGAACATAAATTAAAGTTTCCATAAAGACTATCCCATTACAAAAACCTCTCAAGTTGAAGATAAGAATACTAGGATAAAAGTTTCTAGGTACTCAAAGCATTTATATTACATAAGAAGCTCCTATTGATAGTTTTTTTCAACCTCAAACTCTAGTAACCAATATCACACAATAATTTATAGCCTCTGATTCATCATTGTTATTTTATTCTTATATTCCTTCTCAACTTGATTCTTCAATGTCATTATTTCTTGTTAAAAATGTTGAATTTCCAACTAAACCTTCTCCTGAAACCACAATTGATACATTAGGAAAGGAAGAAGGTGAAATAGTGTTTAAAAAATATTAGGCTTTTTCAACTTATCACCTTTCTTCTATGACTCAATAGGATTCCAATATTGCTCTTGTGTAACAGCCTTCTAGTGCAAAAGTTCCTAATTGGATGAATGAAATAGGAAATAAAATAAAGAAGATTGAGCAGCCACAAGAAATTGATTACAATATTTTGATGACTATTCGTTCTTGTGTGTCTAAGAAAGCCCAAAATAGTCTCAAAAATAATCATAGATAAAAAAGGAGAAAGATATGCACAAGTGGTAGTCCCTCATGTAGATAAATATAAGGACAATGTTGAATCTTCAGATTATCAGATCATGAAAGTCCATCTAGAAAAAGCCACAAGAGAAGGTGTAAAATAAAATGTCCAATATAAATTGGTGCATTGTTCAAAAAATGGATCAAGATAAAAAAACAAAGGAATGAATCAAATAAAAAGTTGATAAGTTAACATTAGTAGTTCATAAATTGGTAAGACCAATTCAATCCCCTCATTTACCCGTTTATCAAATTTTTGACATAGAAACACTAAATGTTGTGAAAGAAATTGGCCAAATGGGTAAGACAACTAAAGAATGGTCTGAAAATCTTTTACAACAATGTATTACTACCATTCACATAATGATGGACATGTGTTTTTAAATTCAAGAAGAGTATGATCAAATAACTAGGGCCGAGAAAAAATATGATGAAGCAGTATGGAAATGGAATGAATTGTTACCCAAGTTGAAATATTTTTCTTACACTTGTCCATATGACCTTATTCAAGAAAAATCTATCCTAAAAGAAGAAGTTGGGTACCTCATTAAATTCCCAAGAACTACCAAATTCAAAGTCTAAATTGTCAAATAAAGTCTTAATAAATTCAATGACTCTATATTAATAGGAGGTGAAGCTCTCATTGAAATAATGGGAGTAGGAAGATTGAAATGGAGATTCACTAATGATAATGGGAAATTAGATCTTGAGGAGGTCATTTCAATCAATTCAAAAAGAATATTGAGGAGTTCTTAACTCCCAAGTTCACATTCAACTATGAGTCAATTTAGATGTTAATTAAGTACTAAAACAATTTAGAGAATCTCAATGCAATGCTTAAGAGAATGTAGGGAACATAATAGAAAATGTTAGATTTATGTTGTGATACAGAGATAACGTACACATATTCAGATGAACCAAATGAAGATAAAGTGCTGGAGATCATGAATAACTTTGATGAATTCTAAGAGAAGAATCTACAACCCAAGAAAAAAGAGGTTCAGATCATCCTCAAAGAAAATGATAAAGAATAGTTCTACATCATTTTTTTTATATTTCTGATAAGGCTTCTATTTATCAGATCATTTTTGTAATTTTACACTGCATCTTTTTTTAATATTTAATTTTCACATTGTGTATTATGAAAATGTACTAAGATCTTTTTGCAATTTTGAATTGTAAAAATTTTCCAACACATTTTTACAAGTTGTAAAAATTTATCATTATACTTTTTCAAGTCGTGCAAAAACACTTATGCATTTTTACAATTTGTGTAAATTACTTAACGTATTTTCAAAAATTTTGAGTTATGAAAATTAGCTAATATGTTTTTACAAGACTCAAAATATGAAAAAAAAGGTGTTTACACAATAACCACCCATTTAAACTTATAAATATGAGTTAAAGGCTCATTTGTAAGGATTCTTGACAGTGAAACTTTTGGCCATACTTTTGAAAGAGGAGATTGTATTTGCAACTCAATAAAGATCAATACATATGGATTTTGTAAAATTTTTGTTTGATATATTTTCATAGATTATGCACATTATACTTTCTAAATGTATTCAAATCTTTGATTTCAAAATAGTATTGCAATTGTTATAGACTAGTCAAACTTGGAATTCTATTGTAGTGTTTCTTTTTCAAATCTACATTTATTATTTCTATTTTAGTGAAGTCTTGGTCAGATAGAATTAATATTTGACCTAGTTGATATGGAAATGTAAGCTTTCCCTACATAATTCATATATGCCTAGAAGTAAGGAAAGGGAAGCTTGACTTCTTGATATCTATCTTTACTTCACTTAATATAATATCAAGGGAAGATTATCTTCTTGATAGATAGCATGGGAGTAAAGCAAAGCTATCAAGGTAAGTTTACCTCCCTGATATATAGCTTTGTTTTGCTTATGAATTAAGGCATAATTATCAAGGGAATCTTTCTTCTTGATAGATATATTTGTTTTTACCCTACCTACTTAGTTATGCCTTACCCAATAAGGCAAATGAATATTGCTTCATGATATATGGCTTTATTCTTGTCCTACCTACTTGCCTTTTATATAATAAACTCTTAAATATCAAGGGAAGCTTGCTTCCCAATCTATATATTGCATATACTCTTTCCATACCTACTTAGTTTTTGTTATTGGCAAGGGAAACTTACTTCTCAATAGATAAAATGAGAAATGAAGTCTTGAATCATGTTACTCATGTAATAGATATATAACATTGAGTATGCCCTTCCTATTTTACGTATTAAATATGTCCTACCTACTTTACCTACTTGAGTATGCCCTAACTGATTAATTATCTGATGCATATGTTAATCTTGAGTATATCTTACATAAATACCCGATCTTGACTATGCCCTACCTACCTTCTTGTACTTAAGTATTACCTACCTACTATACCTACTTGAGTATGCCCTACCTACATATCCTTCTTTCCCTACCTACATGAGTATGCGCTACCTGATAAAATCCCTGAGCCATATCATGATCTTGAATACCCACTTCTAATCCTAACCATATATATCTTATATGAACAGTGAAAATGGTGATCCCTATATCGAAATAGGTTTTTAAAAAATTCATACAAATATACTGGTTTCAACCATGGTTCTATTCAATCTCATCTTCCTTCAGGAAATAATGTTGGAAATGATATATCAAGTAATCTTAATATGATATACTCATTTATAGGAGATGCTCCAATCTCTGATCAATCATTTAGTGATCTAGGATCTGCATTAAGGTTGTTTACCCACTCATGGATTAATTCCATCTCCCTTGGTGCATTAGGGGGTTTAGAGGCCATTAAAGTTGTGTGATCAATGATGTTTATTTCATCCATCTGCATCAGTGGACCCACAAATACAACTTCATTTGCATCATAATCAAATTTCATATGGACAGAGTTCAACTGGTTAAAGATATTTTCATCAGAGTCAAGTGTAAGATAGTTGAGTGCATTTTCATCGAGCTAAACATCTAAATAAAACATGTCATGTTCTATTTTATATTTTAGTGCCTTGTATACTTTCTCTCTATTGATAGTAAAGTTGTAATTTGTTCCTTGTTAATCCCTTTGTCAAACTATAATCATGGCAGGTCTTTTATTTGATGTGGCAAACCTTTAGCAATTTCTTTTACTTCTTATGAAAAACTAATTGTATGTCCTTTGTATTTATATTGACCTCCTATTGCATGTGACACTTATAGGATTGGATTGACATGGGATATTAACATTTCCTTAACTTATGTTAAGTTTGCAAGTTCTGGTGGTTGTAATCCGGGATCCATATTATTCGATACAGAAAATCGATGATGACCTTTCTCTTGTCGACATCTATTGCATACATGGTCTTCATGGGTTCGAGAAACATTTCTTCCAATATAAATTTAATGATAAATATAGCACATGCTTGGTGAAGCAATATTATCTAGGCCATGTTGAAAAATTATTTGAAATGTTTTCAAATCTCTCCCAACCATTCCATTGGGATCACTTATATTTTTCTCTCTTTCAATTTATGTATTTTGCATTTTTATTCTTCTCTTAGGTTGTAAATTTGACTCTTCTTCTAATTCAAAATTTTCCATTCATATTCTTCTTGTAGGTTGAGATGTTGTTTGCGCTTGTATATCATTATTTTGTGTAGTGTTTAAAAAATCAACATCCATTGTAACTTGAAATGCATTATCTAGTGTTTGGAGTACATGATCTATCTATATCAAGTTTGGTTCTTCAGAATCGATGTTAACATTATGAATTGATCACTAGTATTGCTTTTGTGATGCTTCACGATGAAGTTCTTGTTTATGTTGTCTTTCCGCCTCAGTTAATTGATATGAATGCATTTGTCTTGGTAATCTTGTTCTTACTACATATTGTTCATCTTGAAATGTTTTTGCATGAATGTCTTTCATCTTATTTGCATGTTGCCTCTTTTCTAAATCTAGTTCTTTAGTTGTAAATTCTACCCATCTTTTCAAAATCTTTATCTATCATTAACATTTTGAATTTTTGTTTGTTCCTTTTTTTGTGCATCCATCAATTGTTGTTGTCTTTGTCTGTGATATTGTCTTTGATATTCTCTCTATTTTTCTCTTTGATATTCTCTTCATTTTTTTCATTTTCAAAATTCAATTTTGATCGAGCAATATCTTCCAAAAAGAAAAAGGATTTTTAACTCGCTTAAAATATTATACTTCAATTAATCATTGCTAATTTTAAATCATTTTTTTAATCAACATAATATTTTTATAAAATTATCCATTCATTATAACTAATAAAAAATATCATTCAATAATACATTAAATATTGAATAATTATTATTTACATAAAAATATATATATTTTAATAGCTAAAAAAACTACACACTTAATAATTATAAGAGTATATGTTAAACTTCTATTCAAATTTATAATCATAATGAATACAGAAATATATATTAAAATAATTCTTGAAAAAGTAAATACAAATTGATTTAATAAGTTGTGGCATTGCTTCATCTACCAAAAACATATTAAAATAATTATTGAATAATTAAATTCAAAATGGGTAATAATATATCTCTCTTAAATTGAAATTACATGAATTTGTCCTGCGGCATTGCTTCCTCTCACATATATTTCTTATCACATATATTGAACAGCTAATTTATGGACAGAATTATAAATCTGTTTACGTTTCGAAATGTCAAGGAACTAAATTACCATAAGCGCAACAGAGGGAATAAGTGCCACAGAGGGAATAAACGCAATAGAGGGTTGGCAATACACAAAAATGACGAGTTTTCATAATAACAACCACGCAACTCAGGATTATAAATTGAATCTGGATATGTGAAAAAACATACCTTATATAATTATTAAATTAAAAAAAAAAAAATTACTTGCACATATGGAAAAACATACCTCATATAATTATTTTATTAAAAAAAAAATTAATGACAGTGAAAAATACTTTTTAATTATTCTTTACTATTTTCCTTTCCTACCCTTTTTCTTTGTTTTTGCTCTTTTTATTTATCTTTGATTTTGTAGGTTGTTTATTTTGTGTATTTGGATTTACTATTTATATATAAATATATTTTATTTAAATTTTTAAATATTGTGTCGGTTTTATTTTTATTTATTTTATAATAATATAATTACAAAAAAAAAAAAAAGATGTTGGCCATTTTTCAATAACGGTATTATATTAAATTTTCTCCTTTCCTCTTTCTAATTGTAAAATACTTCTAGATATAATAATTCTAAACATTATTCTCTCTCTCTCTCTCTCTCTATATATATATATATATATATATAATTTTTTTATTTGCTAACAGCTTTTAATTTAAATGTAGACTGGTCTCGGATACAATCAAGAGCCCAAATCTCTATATAATTATTTAACCACCTAAGTACTACATGTATTCCATATATTACCAGATGCATACTAACTATTATTGATAATGATAACGGTCACTACCGGTTTTGAGGATAACCAACAACCATTAACAACCTTAAAAATATAACCAACTGTAATAACCGACCTCATATACCTTTTCATAAATTTAAATCTAGATTGGACTTGAAACAACCAAATCACTTCACCAATTCACCCACATTTCTTTAACATATATATTATTTATTCTTAATTAAATGTGATTCATTTATTTATTTCTTTAACAATAAGTTTTAAACTTCTCACTTTTTTAACTTTTGTTTTTATGACAATTTTTTTAAACATATAATTACAATTTAATTATAAATTTTTCTTAATGATTAAAAGATTCCAAAAAAAAAATTAATTTAAATATAAAATTTGTGAGATTGTAATCTATATAGAATTAGCATGTAATAGGTGGACATGCATGTGAATGCCATGGCCAATAACTGGTTACTCTTCTCCATCTTCAATTTGCCTACAAAGAGACCACCACTAACACTGATAATGACTGCCAAGTCTTGTGCATATTATCCTTTATTACATTGGGGAATTAACTCCCCTCCCTGCCACCATTTTCTTACTCCAATGGGTAATTGGTTTACTTCAATGAATCATTCTTTTGCCTGCGCCATACTATTCTTGCAAAGATGAAAAAAAGCCACATACATAACGAATGCAGCTCCATTTCCAAAATGGTGCAGGTTTTTATGGTTGACAAGTGAGTGCCAATGTTGGAAATCGTGACAGCGTAATATACAAATTTAGCAAAGTTAGTTTGGTATTCCCAAAAAGCATAAGTAGTCAACTATTTCATTCCTTGCAGAAGTTCATTCGAAGATGTGTCCAATCTATAGCTGCTATAACAGTTGGGGTGATCTCGTATTTGAACCTTAAGAGTATAAGGTGATTTCATTTTTATATGTTAATTATATATTTTTATAATAATATATTGAAATTATTTTTGATATATAATTATTTATTGTTATATATGTTGGATTCTTCGTTCGATGTAAAATATACGCAGTCAATTTCAATTAACTATTTTATTTTTGTAAACATCAATGTATGTCTATTTTTATTTTTAATTTAATAACAATTATATTGATGCACTATTCATTCCATTTTAAAATTTTGGTTTATTAAATGTAGAGGTATAATTCGATGGTTGACCATGTCCAGTAAACAAATTGATTGATTGTTTCCCTTTAGAATGTTATTCATGCTTCTTAAAGTTTAAGAAGCATTAAACATAATATTTATCTAATATAATTATTTAGAAATTATATAGGTAAATGTATTCATGTAATTATAACATTTGATCTTAGATTATATATAATCTATAAATTTAACATTTAGTTGGATTCATTTTTTTTTATTTAGCTAAGAGATTTAAAGGGATTTTTTTACGCATTTTATTAAAATAAAAAATCAATGATTTCAAGATTCCAAAAAAAAGGTTAGGAAAATTAAACACAACTAAAACTAAATCGGCTTAGACAAGCTCAAGGAGAGACAAGACCAACAACCCAAAGAAACAATTGGCTGATGCTGAATCCAAATGCCAAAAAGACTAAACCACCACTATCACTACCACCATCTGATGGAACAAACACCAAGTAAATTTAGCCAATAAGAAGTTAAACCTGACCATCACTGTCATCAAGCACCATAGAAGCCACTAGTCCATCACTCTCAATCTAATCATCCCTACCCAAGGTCATCGAGTCCACCATAGGCTCAACACCATCAATCTCCATAGTCATGGAAGTCACTTGACGTCATCTTCCACCATTACCACCTTGTCTACCCTGAACATATCTAAAAATCATGCAACTACCTAAACCATGGGAATGATGCGCATCCCGCATGCATCCACGCATGATCCAAGAGACTATCTGTCATCATGTGACTGGCCCACCATTCACCAAACAAGAGTTTTCACCAACTGGGGGAGGAAAATTTGACGCCATCAAACCAAACAATATTACAAGCAACCGTGTCATCAAGAGCACAAAGCTTAACCTTCAGAGGGATAGTACCATACCAAGAGATGCCATGGGAACTTGATAGACCTCAACATCTAGAACTGAGATAAATCCCCCCATGGGTGATAGGTGACAGAGGGATGATTGAAGCTTCACCATAAAGGCCAAAACTATCATAAAGAATTCCTCAAGATCCCCAAAAGTGGCAAGGGGGACAAGCCCCACACTCATTTCCATAGAATAATAAATATTGCAATGTAGACCCTCAAAAATTCTCCATAATAGTGGCCAGGCTGACTTGAACCTGTGGTTTGACCATCCTTTATGCAATTTAATAGACTACCACCTTATCTTTTAAAGCGAGTGCAAAGTTTCCCAAAAACATGGAAGCCTCCTATTTCATAAGTATTATATCCATGTTAGTGCAGGATATTATTTTCCTTGTATTTATTATTATACATTATTCGTAAACTTGTATTTAGCTTGCTTAGGTGTTATTTTGAGGTCACTTAGGTGTCATAAATGAGGTAATTAAGGTGCACATGTACATGGAAAAATTGTAGTCAAATTGGTGGGTAAAGATACCCTTATCCACCAATATTGACTTATGGAGCACACAAACCATTTGGCAAAAGTTTTGTGTTCATATTGCCAAATGTCTTAGCTCTATGCCTCCATTATACCTATAAATACACCTCTCATCTAAGCTATTTTTTAATGAGTTATGAATCCAATATTATTATAATTCTGCTCTATTTTGATTTCAGTCTCAACAATGGAGTTCTGCTTCTATTTGCTTTGTATTTGTAGTTCATGTATTCAATTCTATCAGTTGGATCTTGGACAATTTCGTCATGGTATCAGAGTTTTTTTTTGGTAATGAACACCATTTTTTTGTTAATTTATTGAAATCTTAAGTAGTTTTTTATTTTGTATTCTAACTGAGATTGTAAAGGAAAAACCTATAGATCGGTGTATCATCTACAGCACTCTCTTCTCTAATTGGTGATCTTCATTAGTATTTGTAAGTATTTCAACTATATTGGATATATAAATAACATTTGTGAATCTTAAAGGAGGATTCAAGCTGCTTAGACAATAGAGTAAATCATTTTTTGATAAGGAAGCAAGATTTACAAGTTATTGTTTTTACAAATCCATTTTTTTGATTAAAAATGATTGTTATTTTGCCAACTACGAAATAATGGTAGATAATTACTTATAAATTTTTATGATTTCTGTGCACCTTGGTTTTTTCTTTCCACATCATTTTAGAATTTGTAATTTTATTAAGAATTGTGAAAGTTATCGCAGTTTTACTAATAGTGATACAATTCAGAAAATTGCAAAAAAAATTATATTTTTGATGATGGAGAAAATGTTAGTTTTTTTAATTATTTTTTTGTAAAAATAGTATTGTTGTGAGAAATCATATTTTAAGGATTTATTTATCATTATTTTTCAACACTTTATTTTACGAAGACGAAGGGTGAGGTCCGGTTTTGGCAGGCGGTCAAATCCCCTCACAAGCAAAACAAAATTTATTCTCTTTTGCTTAACTCATAATTTAACACTCTTGTTCTCCTCATGCAAATTTTTTTAGTTGAGCCCGACGTCCATTTTTTGTGATCTTGCACTGTCACTTATGTAATCATTGCACAGATTGCTCATTTATGGATACATTCTCAGTTGAGTCTGACATCTATTTTTTATAAGCATGCATTGTTATTTGTACCTTTAATACAAAGATTTTACTCATTTATACGCCAGCCACTTTGTTGTTGTGTTTATTGTGTGATAGTAAATACTACACTATACTTCACATTCAACAACCTTGGATAGTCAACTTATTGTTGTGTGTATTGCACGATGGTGAATACTACATCAAATCATGTAATTTGACAACATCGACTATATCTTAGTGGTTTATTGTGTGGATCTATACCTGTAATTCATTATATCTGTGTAGATCTACTGTGTAGTATCTTATTTACAGTGTATGCGTCATCTGTCCTTGGTACATGAGTTGAAGCCTCAAGAATCAACTCTATACTCATGTTTATGGTTGTCTTTGGCCCTGCATGACATCTTATGATTTGATAGGCTTTATTATGCAAACAAAATTGGTGCCCATTGTATATGTGCTAAATCACTAATTGTATACATACTAAAATATAAAGTACCAATTGTATGTGCACAAAAGTGTTGATTATATATGCACTAAAACATAAAGTGCCAAACCTTTGTAATTGGGGGGGCGGGGGGGGGGGGCGGGCGGGGGGGGGGGGGTTATTTCTAATAATTTTAGGGGGGTTGTTGAGTGCCTTGCCTTCTTTATTGCTCATTCAGTTTTTGCTTGCACTACATCATAGATCACAATTTGGTTCCACTTCTCAATCCATTCAATTATCATGACAGGAAATCTAAAGTGCAAATTTTTCTAAGAAGCAGAGGTTTACACAGGATAACCATGAATATAAAAACTGAATCAAAACTTGGTGCAGATAAAAATAAGTGGTATAATAGGTGTGATGAATCATATGGTCTTTTGTAGTTGTCTATTTCCCTTGACTTACTCTTTCACATTGAATCTGCTAAATCACCACATGAGATTTGGAACACTTTGGAACAACTCTTTGGGAAGCATGATGTAATGAGAGGTCATGAGCTAGAAAATGAGCTCATTAGTTTGAGTCCAAGAAATTTTGACACTATAGAATATTTTTTCATCAAAATTAAATAACTTAAGTTGTAATTAAAATTGTGCTGTATAGAGAACAAGAATGAACAATTGATCCTTTCTATTCTTTCCAAGTTAGGTCTTGACTACTCAGTTTTTGTCTCTACCTTCCATGCTTTAAAACTTGCCCTAAGACCTGCATGGAGTATGTCATCCTTAGATGATTTTTCTAAAGAATTAACTTGGGATCAAGACAAACTCATCCAAATGGGTACATTGAAGTCCTCCAAATCACATGATTTTTTGAGTCATGACAAACCAAAGACTTCAATAAATAAGGAGAAGAAACAAAATAAGAAGGACCAAGAGCAATGAAAGGGTGAAGAATTAGATACTAAGCCAAAATTATCATATGAGTCCTCCTCTTCAAGTGGAAAATCCAAGAAAGAAAGGATCACATATGCCTATTGTAAGAGAACTAGGCATGATAAAACTAAATGTATGAAAAATAGATTGATCATTTAACGAAGATGCTTGTGAAAAACAACATCAATGTCCCTGATACAATCAAATCAACCTCATCAACACATGAGTCTTCTAAGGAAAAAGAAATTAGTATGGTAAAAAGTAAGGGCAAGGCCCTTGTTGTAGTAGCATCTCAGCCATCCACATGGGTGATTGATTCTAGTGCCTCACATCACATGGCTTTTTCACGAGACTTGTTCTCATCCTTAGAGCCATGTTATATGCCATCTATTCTAATAGGTGATGATACTTTTTTTGAAGTTTGTGGGAGAGGATATATTGAAGTTAATGATGTAACATTTGAAAATGTCTTATGTGCTCCATCATTGTCAACTAATCTCCTATCTTTTTATCAAATCACCCACATTAGATCAGGCAAGAAAGTTGAGTTTACTCCAGATTCTGTTGTCATTAAGGAGCTACATAGTAATAATACAGTGGCCATTAGGAAGCAAATCATCAATCAAGGTTGTAAACCTTCTCAAAATTTTCTCTTGATTACCCTTCTATTGCATTACTCACTCATTCTAATGGAGTGAGCAAACTATGGCATGAGCAATTTGTCCATCTAAACTATTGCTACTTGGAACAACTCAGTCAAAAAAATATGGTAATAGGGTTACCTCGTGTTCATTTTTATGATGGTGTTTGTGAAGTTTGCATGCTTGGTAAACATCCCAAAGAGAAATATGACAAAGGCAAATCATGGAGAGCCACTAAAATTTTGGAGCTAATTCATAGTGATGTTTCTAGACCATTTCCAAAGCCTTCATTCAACAAGGCTAGGTACATGCTTACCTTCATAGATGAATTCTCTAGGTATACTTGGGTGCATTTTATTCAAAAAAAGTCTAAGGTCTTTGACCATTTTAAGGATTTCAAGGCTCTTGTTGAGAAACAGTTAGGGAAAACCATTAAAATTTTGTGCACTGATAATGGTGGTATGTTAATCATCACTTTGAGCATTTTTGTACTTCAGAAGGGATTGATGTTCAACGAGTAGTTCTATATATTCCTCATCATAATGGTGTTACAAAATGTAAGAATATATCTTTGAAAGAAATGACAAACTATATGATACACTCCAAATCACTTATACCACAATATTGGGTAGAAGCCATTAATTGTGCTTGCTATATCCAAAATTGTGTTCCTCATAAAGCATTAAAAGGGATCACTCCTTTTAAAGCTTGGAGAAATCAAAAACTTGAATTTAAGCACTTTAGTGTATTTTGATCTCCAGTTATGGCCTGCATTATTAAGAAGAAATGTAAGGCCATGGAACATCAAAGTAGGACTTGCATATTTGTTGGGTATGAAGAAGGTGTTAAGGGATATAGGATTCTTCATCCTACCACATATGAGTTATTCATTGAGAGGAGTGTACACTTTTAAGAGGGTCCATCAGACTCCACACATGACACTTCTCCCTCCTCTTTAGACTCTCTAGGATATGATGACAATTTAGATGATTCAGATCATCCAGATTAGATACCTATTAATAAAGATTCTTCTTCCAGTTCAGATGATGAGGATAGTGATAGAGATTCACCTCATTCCATTCACAATCACATTTTTGAAGTTGAATAATCTCTTCCTAATTCTCTAATTTTAGGTCCTCTTTGGGCTAGATAGAATCTACAGAATGTAGGTGATTGGGTTGGGGATCCATCAGATGTCAAACAAACTCATTCATAATTTCAGGGTGTTCCACATATTTTCATTGCTTGTGCTTCTGATCCATAATCATTTCATGAAGCATTTGGCATTCTTGAGTGGGATACAACTATGCATGAAGAGTATAGTTCCTTAATTAGGAACCACATTTGGGATCTAGTACCCCTTCCTAAGGGAAGGAAACTTGTTCGATGTAGGTGGATCTATCAAACAAAATTTGTAGTAGATGGTTCAGTGGATAAGTTCAAAGCACTATTAGTAGAAAAAGTATTTTCACAAGTTCCTGGCATAGACTATATTAAAACATTTGATCCAGTCACTAAAATGAACTCTATTCGACTCACTCTTTTTATTGCCACTACTTATCATTGGGATGTTCATCAAATGGATGTGAAGAGTGCCTTTCTTCATGGTAACCTTGAGGAGGAGATATATATGGAACAACCAGAAGTTTTTATGGAAGATTCTTCCTTAGTGTGTAAACTTCAAAAATCTATCTATGGCCTCAAATAGGCCCCTTAGGTTTGGTATGCCAAGATGAATTCATTTATTCTCACAGTTGGGTTCACTAGATGCAATTCTAATCCAAATGTCTACATCTTGTAATAAGATAATTCACTCTTGATTCTGGTTCTATATGTGGATGCCCTGTTGATCACCAGAAGTTATTCATCCTCTATTTCAATAGTGAAAATTGCTCTGCATGATAAATTCTCCTATGACTGACTTGAGTTTATTGAATTACTTCCTTGGTATTGATATTTCACAATTTGACTCAAGTATTACCATTGCATAATCCAAGTATGCTCTTGATTTGCTCACACAGTTTCACATGGGTACTTGTAAGCCAGCTCCAACTCCCTTTCTTTCTGGAGTTAGACTTGAGGCTGAGTGTTTTTATCCATTAGTTGATGCTACCTTGTCTCGACAACTAGTTGGAAGCCTCATCTATTTGACTCACACTAGACCTAATATTTCATATGTAGTGGGCATGGTCTCTAGGTTTAAGCAGACACTGCATGAGCTACATTGGAAAGCAACCAAATGGATTTTCCATTACATTCAGGGTACTCATAGTTTTGGGATTCACTATGGAGCAGGCATTGATATTGACTTGATTGGATACACAGATTCAGACTGGGCTAGCAATATTCAAC